>JAJIBD010000211.1:382500-627500 GCA_021461705.1 Cryptotis parvus
GAAGCCTCGGCAGGCTGTGTGTGCTGGTGCCGTCATGAATGTCCATTGTGCATCTTGAAGCTCACCACTCTGGCCACTGAAGGACATTTGCGTTGTGGCCATCAGGGTCACTGCAGAGCTATCTTTTATGCCGATCTTTGAGTGGACATACATGCACACACCATGGGCTCAATCCCTTATCACCCATATGTGTTGGGCCAGTTTTAATAGCCTTTGCCAAACACTTTCTGGAGTAGGTTGTGTGAGAGCTGAAATTCAGATCCATTAGTCTGACCTACTTTGAATTTTGTGTCTATTTTCTTCTAAAGAAAAATACATCTTATATCTTCCTTGTTCAGAAGTGATAACCCACCCTCAGCCAGAGCATGCCGTGTTTCGGCATGACAGTGGGGCTAGAACCTCGCCACACAGGAAGAGGACCATTACTCGCTCTCTGCCTGTGCGGTTGGTCCCCATGACCTGAGTTCATGTTCTGCTTCTGGGTGCGGAGGAGGCAGGCTCTCTCCTCCTCTTCCTCCCTCTTACCCCCAGCATCTGGGGAATGAACCTGCAATTCCTGGGAATTGATTATGGGACTTCTTGGCCAAAGTCAGAGACACATCCTCATTCTGAGTGGCTTTAATGAATCGGTTATTTTCCAAGCCCCAAAATGAAAAGTTTCAGACCTCAATACATAAATTTCAAGGCAAAAGGTTTATGAAGTCTTGTGTTGGTGTTCACTAATCAGAAATGTATTGCTAAGAATGAATCGACCTGGTTAGGAGCTCTCAGAGATTCATTCCACTGGTGCCTCAAGCCTCCCTTGGGGAAACTGCTTCACATACACGAGCTGCCCCCTTAGATGACAGGAATAAACAACTGGTGCCGCAGCAGTAATATTCACCCGTGGTTAAACTCCACAGACAAGTTGATCGTTGCTTCTTTAGATTAAGGTTTCTTTCCCCCACTCTGCAGTCTACCTTATGATTGACAATGGTGGCATCCAATTACAGCCTTCCATTCTCTACCAGGACACTGTAAGTCCAACCTCTGTCAAAACACAGAATATTAACTAAGGCTGTTTTGTGCAAGAACTATCATGTCCTGGGATAGTGTAGAACATGACCAAAAATAACTGAGAGTTTTGGTTTTTTCTCTCATGCCTGCCTCCTGGGAAGGCAGTGCCACACCTTTCTCCCAGCAAAGGGCCGATCCCCATCAGCTGCACGGGACATGCTGCTGTGGCCAGCGCACCCCACGTCACCTTCAGTTCCCAGGGAGTCACACGTCCTTTTCCCCCAGAGAGATGGGAGTCCTGCTACAGCTCTGGCGCCTTTGAAGTTGTATTTGTATTTATTGACACATCAATATTCTTTCCCTAGAAATACCCTGAGATCATAAATTATCAGAGCAGGGAGGAGTCCTGGAGTTGGTCTTGCCCAAGCGTCTCACCTTCTCATTAAACTAGAAGAGGACTGATCCAGGATCAGACAGCAGCCGGTCTTCATGGCTGCCTGCTCCTGCAGCCCTTGTGCCCACAGCTGCTCTAGCCCTTGTTGGCCTGGGGTGGCCGCCCCAGGAGTCTTGTGCTCCGGTGGCTGAGCAGAGGCTGGTCAGTCTGCCCACAGCACTAGACTCCCTTCCGATACTGACCTCACTCCTTACATTTCTGTTGCTCTAAGCGACATCCCTTAGGGTTGGTATAACGCTGCCTGTGGTCCAGCCTCCTCCAGAATCAGATGCACTTGGGGACCAGCCCAGCCTTTGACTGGCAAGAGGTGGCAGCAGAGCTGAAGGGAGAGGGACTGAATCAGTGCAGGACAGGATTACGTGCCCACCCTGTGTGACCCGTCTTCACTGCACGACAGCAATCATATGATACATACAGGCCCATGGGAGCACTGGCCCATGGGGAACACCGCCCATGGGGAGCACCGGCCCATGGGGAGCACCGGCCCGTGAGGGGCACCAACTTTCTGCATTGTTCACCCAGGTTGTTTCTGCTCCATCTTGTCATCTAGCATATATGGGGCACAGATAATTTCAGTGACTACTTGTTGAATGAAGAAAGTGTTAATGAATGATTCTCATGGTCATCCCTCAGTGGGTTAATCGTCATGGACACACCTGCCTTCCACCTACATCCTTTCTCCACATTCTTTCATAGGCCAAACACATACTATTAAGTATGCGATTGATGAGAATAATGTTGATTATACTGGCTACTGTTAACTAGTTAAAATGACGAATCAATTAAAGAGAGGTTCAGGGGAATTAGAGAAATTTCCGTGTATTTATGTGCTTTGTGTATGAATCAATGAAAGAGAGATTCTGCTGGCCACAACCCACTTGGGGAGCTCCGTGCATTTATGCAATCCTGCTATGAAAGTGCATTTCTCTGTGTGCAGTGGCACTTCCTATAATTAGTTTTGAGGAGAGGATGGTTCCTTGTAGGTAAATATCACAGGTAATTAGAACAGAAGATCTCAGTTAAAGTGAGCCCTTGGATGCATTTAGGCCGTGTTCTGTACAGCAATTCCTCTTCTGAAAGTAAACTCAAGGCACCATGCTCGTGTCTTGATGAAGTGCCCATGTGTGTTATTGTAGCTGTCGGAACAAAGCCGTGTTAAACCCTTGGATACCCAGCACGTGGAGGGCCCACCCGCTTCCTACTGCTGTGTGATCAATGTGTGTGAATTTCTGCCTTGCTTTTCTTCTGCATTTCTCCACCTCAATGTCCCACTGCCTAGTCCAAAGAAAATTAGCTGGTTCTTGGACTCTGGTACTGTGAAGTTGCTGTGAGTTGGGTGATGAGTCCCTAAGTAGCTCAGGCACGTAGACCAGACTCAGAAATGGATAAGGCAGGGAATAAGACAGACTTCCTCCTGGTTTCTGTGCTGTTGCTGACCCGTTCATAGAACTAGAGCTGTCCGCTAGATCGTGTGCCTTCTGCTTCTGTCAGACAAGGCTAGAAAATGTACTGTCCACTCTGGAGATAGGTCCAGTGAAACTGTGCCTGATTCTGCCGAGTATAACAATCGCCCAATGGCCACAAGCCTGCTCACGTCCTTGTCCTGCCCACAGGGGCCTGGGTGGCTCGTGAGGGGTGCCACTGGCTTGTATTTTTATTTTGTCTTTTTTTTTTTTTTTGGTTTTGCTTTTGTTTGTTTGGGGGGCCTCACCCAGGGTTTTCAGGGTTTCCTCCTGGCTCTGCACTCAGGGGTCACTTCTGGTGGTGCTCTGGGAACCTTATGTGATGCCAGGGGGTTGACCCAAGTCAGGCACATTCAAGGCAAGCACCCTGCCCACTGTCCAGCTGTTCTAACCCTGCCCATCGTCTAGCTGCTCTAGCCCTGCCCACGATACCACTGCTCTAGCCTGCACTCTTTCTTTGGTTTCCACACTCCAGATGCCTTCAAAGAGTGAAAGTTACCATATAACTCAACGCCACTTAACCAACATGCTTTATAATTTATTTTTGATCAATTTACCCTTGCCCAAGCAAATATTTTTTAATGATAAATCATTCACCCAGCCTACCCATCTGTCGCTTTCTACATTCTAGTTAGTCTAGATACAGCAGCCAACATATCTAGGTGAGCCTGGACTCGGTGCAGATCTTAGGATCTGGACTTAGGAGCCTGGACTTAGGATCAGATCTCTGGACCCTCCAGATCGCACTGATATTTTTACCCATTCTGCCACGTCCACATCTGGCAATAAAGCAAAAGAGGCAGAATCATATCACGTATGGGTCTACTTTTTCCTTGCACAAGACATCATTTCCTAAAAACATAATTGCAGAAGATTCCAGAGGTCAGAGTGGATTAGTTGTCTGGGTGCAGGGTTCCAGCACTGGGGCAGGTGTCTGAGCTCCTTCCTGACAGTTGCCAGCTCTCATCAGGTAGGACAGTGGAGACAAGTGTGGAAACATGACTTCCCCATCTTGGAAGCCCAGAGACTGCTGTGGGGACTCCCTGCCACACGTGGGGCCATGGCCACACAGTACTGCTCTCGCTATGACGTCACAAAAGCTCCCCCTGTTTCCAGTTACCCTCTGCAGGCTGCTCCTCCGATTTCTTTGCACACACGATGTGGAGCACAACAGACACCAGGATACGGCTCTCTGTCTGATGACAGGCGAGACCGTTCCCGGAGCTGTGGGGTGCGTCTCTGGAGCTGTGGGGTGTCTCTTCCCTGACACACTCAGAGCAGGGGGTACACAGACCTCCTGCCATTTGGGGGCTGCAGCAGCATTTGGCTTGAAATACAACATTTAGGCCCCCAAGACGCTTAATAAAAAGGAGAAATTCTTTCTCAGAGAGGACACACATTTGGAAGATCAAGGACCTTGGAATAAAACCCCAGTGCTGGGAGCAGCCCCACATGTCACAGGTGATATTGTCATTATTAGCAGCAACCACACAGCCATTATTTTCACACTAGTTTCATTGTTCCCAGACACTGTGTCAATTCATTCAGCAAAAGGAATGAGCATGTCCTTGGGGTCCTGTCTCGCCTTGGTACCAACTCATATTTCATTTTTTTTCTCTTAAAAACTGACTCTAGTTTGCAAGGATTATTTCAGATCTCTGCCTTGTTCCATACTTTGTCCTTCCCTCATTACTCACTCACTCATTCATTCATTCATTCAGTGTTTGTCTAGTCAGTGTTATGCCAGCTCTTAGGAACGTGGTGGCTTCTTAGCTCAACTGTACTATGCCCTCATCCATGTCACTCTTTTTTTTGCTAGATCCCACCTTTCCATAGAACAATCCAGGAAAGACCCTCTCAGGACAAAAACTTCAAACTGAGTCTACAGAGAAAAGGAGACCAGATTTGTGGTGTATCAATGTATCACTGTATCACTGTATTCCCGTTCATCATCGATTTGCTTGAGCAGGCACCAGTAACATCTCCATATGTCCTGTCTCATGCTAGTAGAGCCCAAGGGCATCTGCTTACTTCAGGAACATAAAGAGCCTCAAACCATTCCATCAGGTCATGGGAATGAGGTCTAAAATTGTTACTGGTATTTGGCATATCAAATACAACACGGGTAGCTTGCCAGGCTCTTCCGTGCGGGTAGCATACTCTTGCAGCTCAGCCCCACTGCCCACCGTCCTCCCACCATGTCCTTCACCATGCATGGACGTGGCTCAGATCTAGAAGCAGGCAGGCCCGCCTGGCAGAATCTTCCAGTGTCAGGCGAGGGGGACTCCCTGATTAGTTGCTGGTCAAACTGGTCCCCTTGTTCTGGAGGACAGAAAACAAGACAGAGGCAGTGCAACAACCCACCTCCTCATCCTGAGGGCAGGCCCTGCCTGGGACCCTCTTCAGAAACTCTTACCTGTTGAGGGAAGTAGAGCAGATGAAAGGTTGTGGATTTGTGGTGATGAGCTCATATTTTTGATGGAGGAGCAGAATCTGCAGGGGCTTCCCAGTCGTGTAGGAGCATGAGGTGGCAAGCCAGCCAAGTACATCTTAGGCAATGCAGAGGGTTTATCTACCATAGATAGCAAGAGGCTTGCGATCGTTGCCTGCATAGGTCTGGCATGCTTAGGCTAAAGAAACATCTCTGCAGCTATTAGTTTTTCCCTCATGGTCAAAAGATGGGTGCAACAGCTCCAACCATCATATCTGAAGGCAACAGAATGTTAAAGACACTGCCTCTGTCCTTCTGTTTTGTTTTTTGGGCCACACCCAGTGGTTCTCAGGGCTTAGCCCTGGCTCTGCACATAGGGATCACTCACGGCAGGACTGATATTCAGTGGCAGAGATGGAAACCAGCTGGTGCATGCCAGGCACACACCTTACCTGCTGCATTACCACCACCGCCACCACCACCACCACAATTACTACTACCACCACCCATTTGTTTTGGTTAGTAAAAGTAAATATTTCTCCAGAAACTTATAGGAGCTATCCGCATGCAGCACTTTAGGCAGAACAGTATTCTATGGATCCCTTGAACTGCAGAACACAGGCATGGAGCGCCGGCGATCCAGAGAGTTGGGATTTAGTTTTGAAAGAAAGAGTGTGTGCACACTTTTAAGAGTTGAAGGAGAGGGACAGATATAGAATCATCTCTCATGTGTGGTAGAGAGAAACATAGTGAAGGAGTAACAAAGGCCACAGGGCCCCAGAGCAGGTCCACAGACCTGAGCGTCTGTGTCAGGCTGGGAGGGCCGTGAGATGGCAGAGGGAAGTAGACGATGATAGCGGGGTGTGTGGGGGTGAAGGGGGTGCTTCAGGAGCATACATGCCTGCAACCCATCATAGATGTATTATAGATCATGGTGCCTCCAGTAACACTTAGCTGCTGTGTTCTTTTTTTTTTTTTTTTTTTTTGCTTTTTTGGGTCAGACCCGGCAATGCTCAGGGGTTTCTCCTGGCTCTGCACTCAAGAATTACTCCTGGCGGTGCTCAGGGGACCATATGGGATGCTGGGGATCGAACCCGGGCCGGCATGGGCCAGCCGCATGCAAGGCAAACGCCCTACCCGCTGGGCTATCACTCGGCCCCTTAGCTGCTGTGTTCTAAGTCTGAAAAAAGATGCCCTAAAATAGCCTGAGCACCAGCGATGGAGAGAGAGAGAGAGAGAGAGAGAGAGAGAGAGAGAGAGAGAGAGAGAGAGCATTTAATACTAAGATGTAAGAGTTAGGAAGGAGCCTGGACTGTGTAAATGGTTTTGATGCAGTGAAGGTGCAGTTTCGCCTTGCTCCATGGTGGCTGTGGTCCCTACCTGAGGCGCCCCGACTCTCATTGCTGCCAACTCCAGTCCTGTCTGAGATCCACCTTTTAAGGTAGAGTCTGGAACTTGGGTTAAAACGATGTGTCAGCAGGGCCTAGTCAGTCGTAACAAACCCACCACTCTGGAATGGGGTGTTTGACAGCAAGGGCTCCTGCTGGTCTGGAAATGAAAGACTTAGGAGAAATTGCTCTGTTCAGTTTTGCTTGTGCTAAACCTAAAACTGCTTCATAAAAGAAAATATACTTTAAAAATTTGGCTGCTCAAAACTCCTCCAGGACCCTTGTTAGTTAAGATTAGCTTCTGGGGTGGGGGGTGGGGGTGACTCACATCTCGGCCAACCCAGCACCTTGCCCCATTGCTCCTTCTCTACCTCCCCTGCCACAGCCGCAGCATGAAGATCATCTTCCTTCCAGTTTTCCCTCTGGTGAGTTTTAGAGTCAGAGCAACGGTTCTGTCCACTGAGCTCCCTGCCCCTCGTGAACATGTACTTCCTGTCTCACCGTGGGACACGAGCATCTGTTTGTCCCCACTGTGTATGCTTCCAGCTGCGCCTGACGCACGTCACTCTGAGGTCAGACCTTGCTTTGCTTCTCTGGGGTCTCAGCCTCTCAGTACAATACCTACAGCTAAGCAGAGTCATCACTATGGACCCAGTGGTGTGGACGGGAAGACCCAATCAGACAGAGCTCTGAGGCTTCGAGGTGCCCCACTTTCAGGAAACAGAGAACCCCAGTCAGAGGAACTGAGAGCACCCATGGGTGCTAGCATGTCCCTCATACCCCTTTGGAATTATCTGGTAGAACTAAAGATCAGTAGGAATTGGGGTGAACTCATGGCAGCCAATCCCATCCCTGCCTCTTACCTGCCAGGTAAGGGGAGCTGAGATACAGAAAGTTTCGGTGTCTCCGTTTCTGTGTCCTCACAGTAGAGATAAGAGCAGTGTCTGCTCATGGGATTTTCCTGAGGATTAAGACTTAAGAGTCTTTCATGAAGCCATCGAAACTGTGCGCGAGTGTCACAAATGTCTAATGTTATCATTTACAGTTGACATCTGTGTACTTAGGAGTTTTCTGGGCAAGTATGAAATTCTCTCTAGGAAACCCAGATATGGTTCTTACACCCTTCGTATTTATTCTTAAATTTATTATTTGCTTCATTAAACATATTTACCCAAGAAATACCAGCCCTTTCAGTTCTTCTATGTAAAAATAGGCTCTGCCCATTTCTCACAATAAGAGCCTAAAGAAAAGTTTTCTGCACTCATGGTCTTAAATTAAGGTGATTGAAAACCATTGTGAAAAGTAGACCCCAAACGTATCAGAAAATTAATTCAATTACAAATAACAAGAATCGACTGCACTTGAATGTGCATGAAGTGTAGAGACATAGTTAAACATTTAAAGAAATATGTTCTTATCTTGTTACTATGGCTACGGGCTACTCCAAGATACAGCGGCTCTCTGGTAACGATGAAAATACATTATTTCCTCTCCATTTTGAAACATTCAGCAACTAATTTCCTGTAGCTTCATAATAGATCATGTTAATGACCTTAGAAGTAGAAACCAAGGTGGCAAGTTGGTCTTCCTGCTCTGGGCTATTCCATTAACAAAGCAGAGAAAACAAGTCTTGGAAATACAAGGACGCCAGTGATGAGAGAAAGAAAGGCAGTACCATCTCCCAGGGAGGGTTAACTTGAACTCAAGTGTTTGACAGTGCCTCTTCTTCAGATCCATGATAAGACCACAGTGAGAGAGCATATGGCTTCCCGGTAGCAACTGAGAGAAGTTTGGGAAAATTCAGTTCAAATCCATAAGTGAGTCACAGAAATTTATGTGTTTGCATTATGGTAGATTGGACATACTCCAGACTCTAGTCTTTGTCTGTTAAGATATATAGATATATATCTATGTCTATATATCTATATATCTTAATATATGTCTGTATATATAATATATATCTTAATATATACAACTGATATATCTATATATTAAGAGATATATGTATCCGTATATTAAGCTATATCTTAATATACATTCACTTGATCACTTGATCACTTGAATCCCGTTATTCATCGATTTGCTCAAGCGGGCGCCAGTAACATTTCCATTGGACCCTATCATGTGCAATGTAGCCCAATGGCATCTGGTTGATTGAGGAATATGAAGAGCCTCAAACCGTTTCTTCAGGGTCTTTACAAGGAAGTCTGACCATCTTGTAGGTGGGCGGCCACGTGATCTTTTGACATCCCGTGGGATCCAGTCCGTAATGGCTCTAGTCCAGCGGTTGTCTCCAAATTGCATTACATGTCCAGCCCATCTGATTTTCGATGCCTTGGCAAACGAGACAGCATCCCTGATTCTGGAATAGCGACGGAGGTCAGAACTCCGGATTCCTTCTCTCACTTGAGTGAGGCGTGATATTCCAAGCATAGCTCTTTCGATTCCTCTCTGGGAGACCCGAATAGCATTCTCATCCTGCTTTTGTAGGGCCCAGGTCTCTGAGGCGGATGTTAATGCAGGGAGAACGGTGGAGTCAAAGAGATGTGCCCAGAGCCAGAGGTTCTTTGTCCTTTTAGCTATTTCTTCAATGCCTTTGAAGGCATTCCATGCCGCTCTCTTCCTCCTGCTCAGCTCAGGTTTTAGGTCGTACATCATGTTGATTTCTCGACCTAGGTACACATAACTACACATGTTCAACACGAACATGGCCATAAACATTGATTCATTTGAATGCCTTACAAACCGAATAGGATGATTACACTTGAAGAGATGTGGCCCTGCCAGCAATTTCTATCTTCATTGTCTATGCACCAACATCCACATACAAAGAAGATGAAATTGAGAAATTCTACATGGAATTGGAGGAGTTCTATAAAAAAGATCACACCTTCTACAAGATCATAGTTGGTGATTTTAATGCCAAGATAGGACCGAGAAGATCGGCTGAAGAACTCCACATCGGGACCCATGGCCTAGAATGGAACGAACAGGGTGAGAGACTATCTGAGTTCATCATGTCCACCAAGACCATTCATGGGAACTCACAGTTCCAGAAAGCTGAAGCGAAACGTTGGACATGGGAATCTCCTGGCGGACAGTTCCACAATGAAATTGACCACATCATCTTCAATCGACGGTTTTGTCTGACCAATGTAGCTGTCGTCCCCCAAATTCCAAACAGGATCAGACCACCGTCTCCTTCGTGCAAAATTCTACTTCACGCAACGGGGAGAAAAGGCTGCAAAGTTTAAGAAGAGAACTCCCAGAACGACCACCAACTGGGAACTCTTTGGCACCATTGCAGCAACATGGGAAGATACCATCATTGATGACATCGATGAAGAATACAACCGACTGGTTCAGCACCTCCATGATTGTGCGAAGAATGCTGAGAGAGAGAAAGACACAAAAGGACGCCTGTCTTCAGAAACTCTCAAGCTCATTCGCCAACGTGGCAAGGCGCGAGCCTCAGGAGACCAAATGCTAACATCCAAGCTTGCTAAGCAGTGCAGAGAAGCGATAAAAGAAGACCTCAAAGACAGAAGAGCAGAAATACTGGAAGATGCAGCAGAAGCCAGGAAAAACATTCGCACTGCCCGCCTGTCCTTTGCCAACTATAAGACCAAGATGACTGCCCTCCGACGCCCTGATGGATCTATCACATCTTCCAGAAAGGCAATGGAGAAGGTTATCCATGACTTCTACTCAAATCTCTTTGATAGCCACATCCACCTGCCCACATACCAAATTCCACAGGATGGATATGTCATTCCCAACGTTCTCCCTTCTGAAATCCGACATGCCATCTCGTCAGTAAAGAAGGGAACAGCACCAGGCCCAGACAAAGTCAGACCCGAACACCTGAAGCATCTGCCGTTGGTACTCATCAATACACTAGCTCGGCTCTTCACACGCTACCTGTCCGAATGCAAGGTGCCCTCCCAATGGAAAACCAGCAGGACAGTTCTACTGTTCAAGAAGGGAGACATTCATGACATCGGCAACTATCGCCCCATCTGCCTGTTGTCTGTCATCTACAAGCTGTTTACATGAGTCATCCTGAACAGGATTAGCAGAACACTAGAGGAAGGACAACCATGCGAGCAAGCAGGCTTCCGGAAAGGATTCAGCACAATCGACCATATCCACACGGTAACCAAGCTCATTGAGGTTTGTAGGGAGTACAAGATGCCGCTCTGTCTCACGTTCATTGATTTACAGAAAGCCTTTGATTCTGTGGAGACTGAAGCAGTCATCGAAGCCCTAGCCAAACAGGGTGTTCAAACCCAATACATCAAGATCCTTCATGAACTGTATTACGGATTCACCACCAGGATCTCACCATTCTACAAAGAAGTGATCATTAATGTGAAAAGAGGGGTTCGACAGGGTGATACCATTTCACCAAAACTCTTCAGCGCCACCCTCAAGAAAATCATGCGACAATTAGAATGGGAAGGAATGGGAGTGAAGATAGATGGTCGGCAACTACACCACCTCCGCTTCGCTGATGACATTGTTCTAATAACACCAAACATTAGCCAAGCGGCACAAATGCTGGCTGACTTTGACCGAGAATGTGGAAAGATGGGTCTACAGCTGAATCTAAAGAAAACTGTTACATTTTCGCTGTCCAGGACGCTGGGAAACTGCCTCACGACCAGATCAACAGAGCAAAACCGGTTCGAGCCCAGGTCGGTGGCTCCCAGAAGCGGGAATCACTGGGAATTCGTCAGATGGAGTCAGGGTTCGGCCATTCCCCTCTTCATTTTGTCGCCTGGTGTCCTCGCCCAGGAGCTGCCCGGGGGCCATCGGCCATAACATGAAGCGGCTGGGGAGGCTGGAGCTCGGCTTGCCCCGGGCCCAGCTGAAGAGGGGACCCCCAGGAGGGCAGACGGGTTTTGGGGAGTGGGCCCGTCGCCTCTGGGGGTCCCGGAAGCAGCCAGATGAGACTCGCCCATCACACTAGCCACCATTTTCGCTGTCCGGACGCTGGGAAACTGCCTCCACGACCAGTGCAGCGCGGCCGCTTGTGGCTGCGTGGTCCATTAAAATAGTGGAAACAGTAATGTCTTTTAATGCATTGAATTCCACGAAGAGCAGGAAAGTTTGGCGGGAGGAGATAAAGAGGAGAGAAATGACATACAGAACCTGCCAAGTAGTTGAGGTGTGGGAGGGAGGAGGGAGGTGGGGTCATTGGTGATGGGAAATGGGTTTGGGTGGAGGTATGGGTGTTGGAACACTGTAGAACCAAAACTCTACATGAGCATCTTTCAATTGTATGTCTAAAATGGTGTAACAATATTTGGGGGGAAATAATAAAATAAAATAAAATCGGAAAAAAAATAAAGAAAACTATGTTCATGAAGAATGAACTAGTTCCAGAGGCCCCATTCACTATCAATGGAACAATCATCTCTGAATGCAGCAGTTATGTGTACCTAATATACATTAAGATCTTAATATATATAGATATATACATATCTAAGTCAGAAGGATAGAAAAAATGAAGGAAGGAGTCCCACTGAGGCCTGCAATCTCTGTTCTCAGTATGAGTCTATCATGTCCATCAGATATCTTGGAAATATTAAAGAGTTTTAAGTATTTTCAGGTTGGAGCTAATTTCCACCAGCTCACACAAACTGAGCGATTTATACCACAGAGAAGGGACAGACCCCACAAATCAGTTGTCATTCTTCCCCAGGGGAGCTCCCTCTTGGCTGTTCATAAGCGTGTCCCAGTGAGCTGCCATTGGAGGCAGCACTGACCCATTTCACAGTGCTCCTCTTCCAACCAGTTGACTTTTAAGCCTCTGTTGATTGACATAGAGAAGGACAGTTGGTGAGTTTCCATGTTTTCCCCAGGGTCAAACCACCGTTCCTCTTGCCCAAACTCATCATTTTTGTCCATCTGTTCCCTTTCTGTCCAACAAAGTAGATCATGTGACATTCTAGGTCAGCTAATCAAGGAGAAATAAAGAAATAAAAGCAAAATGAAGGTGGGAAGCAATAAAATTAAAAACAGGAAGTAAAGAAATCAGCAAAGCCTAAATTGCTTCTTCTTGGAAACTATTAATAAAATTAGCAAATCGTGGCATGGAGAGGTGGTATAGGGTTAGGGCACCTGACCTGGGCTTGACCAGGGCACACATACTTCCTGTGCATCACAGGATACAGCCCCGGAAGCTGCAGCACTACCTGCCGCAGAAGCCCCGGAAGCCCCACACATCACGGGGTGTGCCTCAGAGCAAAGGGACCAGCCCTGGTGGTCCCCAGTATCTTCATTCCTGACACGACCTACCCCCTCTGTTAGTGAGAAACACTGGAAGTGACCACTGAGCACTTCCTGGGTGCCTCCACACAAAGCTGATGAATCATTAGCCAAATTAATCCCAAAGGAGAGAGAGATAAATTACCAGCATCAGAAAGAACTAAACGGGGCACTTCTGATCATGTGAGCATTGAAAAGCTTTGTTAAAAGGAACACAGGGAAGAACTATCACTTCCACATTTGCTGACTTAGAGGAACTGGACAATTTCTTGAAATATAAAAGCTATTAAAACTCAGACATGGAGAAATATAACCCAAATAGTCTTGTGAAAAAAATTAAATCAAAATTTATAAACTATAAGAGAATCCACCAAACCCTGATAAATTCAACTAAACAAGGGAGAAATTATTTATAGTAATTTTAAGAAAATAGAAAGAGAGTACTTCTTCCCTGATGCTCTGGGGTCAACACCAGCCAATTATTCAAACCACTTAAGGCGTTACAAGAAAGGGGAACTGTGCACCAAGCCTCTGTGGACAGAGATACAAACTCTCTCGGAATCCCAGCAAACTGAAGCCAACCATGTCTAAAACGTGTCATACTCATAATCTCGTGGGATTTAGTCTAGGGACATAAAGTGAGCATAACATTTGAATGCAGTCCTTTATATCAAGGTAATAAATAAAATATCCCATGGTTATGTCAACTGATGCAAAAAAAATGGACAAAATCACATGGCCATCAATAGATGCAGGAAAAGTATTTGAAGAGATTTAACACCTATAAGTGAGGAAGGAAGGAAGGAAGGAAGGAAGGAAGGAAGGAAGGAAGGAAGGAAGGAAGGAAGGAAGGAAGGAAGGAAGGAAGGAAGGAAGGAAGGAAGGAAGGAAGGAAGGAAGGAAGGAAGGAAGGAAGGAAGGAAGGAAGGAAGGAAAGGAAGGAAGGAAGGAAGGAAGGAAGGAAGGAAGGGAAGGAAGGAAGGAAGGAAGGAAGGAAGGAAGGAAGGAAACCTCAATAAATTGGGAGTAAAAAGAAATTACCTCAACATAATGAAGGTCACTGTGATAAGCCCACAACTAGTGGTATGCTCGGTGGTGAAAACTGAAAACTTTTCAACAGAGATTAAAACAAGACAAGGGCACTACCCTATTACTGTCTTCTCTGCGGTATTCTAAGAGATCCATGGGCAAGAAAAATATATAAAAATTTATTAAATGTATCCAGAATTGGGATAAGGTGGAAGAAAAACTATTATTTTACAATGACATATATATAAACATATATGTAGTTATATATATAGATGTGTATGTATATTATATATATACCCTCAAACACTTCACACAGAGGAAATTATGAATGTATACCAAACCATATTTAAAAACCAGTTGCATTTCACATGTGTACAGCAAATTGGAAGAAAGTGAAATCAAGCAAACAATCGCATTTATCACTATATCAAAAGGGATCAATGCCTGCCAATATACTTAACAGGAAGTGAAAGACCTAGTCTTGGAAACTATATGACACTGTTAAAAGAAATGTGACCAAGAACTGAAAAGACAGGACATATTCTTGGGTTAAAAAATAAATTTTGTTAAAATTTCTTATTACCTAAAGCAATTTAAGATTCAGTGCAATCTCCTTCAAAATCCCAATGGTAGTTTCAGTAATACTAATAATTCAAATCTGTGTTTCCATATGCCACGATGTTTGTGTGAGTGTGAGGAAAATAGAACTCTGGAGCACGGTTCATGTAGATGCAAATTGACACCGTTTCTATTAAAAACTTTTAGTCTTTAAAAGACTAAAATTGAAACACCGCTGATGAAGCAATAACCACTCCTAGGCCTCTTCCCCCAGAGAAACAAAAACAAGATTTGGGAGATACTTGCACCCTGGTGGCATAGCAGCATTATTTACAATAACCAAAGCATGACACCGACATAAATCCCCACCGTGGGTGGCGGGTCGAGCAGCCGTGCTGTCTGTCCTCCATGGAGTATGACTCAACTCTGAGAACCGATGAAACTGTACTTTTTGTAATGGCTCCGATGGGCCTTGAGGTGATTGTGCAAAATGAAATGTCAGGAAGTGGGGAGAGAATTACTCATTGCTTTCACTCACGTGTGAACGATAAATGACCAAAGCAAACAAACCAGAAAAATAACAATAAAATATCATTTTAGACATTGTGGAAAATATAATAGTTATCAGAGAGACAGAGACAGTGAGAGAATGGGTGGGAATAGGTGGGGAGGTCATTTAATAATAGACTATGTGGAAACTTTGCTGAGAGTGCGGAGAGACACACAGGGATGCTGTCTCGTTTGCCAAGGCTTCGAAAATCAGATGGGCTGGACATGTAATGCGATTTGGAGACAACCGCTGGACTAGAGCCGTTACCGACTGGATCCCACGGGATGTCAAAAGATCACGTGGCTGCCCACCTACAAGATGGTCAGACTTCATTGTTAAGACCCTGAACGAACGATTTGAGGCTCTTCATATTCCTGAATCAACCTGATGCTATTGGGCTACATTAACATGTGATAGGGTCCAATGGAAATGTTACTGGCGCCCGCTCGAGCAAATCGATGAATAACGGGATTCAAGTGATCAAGTGATCAAGTGGAGAGACACATACATGAATAGGTGCGAAACTACTCCTGGAATTCTACTGTCCTGTAAAACCATGATGAACCAATAGGCTTATGGTTTAAAAATGGATCTCACTGCTACAATTGTGTTCTAGACCTAAGCTGGTACCGATCCTTGGAGCAACTGCATTGGAAGTAGCTAGAATGTTCTGATAGAGGTTTCCAGACTCTCCCCACCACCGTGTCATGCATTTGGCCTTTTGATGCTCCTGTGTCTTTTTCTATCATTTCCATGAAAGTTTCTCAACTCCTTTCCCTCCACAGGGCACTCGCCTCCCATAAGTCAGCTCCTCGGGGCCATGGTCTCTCACCTAGGGACAGATGACTTTTAGCCCAGCAATGCAATTTGGGTTGAAGGAGAATTTGGTGAGAAATTCAAGGGAATGTTTTCTAAGAAGTGTTGAACTAATTTAAGCAAGTATCCACTTTGGGGTCTCCTGAAAAGTTCTGAAAAAGTAAAACCCCAAATTATTTAGTTTGGTAGAAATAATATCAGGAAGTAACATTTTTGGTTTTGCCAAGCATAAAAAATGTGTTTAGTCTGCAACCATTGAATTGTGGCTATTCTGTCATTCTCAGGAACACTAGACAGAAAGATGTGAAGCCCCTTTGTCAACATGCACGAGGAACGCCAGTGTGATTAAAATGTTATGAGAAAGCCATTGAGAACTGTGGGAAATTCCTTCCACATCTTTCAGAAATTGCTATTTGGTGTTTCGTAGGCCCCAATTGACACTGCGAGCGGTGCTCTCCTGGAGCCTCTGCAATGACCCACAATAAGAAAGTCATTAACTAAATTATGGGGTACATGTGATGGACTATTATGCAGTCATTAAGAATCAGCTTCTCAAAGAAAACCTGCTTTAAGTATGCAGGGAAAGCCACAAAAATATTATTAAGGGAAAATGCAGGTTATAAAAGGTATTATAGCATTGTTCCATTTTATTTTAAAAAATATATGTGCATATACCAAAATGTTAATAGTAGGTAGGATTTTAAATGGGCTGCTAGTTAAGGTGATTTCTTTTAGGTTTTCCACTTTAATTATTTCTATACTTACACTAATTCTCTCTAATGACCACGTATTTTTTAGGGTGGCTGTTTAATTGACTATTTAATCTGGGACATTTTTGAGAATAAAAGTAGGGATTCTAGGAATAAGGGCACCGAGCCCACAGCTAAAGCCAGGTCTGTTTTGAACAAACGTGACATATAGTGTTTGGCTATTGCTTTTTTGTTTGGGGGCCACACTCTGCTGTGCTGACGGCTTGCTCCTGGTTCTGCACTCAGGGATCGCTCCTAACAATGCTCAGGGGATCGTATGGTGTGCCAGGGATCGAGCCCGGTCAGCCGCGTGTGAGGCAGGTACCTTAAGGCCTGCGTGATGTCTCCGGGCCAGATACATGGCTGTTGTAAGCCGAAATGTCTGAAAATTCCCCAGTTGAAGCCCCATCCCCAGCATCTTAAGACGTGACCATTTTAGAAACCAGCATCGTTGCAGATGTAATTAAGAGGTGCGGCCACACTAATTAGAGAAGGCCCGAGTGGTCTAGAACCAATGTCTTTATAAAGTGGCAAGTGTAGTTGTCATTAAGAGGTGAAGTCATACTAAATCAGGGCCCCTGGTCCCCTAGAACCAATGTCTTTCTAAAGTGGTGGACAGCAACACCCACATAGGAGCATGTTTAGGTCAGTGAGAAGGTGGAGATTTGGCACGAGAGCCAAGGCTTGACAGGAAAACGCCGGAAGTAAGTGGATGCCAAGACTGAAAGTGGCTGAGAGACAAAGCCCGGCCTGCCCTCACCGGTTTCTCACCTCCAAACTCATTGCCGCCTGGGCCCAGGCCTTTCTGTTGCTTAAGGCCAGCCCCTGTTTGAGGCACTTCTTAATGGTAGTATTAGAAAACAAATATGGAAGCGATTGTGTTTATTTTAAAGTTGGAAATTAAGAACAATTCCAGGGAAAGTTATAATACACTAAGAATGGCACAATAAAACAATCTTTCTGGGCCAGGAGATAGCTCAAATGTAGAACATATGTTGGCATGAGCAAAGCTCTGAATTTAATCCCCAGATGGAAAGGGCAAGAGGGGATGGCGGAAGAGAGGAGGGGGAAGGCAAGAGAGGGGAGGGAGGAGGGAGGAGGGGAGGGGGAGGGGGAGAGAGAGGAAAGGGGGAGGGAGGGGAGGAGGGGGGGGAGGAGAGGGGAGGGGGGGGGGAAGAGAGGAGAGGGAGGGGGAATAGAGGAGAGGGGAGGGGGGAAGAGAGAAAAAGGGGAGGGGAGGGGAGGGGGGGGAGGGAGGAGAAGAAAGGGGGGGGGGAAAAGAGGAAAGGGAGGGGAAGGAGAGGAGGGGAAGGGAGGGGAGGGGAGGAGAGGGGGAGGGGGAGGAGAGGAGAGGGAGGGGAGGGAGGGGGGAGAGGAAAATTCTCTTAAGTAAAACAACTATTTGCTTATTTAAATATTTGTTTTATGTATGCTGCTATTTAGTTAAAAACTATTAACCAAGAGTTTATTATTTAAACTATGATATAACTGTTTAAACTATTAACTTCATATACATATAGAACTATTTAATTAAAGACTATTAAGTAAAGCAGCGATTTAATTAGAAACTATTTGCTGCTTCTTCATTCCTGATCCCTCCCTAGGAACTTCTGCTCTGATGATGTCAGGTTCTCACTTGTGAGCCGATGACATGTATCGGTTAAACCCACTTAAAGTGGGTTAAACTTAAAGTTTAAGTGGGTTAAACCCACTTAAACCCACTTAAGGTGGGTTTAAAAGAACCTGCCTTAGTTTCATCTTCATCCCTTGCCTTGAGCCCAATATATCCAGAATTGGTTCCCCCACCTGCCTCTCTCAAAATGGAAAACCCAATAGTTCAGGGTGACCAGTCCATGAGGTAGATATGGACTTTGACCAAAACAGTCCACTAGGCTATGAGATAATTTCTTGTGCAGAAAATGTCACTTAGCCTAGTCATGGCTGTGAACTGTCTCCTCAGCGACTCTCTCCCCATGCCAGGGATGAAAGAGCCACTGATGGTCAAACCCACTGACCAGGCACCATATTCAATTAACTCTTTCATTTGCCTTAAGAATCACTGTATACTGTATCACTGTATTCCCGTTCATCATCGATTTGCTAGAGCGGTCACCAGTAACATCTCCATATGTCCTGTCTCATGCAAGTAGAGCCCAAGGGCACCTGCTTGCTCCAGGAACATAAAGAGCCTCAAACCATTCCATCAGGTCATGGGAATGAGGTCTATAATTGTTACTGATACTTGACATATCAAATACGACACAGGTAGCTTGCCAGGCTCTGCTGTGTGGGTAGCATACTCTTGTAGTCAACTCTACATCCAGCATTTATTGATGAACCGCACAGTCACAGGCGGCCGTGCGGCGGGCTGTGATAGGCTGGTTTGCTGGGTGGAGTTCTGGCAGAGGGGAAGTCCGGATGTGGAAAATGGAGGCTGTCATGGAGTGGGAGGTTGTCTGGCTTGCTGCACGGCTCTGCTGGGGTGGCAGGCCAGGGCCAGAACCCGTCATCCCTCCCGGGTGCCTCGTGAGCGGCTGGGCACAGGGAGAGCCAGTAGCAGTTCTGCCCATGTCTATGAGTCTCTATTGCCTTAAGAATACGTAGAAAATTTGGTCTCCCTCATGTTTTGTTTGCTTTCTGCAACACTGTCAAGTAAATAGAAAGTCTTGTACTGCAATTGGGTTTTCTATAGACAAAAATCATTAAATTATCTCAGATTCTAAATGTTCTTGGGATCTTGAACCCTTGTATAGATATAAAGGTGTGAATTAAACTTCTATGTTCTCAGGAGCAGGGGGTACTATGAAAGGTAAACCTAAGACAATTGTTCAGTTATTTAATTCTCATTTGGAATATGAGATGTCCAGACACTATGCAAAGTTTTATTAAGAGGTAAAAACCACTTCTGTTGAGACAGTCAAATTTATTTCATTTGCTGTGAAAGAATATGAATTTCAAGGAGTGAGCTTTGAGAGCAAACACATAAATTGTCAAAGGTGAGTAATGTCTCACTGAGAGATGTTAAAGCAGCTGAAGATGGCAGGAAAGACTGGGGGGTCGTCTCAAGTAGTCATCCGGGCGGGGGCCGGGCACGCTCCAAGCCAAGGCTCAAAGCAAAAATTACATGGTGTCAGAATTACCCTTGAAAGGCCCTTCCATGGCACTTAAATTGTCCAGTTCTGAGCCTTTAGAAGTTCAAAAGCTAAGAATTAATGCCTTTTGTTTCTCTGGGGCAGTAAAGGCCAAGGTCTAATTTGAAAGGGGGAAAGGAAGGTCTCTGGTCTCTGGCCTGCTCGGGGCCGCCCTTGTCCTCTGCTCCCTTCGGGTCTGTCCTTCCTCCTGCTCCTTCTCCTCAACCAGGCATAGACCTAAAGTCAAGCCATTCCATGTTCATGTTAAGTGACACTGGTCTTAACTACAGTTTTTCAAATAGACACTGTGGTGCATTGAGGGGACTGACACAGATACTGTATATGGATGCGAGATTGAAATTGTGCAGAGATGGAGGGAGGAAGGAAGAGAGGAAGGGAGGAGGGAGGAAGAGAGGGAGGAGGGAGGAAGAGAGGAAGGGAGGAGGGAGGAAGAGAGGAAGGGAGGAGGGAGGAAGAGAGGAAGGGAGGAGGAGAGGAAGGAAGAGAGGAAGGGAGGAGGGAGGAAGGAAGAGTGGAAGGGAGGAGGGAAGGAAGAGAGGCACCTGGGAAGATGCCGAGTCTTTGCTGGCAGGGTGTCTGCATACGTGTCCCGGCTGACAAGGAGGCTCTTTGTTAGTGGAGGGCTCTGCCCATGTGTCCCGGCTGACCGAGGGGCTCTTTGTGCTGTGCTTCGCACAGGTGGGTGTGTCTGAGCCTTTGAATAAGGGACCTGCAGCCAGCTGATAAACTAATGGAGCAGCTGCCGCTTTCCTAGCCTACCTCGGGGCCTGCCCTGGGCATCTTGGCGACCAGAAATCAGGTTGGGACAACTGGCATCTCGGCTACCACCTTTCACTCAGACGTTCTGGTGGCCTGACTAGCCAGGCAGCCACGTAGAAGCCTGCCATCACAGCAGACCCGACTTCTGGTGTTCCAGGTGGGAATAGGGCCGCTTGTTGCCGCAAAGGAGCAGTTTTCCGAGATACGAAGGGGGATGGCCACAGGTTTCTTGTCTCGGATCCTCATCCTCGGGGCCACACCACGGGCTGCTAGAGCTCTGGTGAGGTCAGTCCTCTGCTCTTTCTTCCCAGAGCTGTGCTCACTGAGTTTGGCATCGAATCTGAGTGGATGGTCACAGAATTGACTTTTGAGGTTAATCTGAGACTTTTTTTATTGCCTTTTAATAGCTATTTGCCACACAGTCCATCTCATTAGCACCACTGTGATCAGATCAACTGTTGAGATGCTTTCAGATAACAGATCCTGCCAGCCCTGCCTGGGTTTCCTTCTAGAATGGCCCCATTCACATGATGAACATGTGTGGACCCCTGGGGCCCGGGGTCAGTGGAGAACCACTATCCAGTTGAGCTACTTTCTGTTTTCGGTCGAGTCGGAGATCCTGTGGGAACGTCAGGCTAACCCCATTTACATCCGAGTTCCATTTTAATTGCATTTTAAAGTCTAAGTGCAGTTGATTGTGAAAACCATGTCGCATCATTTAAGGAAAACTGGAGTTTTCTTTTTATGGAAATGCAAAAAGACCCTTACAGGATAATGCCGCATTACCCAAGCAGTGAAGGAGAGGAAGCGACTTCAGCAGTCTCAGATTCTTCTAGAAAAGATTGCAAGCAGCCTAACCCACACGCTCCAGGCTCATTCCCAGTGTCCTGGGACTTTGATCTTCTAGTTTCTTCTTTTAGTCAAATAGTTGGAGGACAGATTCTCTTTTCCAGGCCTTGAGCTTGCTACATTTTGGAAATCTGATGGAGAAGAAAGATTTCTGGGAGGTCGGAGTATCCGAGGAACATAAACCTGGGAGGAAGGAATTCCAGGCCTCCGTCCCCTCCACCTCATTCTTAAAGCTTCTCTTCATGGAGATGTCTCGCTTCTGCTTCTTCGCTGTGCCTGAGCTGTCCCTCTGCGTCCTGCCAGGATCTGTCTCAGGCCCAGTGCTGTGTCCGCTGTGGTGAATCCTCTGGAACTGCGCGGGCTTTTGCTTTACTCACTGTTCGTGGCTGCTGCTGCTTACTCGGGGAGTCTATTGGCCATTCACACCCAGAAATCATCCTCTCCTCTCACCTGCGCTCTGGACCCACTCACACCCTCAATTCCCGCCCTCAGACACAATGAATTTAACATGAACCTAACATGAATTTAACATGATCTCATCTGAGTGTGCATCTTTTGTCTCCCGTATAATCTCCTTGTTCTCTATGTCTTGGTAAAATACTCCATTTGCCCAAATCTAAAACTGGAAATAATCTGGTTTTTCAAGTACTCTGGAGAAAATAGCCCACTCTTTCTTTTGTTTTGCTGATTCCCTATCTCTAGACAACATGGTAAATCCCTGGGACTCCTGTGGAATAAAATGTGTTCCTGACTTTCAAAAATAAAACCAATGGAAGACCAAAGAAACCATGACAAAGGCTGCCTTCTTATGATGAGCACTTGAAGCAACAGCTTTTTTTTTTAGTGAAATCATATTTTTGTATTTCAAAATTACTTTTTAAGCATTTGATGGGTACTTTGGGATCTGTTTCATGGGGCTGATGATTTTATAAAGAGAGGTCAAGGTCTATATGAGAAAAACAATCACATTGATTGGAGAATCAAACTGGTTATGAAGTAGATTGTCACTTAACTTTCTCCCATGAAATTTTAAGCAGGCCACAAATAGATGTTTAAAAATAAGCCAACTTCAGAATACGGAGCCCAACTCTTGAGTCTGCCTGTGGCTGGGAGAGACCTACCTGGAGATTCTCCCTTGAATGTGCATGACATTGATTTACTAAGTTAATGAACCGTGTGGTCCATCAGGAGAATTGTGCCCATTTGGACTGCATTGGATTTAAGATTCTTCCATGAAACATGTTTGCACATGATCTTAAATATGTCATGTATGAATAGAGAATTCTGTCAGCTACATTTAATTACCGTGGCTTTCTGACAGGTAGCAGGGTTGTGGTTGTCATAGGGACGGCCCTATGACAATGGAGGTGAAGTATGACAGCTTGGCGTCATCAGGATGACAATTGTTCTTCTCTGAAAATGTCTGCAGATGAATTCGACCCAGCACATGTGGACTTACACCAAAAGTTACATCAACAGATGTTCAGTGTGGCCCTTACGTGGCCCTTCTAAAGGCCAGTCTGCCACTACCAACAGGCTATAAACCGACCCAGCTGCCTTCCATGGAGCCTTTTAGGATAGGGGAGAGTGGGGGGGAGGGATGATATTTTGTAAATATCAATTTTCCCAAATCTCTGGTCTGTTGGCATTAACTGATGAGCTCAGAGATACTTGGAAACCTCCCTGGCCGCACAACAACTGTAACCATGGCAACTGCGTTTTAAAAGATGCTGAAGATGTTTTTAAACAGAAGATGAGAAAAACAGTTTCTGCACAAATGTTTGCACAAGACCTTGTGCCCGATGCCTCCAGTTCCCTTGTTTGTTCTTCTCTGGGACTTGTCACCATGCTGGAAGCATACCTGTTGGGGGCAACCCACCATGGCGACACCGCTTTGCCATGCCCAGAGACATGCTTTGTTGAAGGACTCAGCCCAGGGACTTACTGCTTGGCAGTGACCCAGGCAAGGCTTTTCTCAAAGCCTTGAATTTTGGAGGTCATTGATTTTTAAAAGTTGGATTAGGCCCTCAGACTTAACCACCTATTAATTAAGAAAGAGCTCAGATTTTCAAAATGATTCATTATTGGCAAAACATTGGACTTGAGGAGGAAAGAGAACAATTGTGTGTTGTTCAGAATTTGAACACCGAACCGAGGACAGAAGAAATCACCCAATGGATAAATAACCTTTGCTTCATAGATTTTATTCTCCAAACAAACGATTCTATTTGAACTGGGTAGAGAGAGGGGGCATGTCGAGGAGGCAGATGGGAATAAAAGATTCTTATTATAGCTATTAGAACTTGAGGCAGCTCATGCACAAAGACTAACCAGGCAACGGAGCAGGGCGAGCTTTTCCTTCTGTCTGCGCATATTCACACCTTTGTCTTGGCAAGGCACCAGCTCCCTCTCCCCACCTTGCCTCTGCATGGGTTTGCATATTTATAGAGTTAAAAGGGTCTCTCGCCATGGTTCCATTTCTTATCCACTTTCTCTGTTGCTTCCTCATCCATCTCTGTCATTCTCACACTCTAGCTCTCCCCAACTAATTACATTAATCAACCCCAGCAAACTCTCCAAATCTGCCTGAGGTGGGTGTTTCCAGAGCCTGATCTCCTATGCCAAGCGATCTCCCCGGTTGTCTGGGGACGTTGCAAATCGGAATGAGGTGGCAATCAAACTGAAGAACAAACGGATCAATGTTAATACGACTCTTTTCTGTACAGAGAACTCCACATGTTTCTGTCAATGCCAATTCGTTGCTCCACATTTTCTGGCTCAGATCCAGGGAAATAAAGCCAGGTAGATCCTTTGTTCAGGAGTCTGGTCTGTTTTTAAAGGAAATTAGAAAAAAAATAAAGCCAACACGGGTTAAACATGACACAGCTCTCCGATGCTGTATGGCATCTGTTCCTGGTTGGTCCCGAACTCTGTGTTTATGGACAGTAAGATGACTCTGTTCTACTTCCTTTGTGAAGTTTGGCTCTCTGGGTAGAAACTTTCATCATTATGTTTGTCTGCCTGTTGTCATCATCACCATTGACCCATGTTTGTTCTTATATCAGCACATTCTTCCCCGAGATCTCAGGCATTTTTACTGGACATGTTCTACAGATGAGTTAGCAGGAGCTCGGGACCACTGGTGGCATGTCCAAGAATACCCAGCATGTAAAGAGAGATCAGGATAGCGAACCTGATGCCTCTCATGTTGACTCCTTTCCTCTACTCAGTACCAAGCCTCCAAGCAGGGCAGGCAGCTGAAAAGACACCCAGAGGATGAGAGTCCGAGGTGGTGTCCGTGCGGAAGTCCAGGAAGGGAGTGTCTGCCTGTGGCCTTCTCCTGAGTAGATGTGGTGGGTGTCAGGAGTGAGTGAAGGTCCCAGTTTGTAGGGGTGAGCCCCTGAGTAGGGACAGGGGGAAGGCAAGGACAGAAGGACTTTTCCTGGCTTGGACACAAACTGTAGATGCGCAAGGCATGGAGCTGATGGGAACCAAACCCAGCGCGTTCACATTACCTTTGCCTTGGTGAGACACCACTTGCCCATTCAGGTTTTGTTTTCAATGCTCATCGGGCCTCAGAGAGCTTACATAGGATGAGATGTTTGGAGCCTGACCATGAAGCAAGACAGGTACATATTACTGGAATTCAGAGAAACATACCTGCGGGGTTGCAGCTCTCCTGGATATTTGGAGACATAGCAACATAGCAGTTGCCTCTAACACCCCATAATTAGCTCCCAAAGATTTTACAAATGAAGCAATTGGGATTTTTATATTTGAACATATCTATTTGCTGAATTTTTAGTTTGAGAAGTTGAAATCAACATGATAATGAATGTGTTAGGCAAGAAAGCGTGGTAGGTTTTTCCTCGTGTGTCAATAATTCAACTAAGGTTTATGAATATTTTGACTCGGTTATTGGCAAACATATATACAATTTTCTGCAATGTACTTGGGCTTTGCTAACTTACAATTTCTTATTGTTAGGTTTAAAGTGATAGTACGGAAAGGAAAAAGTTACCAGTTGAAAAAAGTGGACTGACCTGGTGGCTTAGTTACTGAGCCGTGTGCTTGTGGGTGTTTCACTTCATCTCCTGAGAGCCACTTTACCACGTCCTAAATGTCCACTTTACCTCCCTCCTCCGATCTCCTACGAAGCACTTCCTAGTCCAACTTCATTTCTGAAGGTGTTCCTTCACCTAAGTGCCGGCTTTTCAAAATCTGACTCTCTCCCGCTAGATCCTACTGTCCAGTATCTCCACCAGACACTAGCAGTCTCTCACAGACAATACCATGGGAAAATAAAAAGTCCTTTTTCAGAATGTCCTCGCACACCCCTCGGCGCATTGTTGGGATGACAATAGTTGTTTCTTCCATACTTATAGAGTCACAGGATAAAGCTCTCTCTGACTTCCCATAGGTAACTGACTTCAGTATTTTATCATTAATTTTTATGGTCAATAAATAAATGAATAACAAGTAAACAAATAGAAAATGGAATTAACTTGTGATTTCGCTACTAAGAGACTGGGATAACATTTTGGTGTTTTCTAATTTTTACCCATAAGAGTGGGTAGTTATATATCTTTTTTCTATCCATGAGTATAATTTCATATGAGTGTATGTAGATATCTACATATGAGTGTATACATGTACATTTCTGTGTGTGTTAAAATATAAGATCACACATTCTTATTTTTTTTAATGTTGCACTTTTTTAAGGAATCTCTTTGTAATTCTACAAATCATGCTACTTCAGATCCACAAACAAATCATTTGAGAACTATCAAACTGCCTTACAAAGAAATCAGACCACACTCTGTTCCTGGATGCTTGTAGGATTCACATTTTCTTTGCCAGTATGAGAATGAAGCTTTGCTTAGATATGTCAAAAGTTTTCAAAGATGGAAATAATAAAGTATTATTTCTCTTGCTCTCCTATTTAAGAAAAGCTGGTGACTTTCTTGACTCTTTCTCTTCTTACGTGCACCTTGTAGAACCCAGCTTTCTTTCTCTAGTTGGGTGGGAGTGGTTTCCGGCTGACTTGGGTTTTTTATTACTTACTGTGGAGATCCCTCTTTCATCTGTCAGATATTTGCTGAGAATTCCTTGCCAGCTTGCTGTCTGAATTAATTTTGTTTGAGATTTGGGGATACTTTTTTTTAATCTCTAAGTTAGGCATGATATTTTTTTACTTTATATTTTTGCTTTTGAGACAGCTCACTGTACTCTCTGGCCTCAGAATATATTATTGAATGACATCTTGTTTCAACAACCAGCAACTTTGTCCTAATCCAAAATCAGAGTTAGATTAACAGTTACATCTTTCTAAATGTTTATGGCTTCAACTCAATGCTTGATTTTTTAATTCACCTAACTATTTTGATGTATGATTTAATCTAAAGCCCCATTTGAGTGTTTGCTTTCTAGATTCATTTTTTAAATATCTACTCCAGCCCTAGATTTGTGGTATCTTTTGCAAGCTACTGCATTAAAATATACAAGGATTTACTAAGATCATACCATTTGTCAAATTTGTGGTAGTGCCACACTGCTCTAACACTTAGAGCTTTATCATATGCCTTTATATTTGATAGGTCAAACATCTTTTATCCCAGGCTAGGGGAAAGGTTGGGGGGTGGGAGGAGGGCTGCTGAGGTGAACTGGAAGTAGCACAAGAATGTCATAGAAGATCTTTGGCATTTGGTTTGTCATGTGACGAGGTGACTGCATTCTCCAAAACCATAAATAACAGTGCTATTACAAACACGTGATCCAAGCTATAATTAATTGCTTAAATGTACTATCTCAAAAAGGACTTTAGACCTTTCTGTTTTCCCTAGAGGGAACTACCTTCATCACTGTTAGATGCCTACCCTCACTCCTCGTTACTTTTTTCTCACAGCTGATACCATGCTGTGGACATCACCAGGTGGCCCAGGGTGGTGAGAAATGGGAGTATAGACAAGCATTTTTTTGGTCTCTGCTGAAAGCTTCCTAGACCAGAAGACAGGCGGCCAGGGAAGGTCCGCCTGGTGTCCTGTGTCCAGCCAGAAAAGCTACTGGACTGAGGCTGAAGCATGAATAAGTCATGATTTTTTTTTCTCTTCTCCCAGTTGAATTTTATCACATGCTCCTCACTGCTGCTGTTCAGAGAGTTTCAGATCATTGGAATTTTGAACAGACTTTAATTCTTCAAAGACGGTTTAGTGAGGACTAAGCATCCATCTGTCTGGGCTGTAAAGGTTTATTAGTGATGCAGCGAATCAGAAGTGCCAGAGCCCCAACATGATCTGTCAGAAATGTAGAGAGGAGAAGGGGAGAACTCCAGCGTTCACTTAATGATTTAACTAAACGCTCCAAGATGGATTGAAATGAGCTTTTTGAAAACTAAGAGAGTGCAGAGGTAGCGTCAGCTTGAATTACAGAAATCCATTGCCCTTTGCCTTCGCCCAGGCCTCATGTCTGGCCCCTTCCCATCGCTCTGCCTCTCACCTCCAGAACTTACTTCCCTGATGTCTGAAGAGAATTTTCCCAGTCAAGCTACTCTGTCCCCTCAAACAGGGTGTTCGTAAATAATCCGTTTCCTGGATAAAGATTTGGCAGGTCCTGTGCCTTGAGACTTTGGCCAACACAGAAGTCCACGGTGACATCTGTGGCTGTACCTTCATTTCCTGTGCCTGTCCCCAGTTTCCTATGGGCCATGAGGGATGAAGGCCGCTGCAAAGCTCCTTCATTTCCAGGCTTCTCCCTGCATTCCCTTCCCTCCTCCGTGTCTTTCCGAAACCTGGAGCCGCAGTGACATGCTTCCAGATAGGGTTGGGAGAAGGTGGACATTTCCCCCTCCACCATTCTGACCAGGCCTTGAAGGCCACTCCAGGCACAGGCCAGCGGTGAGGTGAAGCGTGACTTGCTGCTGTTGGCTGCCGGCGACTCGTAGGGTCTTGGTGGTCGCTCTCTCCCCGGCACCTCAATCCAGGCCTGTGTGCCGAGAAGATCTGTGGCAGGTGAACCGCACTTGCCAGGGACTCAGGTTGGACTCCAGGCACTTCCTGCCTCAGACAGTGGCCATCAGTGGCCATCTCTTGAGATAGGCTCATTTGGTTTGGGTTTGGTTGGTTTTTGTTGGTTTTGGTTGGTGGGGAAGGGGTCTATACCTGGGAGTGCTCAGGGGTTACTCCTGGCTCTGCACTTAGAATTACTCCTGGTGGTGCTCTCGGGACCATATGGGATGCCGGGGATCGAACCCAGGCCACATGCAAGACAAGCGCCCTACCTGCTGTACTAGCATTCCAGCCCCCCTAGACTATTTTTTAAACTTCAATATATTTTTAATTTTACGGGACACAAGAGACCCCATTAGCCCCCAGAAGCTGAGTGAAATACAGAAGTTTCCAAGACCCTGAGAACAAGCCCCTGGGCTGCATCCCTGTGTCCGGGCCGGGCCTTCCTTTGGAACAGTCATACCATCTGTCTTTTAAGCGCAGTGTGGGGCTGCTCTATTCTGGCGGCCCACGGAAACGGGCAACCAAGAATCCAAGATGAAGGTGCTGCTTGGGACGTGGCACCATCCATTAAGGATTTGCACCACTGAACATCCTGCTCCGACGCCCTCGTCTCTTGAGCCCCATAAGGACAGGACATTCATCACAGCTCTAGTACTCTCAGCACCCCAGCTTCAGACCTAGCTTGAAAGGGCCCCAAATTGCACCCCCACCAGCTCCCTCGGGTGGGAGGGGCCACTGTCGGCAGGTTCCTGTCCCAGACAGAATGAAAGGCTAAAGACAGTTGACCGTGTCTGTCAAACGTCCACGTGGCTGTTTCCCTGTACGGGCCCAGGCTAGATGTTCCCGCTAAGCCACTCTCAGCTCAGACAGGCTCTGATGGAGGTGGCTTGGCCAACCCTCACCTGCTCAAGGCCCATTCCAGCCTCTCCTTAAAAAATGCAAGATTTTGTCCCTTGTCATACCTTGTTGTAGAACCAATCCTGATATTTTAACTTGCCATGATCTGAGCTGGGACCTGGCCTTCGTCCCGCCTTACTGCCAGGGATACTTAATGTTCTCAAAAGCCTGGTTAGTGCAATGTGGTGGAGTGTGGAAACCTTTGAGGGCAGCGTCTCCAAGTTTGAACAGGTCATTATCTTGTGAATCTCCAAAGGTGTGAGATTGTTGGCATAGGGCTTTGCAGCAGCCTGCGCGTGGCACTAGCATTTCCTGGATGAAGTGGCCTGACCAAATCTAAGACTCAGTTTCATTGGCATTTTAGATGAACAATGATGAATGTCTTAGTGTTAAGTATGATCCAGAGACTGCAGGCAAATCTTGCATTTAAAAAAATATTATTGAGGGGCTGGGGCGATAGCCCAGCGTTAGGGTGTTTGCCTTGAACGCGGCTGGCCCATGCCGGCCCGGGTTTGATCCCCAGCGTCCCATATGGTCCCCTGAGCACCGCCAGGAGTAATTCCTGAGTGCAGAGCCAGGAGTAACCAAAAAGCAAAAAAAAATAAAAATAAAATAAATAAATAAATAAATACTGTTGATAGTTGAGTTTTGAGACTCTCAGACATGGGGCAGAGCTGCTACTTGCTCTCCCTGTGCCCAGCCGCTCATGAGGCACCCGGGAGGCATGGTGGGTTCTAGCCCTGGCCTGCCACCCCAGCAGAGCCTCACAACAAGCCAGATGACCCCCCCCAACTCCATGGGGGCTGCCATTTTCCACATTCAGACTTCTTTCTCATCACAACTCCACCCAGCAGACCAGACTATCATAGCCTGGATCATCCACACCCACCCTGCAGCAGTTTTTTTTTTCAATCTGGCCCAGGTATGCTGAACCAGAGACTCTCAGACATGGGGCAGAGCTGCTACTTGCTCTCCCTGTGCCCAGCCACTCATGAGGCACCCGGGAGGCATGGTGAGTTCAAGCCCTGGCCTGCCACCCCAGCAGAGCCTCACAACAAGCCAGGCGACACTCCATGGGGGGCCGCCGTTTTCCACATCCGGACTTCTTTCTCATCACAACTCCACCCAGCAGACCAGACTATCACAGCCCAGCTCGCACAGCTGCTAGCGGCAGCGCAGTTCATCAATAATTGCTTTATTTAGAGGTGACTACAAGAGTATGCCACCCGCACGGCAAGCCTGGCAAGCTGCTCGTGTCGTATTTGATATGCCAAATACCAGTAACATTTATATTAAGTCATTCCTATGACCTAATATAATGGTTTGAGGCTCTTTATGTTCCTGGGGCAAGCGAATGCCTTTGGGTTCTACTAGTATGAGACAGGACATATGGAAATATTACTGGTGCCCGCTCTAGCAAATAGATGATGAACAGGAAGATAGTGAAGATAGATAGTGATAGTGAGTTTTATTTATTTTTTCACAGTTTTTTAATTGAATCATTGTGAGATACAATTACAAGAAATCTTGCATTTCTCTATTTGCTAAACCTGACAAGTTACATGCAACACACTTTGAAAACTATGATGCTCACAACCATGGGTCTGTGGCTCCCCTGTCCTCTGCTGATAGCCCCCTCTGGGAGACAATGGTCAACCTCAAAGGAGACTCAATGCCACCACCAACACCATCTCCCCAACTCTCTGCCTCCCAACCCAGGGGTCCTAATGGTGCGGCCACTGGGCTTGTTCGGTTCCAGCCCTGCTGTGGTACCGAGCAGAGGCATTTCTTAGGCTAGTCTAGAAACCACAGCACCCTCCTGGGGTGGCCAAAGCACCCGCACCCCTCCAGTATCCCCCCATATGGAGATGATCTTCTGAAAGGAGACCCCGAAATTCCAGATTTAATCCTTGAGGTTAGACCCTGCACTGAGGCTGGTTTGTTGGGTTGATGCATGTGAAATTTCTCCTCCGGCACCTTCCAGCCCCATTTCCACTCCAGGACCGGTTGTTAAGGAGGAAACGGGTTTCTCACAAGATCCCATTGGTGTTCGTTGTAGCTCAGTGTCTGTCAACCACGGGAGCGTGTCGTGAATCATGTGTCCCGTCATCCATTTCCCTTCAGCCTCCCATCTCATGACAGCCCTTAGAGATGCTTGTGGTCACTTCTATGGGGACTCGAGTGGACAGGGACCGCGGCCTGCTTTTCCCACACCCTGCAGCTCTTGGCCAGGGCTCCTGAATTCCAGGAAGCTTTGGGGCGTGAATCAAAGGATCCTTTGTGAGTTTCAGCACCTCTCCCAGTCAGAGGCGCTGTGCTCTTTCTGGCTACAGAGGGGTCCTTGGTTCAATTCTGATGTCAGCTCTGTGTTGTCCAATACATGAGTCACTGGCTACGTGCAGCTACTGTCTCTTCTTGATCACTTCATCACTTGACATCCCGTTATTCATCGATTTGCTCAAGCGGGCGCCAGTAACATTTCCATTTGACCCTATCACGTGCCAGTGTAGCCCAATGGCATCTGCTTGCTTCAGGAATACGAAGAGCCTCAAACCGACCATCAAACCGTACTGTCTCTTAAGTTACTAAAACTCCATTAGATGCAGCCACACTCGACACAGTTCAGGGTTCTCGCAACACTGGCAGATGCTAGCTCCTTCAGGAGGCGGAACCTGTCAGTACAGCAAGTGCCGTCAGCTAGTACTGTGCTTGACTCCCCTGTTTCTCAGGCATAGTGCTTGTGACTTCTGCCCACAGATCTCAGTTCGACTTGGACTGGGACGTCAGAACAGATGTTTCTAAAGCAGTGAGAAAAGTTGCATTCTTTGATTTTAATGCAGACCTGTTCAGTTGATTAATGCACAATGCCAGTGACATGTATCAGTCGGTTCATTTAATTGACGATGCCAATGTTCCTTTCCTCCTTTACTTCTGTTTACCTCTGTGTTGCCATGACTGTGACTCCTGGTTCTGGTGCTCACATTCTTGTGGGGCTCACCAGGACAGTGCTCACATCCATGCTCCCCAGTTGGACATACTCAGTTGTGGTGCTGAGCACTCTCTGGTTGTAGTACTCACTGGGGGGTGCTGTGCTATGCACACGTGTGCTCACAGGGTCACACTTGGGTTACCATGTTCATTGTATCTGATGTTTACTGGTCACATGCTTTAACTGCAGTGTTCACGCTCACTGAATGTGAGCCAGAGATGGCTCCCCTGTGCCATGTTGGGGACCTGGCACTTGGCACATGTGGGAGGACTGAACTCACATCCACAGGCTTGTCAGGCGGATGCTTCTAGCCACTGAGCCATCTTTGACTTCACTCCTATCGTAGCTGCAGAGGAGGCAGAAATTTACAGAGACTGTGGATTTGACTCAACTGCTTCTCTTGACCTGTTGTTTTTTTAGTTTGGTTCTGGGGCCACACCTGGTGGTGCTCAGGGCTCTCTCCTGGCTCTGTGTTCAGGAATCACTCTTGGCTCCGGGAAACATTTTTAAGTGGCGCCAGTGATTGAACAAGGGTTGGCTGCATGCAAGGCAGCCACCTTACCTGCACTCTCTGTCTCTGTCTCTCTGTCTCTGTCTTGTCTCTCTCTTTCTCTCTCTCTCCCCCTCTCCCTCTATTGCTCTCAACTGTTTTTTCTGTTGAGCCTGTTTGGAAACTGAAGGAAGACAGAGATCGTGAGAGCAGCCAGGTGGAGCTGTGTGGGCTGGAGCCCCTAGTGAACCAACTCAAGACACTGCCTTGAGCCCCCTCACAGCAAGTGACTGGCCCATGCTTCAGTATATGTTGCACTTTACTATCAGTGACAATTTTGAACAAGTAACTGGTTTACTGCTAATCCTAAGAAGCTGCAGGGAAGTGGAAATGAAAAGCTCCCTTCGTCCCCTGCTGACCAGATGAGCCTAGAGCTCAGCTCTCCACACCATTCTTCTGCACTTGTGCATGGACATTCTGACAGATATAATGGATAATATTCCACAGAACCTCCAGCTTTATCCCTAATTATTTCCAAGGAGAAAAATCTTGGAAGGGAATTACTGGCATGAGGGAAGGTCTGGCGATAAGTGCGTAAGACTAAGATTGAGGTGTAGGTCTTCGGTTTCCTTATGGAAAGGTCTGGACTCTGACTATCAAGGCCCTTCTTTGCTCATGGTTGTTCAGCTCCTGGGTTGTAACTCAAGGTCATTACCTGTGGCGGCCTGAGTCTTGGCAGCCCCCTTCCTCTCCCATAAGCCTGAGTGAAAGATGCCCCTACCCCAGGCACCCCCATTCTAAAGTATCCCTCATTCTCTGAAAGAACTTTCTGGAGTGATGGAAATGTTCCATATCCACAAATCCAAGACAGTAGCCACCAGCCATGTCTTGCCACCAAACACTTGAAATGTGACTTAGAACGGAAGAATTGGATCTTTACATCTTCCTCAAGTTTAATAAAAATATGACCACTGGCCACTCTATTTGGAAACTAGAAGAAAAGATAGAGACAAGTCAAAGAACAGACTGACCATAAGCAAATGCTGAAATGGTCTGAGAGATCTCAGGTGTGTACTACAATAGACGCCACTTGGCGTTATCTTAAATTCTACTATTGATGGCATTGCCCCATGGCCCCTACCACACTCAGCCACATGCCTCAATTTGTCTTTGTCTTTCCCAATCATTCCTCATGGGCAGAGATTAATACCTTCCACCAATCAGGTCCCAACTCCCGGTGCAGCTACATCCTGGTGGAAGCCTGTGGAGACAGCAAGTCCAACTCACTCACCTTCTCTAAGTAAAACAGCTGAGATCGACTGGCCCCCTCCCCAGACCAAGTTATTCATCCAAAATATGGAGGTTTCTTACCAGGGATTTTAGTACTAATGGCAGCCCACATCTTCCTCAGTGCATGTATGTCTGAGTGATGGGCTCAATGCACCATCTCCAACCTTGGTGAAAATCCCACTTCATCATATATGACTTCTTGGAAGGACCCACTCCTGGCACCCCCAAATCTCTTTTAGGGTATTTACATGGTAGTGTAGCTGATTGTGAGAGAGGGGCTTGAGAACAGGCAATATCAAACTGAACCGAGATCCTGTAGTCGTGTGGTATCAGAGATAATTCTTTTTATCGGGTTCTCACAGTCCTGTGGTGTCAGTATAATTCTGTTTATCGGGTTCCTGAAGTCATGTGGTATCAGTATAATTCTGTTTATTGGGTTCCCACAGTTGTGTGGTATCGTGATAATTCTGTTTACCAGGTTCCCACAGTCGTGTGGTATCGTGATAATTCTACTTATTGTGATCTGTCTATGAGGCAGAGCTACTACTGACTCTCACTGTGCCCAGCCACTCATGAGGTGCCCGGGAGGGATGGCAGGTTCTAGCCCTGGCCCACCACCCCAGCAGAACCTCACGACAAGCCAGACGACCCCCACTCCATGAGGACCTCCATTTTCCACATCGGACTTCCTCCTCGTCAGAACTCCACCCAGCAGACCAGCCTATCACAGCCCAGCTCGCGCAGCCGCTTGTGGCTGCGCAGTTCATCAATAAATGCTGGATTTTGAGATGACTACAAGAGTATGCTACCCGCAACGGCAGAGCCTGGCAAGCTAACCGTGTCGTATTTGATATGCCAAATACCAGTAACAATTATAGACCTCATTCCCATGACCTGATGGAATGGTTTGAGGCTCTTTATGTTCCTGGAGCAAGCAGGTTCCCTTGGGCTCTACTTGCATGAGACAGGTCATATGGAGATGTTACTGGTGCCCACTCAAGCAAATCGAAGATAAATGGGAAGACAGTGATACAGTGATTGTGATCTGTCTATTGTCTGCCTTTCCCAGCACACCAGACACACAAAAAGTCAAATGTCCATCTGTTTACTTGGGCACTCCTAGTACTAAACACTTGTATCACTTGTATCACTTGTCTTCATATCATTCATCTATTTGCTCGAGTGGCACCAGTAACATCTAAATACGTCCTGTCACAAGCAAGTGTAGTCCAAGGGCATCTGCTTGCTCCAGAAACATGAAGAGCCTCAAACCATTCCTTCAGGTCATGGGAATGAGGTCCATAATTGTTACTGGCTTTTGGCATATCAAATACAACATGGGTAGCTTGCCAGACTCTGCCGTGTAGGTGATATACTCTCAGAAGGCTCTCATCTCAAGCTTTAGTGATGAACCTCAATAGGGAGAGATCATATTTTTCTCATGGGTGGAGCTCTGAGGAGCTATGGAGTCCAGATGTTGAGAATGACTGATCTTATGGTGTGGGGTTCCTCTGGTTTCTTGCTAGGCTCACTGAGATGGCAGGCCATGACTAGAACCTGCCTAGAACTGCATAGAGTATATAAATGTGAAAGATCCTGGGAAGGACCTGGTCTTAACTTCCAGTACTATCTAAGATTGTTGTGCGGCCGCAGACCTGTGGGTCTGGAGTGCCTCTCTTCTGGGGTTGACACACGGAGGCAGAGGAATGGGAGGAGGAGCCCAAATCCCAGGTCCAAGTCCAGCAAGCATGGCCCTCCCCCACACATGTAAGTGAACCCTTGGAGCTATGTTGGACTTGGCCAGGGGCTGGTCAAGCCCTTTACCGCCCTTGGGAGCTCCATAGGCTGCTTCCACATGGGGCCGAGCGGCTCAACTGTGGGTCTGGAGTGGTTGGGTCCAGAGTGTCTCTCTTCCGTTGTTGCTAGTGGAGCTGTGGGTCTTGAGATGCTATCAGGGTTCGCCTATTCTTCTGACACCAACCCACAGGCTGCACATAAAGACTAGTTACATCACACCAATAATCATAGCTCTCATCCCAATTGTCAAAATGCACTAGAAAGCGATCTTCAACAATATTGGCTACAGTCGCCCCACACACACAAGGAAGGGTTCTTCCTGCCGATGGCCTCCAGCTTCATTCCGACCTGAACTTCCTTAGGCATTGGCCCATTAGAACTTCTGTTTATGAATAATTTCTTGGGAGCATTTTGCAATTTGCAGGCCTTCAAACACATAGCAGTACTAAACACTTAGCAGGTATTTAATAGATCTTGAATGATCTTGAATGATACCTTGGATCAAAGTGTCTAGTAGATGGTGGGCATGAAGGAACTCAAAATATTCCTATTAGAAAAATAAAATAACACCAGGAGTCCTGACTTCTCTCAATATCCAGCTGTTGGTGGTCCAGGGACAGGTCAAGGTAGTGGCTTCTCCATCCTATACCGTGGAGAAAGCTGGTCTTGAGTTAGGTTTTCTGAGCACATCACGGTCTGCTATTGGAACCAGAGACAATTTGTTTGGAAGTAAGTCAGACGTTGTCCCATCTCAGCACTGAAGCTCTGGACCATCCTCCCTCCGCTTGTGAAGACCAACACTTCGTCAGGCCCCTGCGGACAGGGAAACTCAGATCCTGCCTGAGATTCCTTCCAGAAATCTACTTAGGACAGTATATTCTGAGCACTGAATTTCCTGGCATTTCTTAGATCATTATAAGATTATAAGAATATTTCCAGCTATTCATGCAAATCACTGTGGCCTGATTATCAATTTAATATTTGGATCACTGGGCCATTAAAATACTGATTTGAAATTCAATTTTCTATTTTTAAAAATGATCACTTTGTGAATTATATCTGTTATGTGGTTGATTTTATTTAAATGGATTGAATAATTTCACCCACTCTGTGTTCATGAATAATGCTTTTTTAGTCGAATGTCAGAGTGCCTGCTAATGATCCGCACAATCACAGCTCCTGTCTGTAGAGTCCAGCTGGTCACTGGCAGTTTGGCTTTCTTTTTTCATCTTGCACTGTTTTCCCCAGTAATTAGTGCTCATTAAGATACCCAAATCGACTGGCCTTGGCCTCTCCTGCCCGCTGCATGCCCACTTATTCCCCTCGATCTTATTAAATTTGCTTCCGGGAAACCCATACAGACATGCTCTTATTTCGCAGAGTGGATTCGTAGATTCTGTTGCCCAGAGAAAGCGAGCCAGGGAGGTGGATTATTTTTCAGAAAGATTATTTGTATCAACCCTATGTGTATGAAAACTCAATAATTGGGTCACAATTTTGGTGATCATGGAATTGGAGTCTCATAAAAGAGCCAGAGTGATGGTCGGGGGGACCCAAAGCCCCTTCATTGGATGGAGACCATCTTACGGCAACCAGGAAAGCCAACATATCAAGATGACTTCCGGCCACGTGTAGGATTCAGTAATGTGAAATCCGCATTTCCAGCGGGACAGGGGCTCCTGCCTGATCCGGGCTACTCACCACAACCATTTCATCTGCTCTGTCTGTGAGCACTGTTCTTGCTGCTCAGTTAGTACAGGAAAGGGGAGTCGTCCAGTGGAGGGCTTCGGGACTGACACCTAGTCACCGAGCGCGTGTTTCAACCAGCCAGGAAGTAAATTCACTCTCTGTGTTTCTGGGACCTGCAAACTTTTCCATTACTGACATTGTCCTAGAGTTAGGATACATTTGAAGTCACTTACCTTTTTCAACTTAAAAGCAAAAGTGATTGTAACTGTACGTAATGGCAGACATCGATTAGACGTGTTCCTCCTGATTATTTCACAATGTACAAAATTGAATCGTTATGTTATACAGGAAACCGCATAGTGTTTCATGTCAATTATATCTCCATTAAAATATATTTAAGGAGAATTGCAGGCTGAATCATAAAACTTTTTGTAATCAAAATTAAAAACTAAAGAAGCATTCCTGAGAGTAAAACTGGAAGTTGATTGGACATATGTTCTCACCAAAGTAGTTGTGGGTTTTTGTTGGTTGCTTGGTTGGGTTTTTGAAAGAACTGATGAAGACATTTGGAAAATAATTCACTTTGGGTGATGGCTTTGGACACAGGATCTTAAGACCTAGGCTTAATCTGTGAGAATGCTATTTTCCTCCTTTAAAAGAAAACTTTGTCTTTTAACATTTTTGTGGGGGGTTTCAGCAGCTGGTGGTGTCTAGGGCCCAGTAATGCCAGGAGCCCAAAGCCATGTTACACTTAGGGCAGGTGCTCCACGCATCTGAGCCCTTTCGTTGGCCCTGATGTTTGATTACGTGGAAAACCATAAGTTTTCACTCTGGCTGTTTTCCCCTTTCTTCAGGCTCACTCATGGTAGCTTAGAAGTAAGAGTTTGATATCAGAAATGATTCCCTTAGGCACATAACTTTAAATCAATCAGAGTTTTAGAGGAAGAGTAAAAGGGTCTTGAGGTTAAGTTTATTTTTTTTACTGCTATAGTGTTCGGGGAAAATATAAATACCACAGGGGAAAATCCTTAAAAATCTGGTCATTGGTATAGTCCTTTCTGTGCCTTCCTCCTAAAAATAAGACCGGGAAGCACAACAAAAAGTGGAAAGCTGAGGAATATCACTATTTGCTTTCTTAAAAACTGGGCCGAGGAGTGGAGGGAAGCAGCCCGAGCGCTGATTGCTGCCGAAGTCCCCCATTCCACAGGAGCTGCGAGACCCAAACTCTGACCCCTCAGCAGGACACATTCATATTTCCGTCCCTTACTGCCAGGCCGTACTGGTTTCGAGTGGGACACAGGCATGGCCTACGTGAGACATAGCCCCCACGACCCAGATCGAGTCCCCAGACCAAGTCTTATGTTTATATGCCTGATTGCTCAACACTAAAGCTAATTTTAGTGCCACTAAAAATCATCAGTAGATATTGGTTCCTTCAGATAAACAAAAGCTGGTTAATCCATGCTGCTGTAGTCGTTTGTTGATTTGTTTATTTCAATCCACAATTTGCAGCAAAATATGTTTTTTTTTCCTTGTCAGAGAAAACATAGCCCTATTAAAAGCAAACTTCTCTAAAGAGAAGTCGTTAATGCAGATTTAAATTCACCCATTACTATCTTGGTGATTTAATGAACATCCTATTTGGGGACATTATTGGTTTAAAGAAGTAAATTACAAACATCTCATTTTGCCCTAACCCTGGGTATTTCAAATCCATTTTCGAACACGTGAACAACTGAATGCGTTGTTCTGTTGACTGAATTTTGATCACATCGGCGGGTTTTGCAGAGGTGATGTGTGGGAGACGCCTGGCTTCCATTTCTGGTCACTCTGTTCTTGGCAACTTAATCTCCATAGTAGAGGGGAGTCCCTATTGACTAGGGGATCTTTGTGCCGTCTTTGCTGAGCCCAGATCCACCAATCAGACTCCCCCTTCAACAGGACTGGGAGTCCATTGTCCTGGTTCTTTCTGTCAGTAAACCTACACACAGGATGGCCAATGCACCCCAGCTCTGCATAGTGCCAAAACCCTAATAAACCTGAAGCCTCTCTGGTTGCTTCCGGGACCCTCGTCCCCTCCACTCCCCTCCCCTTCTTCTCATCTTTCTGTCCCTCTCCCTTCCCTCTTCCTCCCCGCTACATCCCCAGCCAGCATCAGGGGATTCAATTTAGCTTATCTCCTTCAGAACAACCCTCACAGCATTAGGATGCTCAGGCTGGATTCTTAGGCCTGGTGCGCTGAGCCTGAATGGGAGACACTAAGGAAAGTGGAGCCGGGCTACATTTTTTGAAAAGAGACGAGGAGGGAGGGAAGGGTAGCCAGGAGCCAGTGAGATGTGAGGAAAAGAGGCGAGGAGGAGGGGAGGGCAGCCGAGCCAGTGAGCTGTGCGGAAAGCAAGGTCAAGCCTGGGTATTCGCCCTGTGCCTCAAGATGGATGTGAGGGAGTCTCTGAATTGACAAGTCCATAGATCCTGTGTACATGTGTTTGTGCATACGTGTGTGTGTCACAGATTCTCCAAGGGGTGGTGATGTCAGATGCTCAGAGCTCCCCCTTGTTACCTGAGTGGTGACTCCTAGTGACTCCGGAACAGGCTTGGGGCACTGCAGGTTATACAGGACCTCAGGAATCTAGATAACATCCAGGGCTTCCACTGAGCAACTTGAACTCAGTAGCGGGACTCTGCCAGCACTGTGGCATGGGTGGGGCCCGACAGAGCAGTCTGATGGCTCCTCGGCCGCCCCTAGTTCTAGCCTACCCTGTGTATTATAGGGGCCTTCGCCACGCAGCTATGATCTGCGTCTCTGAGAAAGGAGCAGTGGGTAGCCGACAGCGTCCCTACTTCTGCCATTCAGGCCTGGTGTTGCTGTCTCTCTCCCCCTGACCTGGGCAGCTCGCTAAAGAAAGGCACAGAAAGCTCACTTTGTGCCTTGCCTCCCGTCTCCCACTAAAGCCATCAGCGCGTGATGTCATGGCAGCATGAGAAGCCAGAGGCTGTAACGCCAGACCTGAACCCCGACGTAAGGTCACCCTGGCCCTGCTGGTTGTTGGGCTCTGCGGGTCAGTGAACTCACCTTCGATCCCACCTTCGATTTCTGTGGCCTTCACAAAGGGCCCCGTCTCTTTATCCTGTCGCCTCCGCAGGAAAGGGGGAGGAAGGTACTGGCTGCCCCCCCATGACTCCTCGGTTTTGTCATTTGGAATCTGCAGACACCCCTGTCCCCATTAGTCCACCACACCACCATCCCCAAGATTACTTGGAAAAATGACAACTAGCTAATTGGGCAGCTAACATTTGTAAAGCTCCGTGTGGTTTACAAAGGACTTTCCTTATTTGCTTTTTCCCAGTGAACACTCACGCAGGATTTTAAAAGAGAGCGGGACTAATGGGAACAGGAATCCCCACTTCAGAACGCTAAGTACACGCCCTGTAGCCAGACGGGCCGCCTTCCTCCGGCCCAGTCTCTGCCCGCTACTTCCTTCACGCAGGGAACATGCTCTCCATTTGTTTCTGCCCTCTCGGTTCAGTTTTTCCATCTAACTGGCTAGATGTGACCGTTTTCTGCTTGACGAGATGCTAAAAGATCTTTGACTGAAGCGCGCATAATTTAAATCAGCTTGGATTTTTCAGATACTATTCTTTCTCTCTCGTATTATAAACTTAGCTTTTATCTGAGCTGAGCAGGAAGAATCATTTAAGAGAACTTACTCATCTCACTTGTATTTCAGTCTTACAAAGGGGAAAAAAGGTATAGCGTAAAATTTTTCCATCATTTGAGGGGTAGTGCCTCTTCTGAGATCAACACAAAGGCTTTAAGTGTCTCTGATATTAGTTAAACACAGCGGATCCGAGTCATTGTCTGAAGCTCTCTCCTCGGCTGAGCTGAAGCCCTGTGACCTCTAGATAAAGTTTCCAAAATGCAGAAAATATTTATCTTCTTGCTCTGACCTTCCCAGCACGACATGAGCCTGGATTTGTTTCCTAGGGAACTGGTGAGTGTGGAAGATCTATAATTAAATCTGTGCATTAGATGCTACACATGGGAACTGGACAAGCCCGAGTCCTTCAGCAAACCCGGTGATATTCCTGCCACCTCTCCCGGAGGAATGAGAGCAGCTTCGCCCAGGGGGTGCTGGGCAGTGGGGCTGAAATTCTAAATATTAGAAGCTTTGGTTCACCCTCAGAGCCGGGAATGTTCAGGCTGGCTTGCAAGTCTTCTGGTCCTACCAGCGTCCCCTGGAGAACAGCACTTCTGGCATCCGTCTAGTAGGGACTAGCGCTGGTGGACAGAGCCTCAGACAGTGTCAGAACCCACCTGCTGACCGCAGACCTCCAGCGGGCCAGAGGAGACCAGAGCCAGTGCTGGTTAACTTTCCTGAGCTGTGCCCGCTTCTCTGTGGGAATCCTGTTCAAAAGCTCAAGGCGCAGTGTTAGATGAACAGGTCAGACAGCTTGAACAGGATGGACACAGCATCCGTTCTCAGTCAGTCTTGGTCAGTCTCGGTCAGCCCACATGCCTACGGTATCATTTCCCAGGTTGGGTGTCACCAGGCACGCGGCTCGCTCATGAGAGGAGAGAGCTGAGTCCCAGCAGAAGGAACAGCTTTTCCGTCTCCTGGGCCAGCCAGCCCTTAGCCTCTAGGCCGGACTAGGAAGCGGGAAAGTTTCAAAGTTCAGGAACAAAAATTCAGTGGGTGTTTCCAAAGCTAGTCCCACCTCCTTCACGTTAACTGCGCTGTCTGGCTTTCCCCAAGAGCCAACCTTCAACTCCTGCGCTTTCCCTGCTCATCTGTAGTCCTAATGACAGTGTTTAATGCTTGCAAAGGAAGCTGACGGCTGCTTTCTTTTCACTGGAAGCTTGTTCCCACCCATCCTCCTGCGGAGAAGGCCCTGTGGAAGCAAAGCGCGGGTCTGGGGGCCGTGCTGAGTCCAAGTCAGGCCTTGCATGTGGGAGGCGGGGTTCAGTCCCCAGCTCTGCATGTTCCCTGAGCACGCTGCAAAGTAGACAAAATGAAGACAGGGCCATGACAGAGGGTAGCCCGCAGACACACTGCAGCTTTGAAGCCAATGCGAGGGGCAAAGTGGAGGACGATGGCGGCAATGGCACTTCATTGGTCACTCACCCGCTGGTAGATGTCTTGTCTCAAATTACCAACGCCTGAGATCAGACCTATATATCTTATGTTCTTCTCTATGTGTTTTCGTATGTGTGGCATGTACATACAATGCCTACCTTTACACAGCTTCCCAGTAATCTTTTACCACGGATACTATCATTCTCTCCTGCCCCTTGAGGTGTTGCAGGTGTGGCTGCAGTGCCCGGCTGCATTCACAGATGGCAGACAGAAGTCAGGCTTGTCTACACCCAGGGCTCTGCCCCATGGGCCCTGGATGGTTGATGGCCTAACATAGAAAAAAGATTGGGTCCCCTGGGATAAACCCAGAGCCACGGAAGAGCCTGGCAAGCTACCAGTGGTATATTTGATATGCCAAAAACAGCAACAATAAAGGACCTCATTCCCAATGAATGGAGACGTTACTGGCGCCTGCTCGAGCAAATTGATGAACAACAGGAAGACAAATGACAAGCGATATTCTCCCCATTTTGTTGATGGAAATACTGAGGCCCAGAATTCTAAGGATTCTGGTGGCAGCTGAGCTGAGCTTTCTGTTCAGGGGGCTGACCCCTGCTCTGGAGGCAGACAAACATCTCTTGAAGGTCAGTCTCTCTGTGACCTCGGGCAAATAACTAAGCCTCTATGAAGTTCTTCGTGGTAGAAATGAAAGGAAAAAATGACAGGACCTCAAATTTTTGTTTCTGAGAATTCAAGGAGAGGATTTGGAAAGTGTCTAAGTCAGTTCTTAGAATATAGGAATTTCTCACTTAGTTTCTGGGTGAAGAAACCCTCCACATTCCCCACACAGCTCTGAAACAATTTCAACATAAATGAAGGTAAAAGACTCCAGGGTTAGTTTGTCACATTTGGTGGCATATATTCCATTTTCTCCTAATAGATCCCCTCAAAGGCCACCTTTGGTGACTTCTACCCCAGCGTGTCTCTGTGATGAAAGCTCTGGGATGTGGCCCAGCCGTGAAGTCCTTCATCCAATCCCCCAGTCCCGGACTCTTCCCGTGCTGTCCAGTCTATATGTCGGCCCGTGGGACTCCCCAGGCCTTTAGACCCTGCTGTCAGGGGAAATCGAGGGCCACGTTCTCTGGGAAGAAGCGGTGCTCTGCTGCCAAGGGCAAAGGCTTGCATCATAAGCTCCAGGAATTTGAGTGGCTAATTCCTTAGTCAGGAGAAACAGGCTGACTGACCAAGGCTGTTGTAGATTCTGTCCTGACAGTCGTGAACGAGGAAGAACTCACCCCTTGCCTAGAGACGCCTTCCAGAAAGGGAAGCGAATGGACCAGAACTTAATAAGCATAAACACTGTGGCCAGGGCTAAGGAGAAGCACCGGCTGGCACCTGGGGCCCATGAGGGCCCATTACAGTCAAGTGCCGTTTCCAGAGACCTCAAGGAATCAGGCTGCTGCCAGGAGGTGTGGGGACAAGTGCAGGGGAGCATTGGCCTGAGGGAAAGCAAAAGTCTGAGGCAGAAATGTGTCTGGAATGTTCTGGAAAGAGCCAGTGGGGCTGGAGCAGAGTAAACAAGGAATATAAGCCTGAAGAAGCAGCGGGCCAGGTCCTGGACACTCGGAGTTGCTTGGGGAAGGGTTTGACCTTTTCCAGTTGAGGGAGTTCATGCCTGAAGGCTTGGGAAAGCACCTTGAGTTCCTCCCTGCCTGCCCAGGAAGACTCTGGCTGTGAAGAGCCACCAGGCCCCGGGACAGGGGGCAGGAGGTGGGCTCCGGGGGTGGGGGACCAAGTATCCTCCACCATATTCTAGAACTGCTGTTGGCTTGGTCCAGCTTTGCTGACAGCCCTGTCTCAGGCCTTGGCCTTATGTCTCACTCACAATACTGTCCTTTCCCAAGCCCTGCAGGAACTTCACACACGGGAATTTTTCCTGGCATCAAAGACACTGCTTCCCATCATCTGGAATTTTAGCAATTTGAAAGACATGAATCTTCCTTTTCAAATTGAGATGGTTAAGATTAATGAGCGACTGTAAAACTTTAGAGGCAATTATTACGTTTACTGGCCTCCTTCAGTGGCTTGTCATGCTCTCACCTTCTCTCTTGTGTTTGTCGGGTGGGTTTACACAGCCCCCAGACCTCGTGAGGGGCTGGGACAGGACCAGCTTCCGCTGTCCCTGAGCTTCTCTGACCCTCTTCATTTGGCACAGTGTGGGCGCATTCTCCATTTTCATCTGCCATGTTTATAATCTTAGGAAGGAACTCGACTCTTTAAACAAAAAAAAACATTATTTTTTGTGTTGTAGCCAATAACCAAGACTTTTCATTTCCCCTGTGTGTGGTTTCCCTTCTAATCTCAGGCTCCCGTTTCAGACCCCGTGAGTTCTTGCCTCCTGTGTTCTGCCACCACCCAGACCCCCAGCTGGGAGCCGCCCCCCTCCAGCATCCCGCACACAATCGTGCCTGTGCAGCTGGGATGCTCATCCTCAGCCTCCCTGGGATTTACCAAGGGAGCTACCACGTCCTAACCCCCTCCACTGCCTACCTGCAAGTTCCATTCTCAATCTCAAGCATTTCCTTTTCCTGATTGCCCCCATTATTAACTAATCAAAGAAAAACAGCTGGAAAGGGGTTCTTTAAGTCAAGACTCATAGATCGTATGTGACAGCAGCACTCGAACAGTTGGAGTAAAGAGGAAGTTACCAAGACACCCATGACCAAAGAATTAAGGGTTGTCGGGGCGCCGCCGGGGTCCCCGACAGTGCTGGGAAGCAAGTTCCCTTCTACCTCCGAAGCCGGCGGGGAATGGATGAAGACTCAGGAATCCAATGCACTTTTAAAAGGGCTTTACTATCACAGGATCCAATATACAATCCAAGAGCAGGGAAAACCTCCGGACTCTGGGTTCCTAGCTAGGCCCCAGCCGGTGTAGGCCAAGATGGCTGCCACCCACGTGTTGAGGCCCAACAGAGAATGGAGAAGCAAAACACCAAGGGAAGCCGAAATGGCAAAAGGGGAAAAAAGAGGGAGCTTCTTTTTCTTGCAGCTTATCTTATAGCTAGAAATCCACCCAAACTCCCCAGCCCAGCCCATTCTGGGCTGGGCTATCTAGAGATGAAAACAGGAAACTAGCTCTATAGAATGTAGCAACTTCAGGAGACCATCTGGTTGTTTACAAGGACCCAGAGCTAATTAAAAGCCTCCTAGCAGAGCTGGGAGAAGCTATAAGCTAAATGTAACTTCCCTAGCAGGAAGGATCAAATACCCTTAGGTAATTTCTCCCAGCACCTCACCTAATATCTTGAGCCAAGATCTGCCTGGAATTGCCTTTATAGGGTAGAGAAGGGGGTTTATGAGATGGCATGTCTCTGTACCAAAGACTAATACTAATGCCAGTTAAATATTTCTCCAAGCCTTCACAAGAGTCTCGTCTACTTCACGGTAGTTTTGTATTTTAGTTGCCTTTGAGTTATCAGGGAGCCATGCTTGCTTGCTTGGAGGCAAAAAGCATTTCTCTCTGGTCTAATTACTTAGAGATCCAACGTGGCCAGGCAAATATGCTGGTAAGATCTAGCTAGTCCCACGATGCTTGTGGTAGCATGAGAGAATATTTATACCAGCCAGTACAGAATACATGGTCAGATAAACTGCCACATTCAGACTACCCCCTATCTATGAAGTGACTGGCAGGAGGCAATCCAGGGCAGATGCAGAGGCCTAGGCTTTTTAGGTATCCTGCAACAAAGGGTGATACCCCATACCTGGAAATTAAGGGTGTACCTGATTCTCGCTTCAAAGCATTGTTCTTTCTGCTCCGTGAGAACACTGGCCTCTTCCCTGTCCTCTGTCCATGGGCATCTCTGTGAGATCAAGGAAGACAGCAGGGGAATGTGGAGTTGGTGTGACTCTGTCACTTCTGTGTAAGGCAGAGAAATGGGCTGGTTTTGGCCAGAAGCACATTCCCAGCTGCGGGGGAGGTGGGTGCTTCCCTGATATCTAAGGCACATGTGTGGGTTACACCAGGGGGACTGGGCAGTCAGTCTAGCAGAGATGTCTGACTAGAGCCACCGTACTGCGGTGACAAAATCAAATCGCACCCACAGGTCTAGATTCTCACTTTCCAGGCCCCAAGGGCTTAGGGCACACCCAGCCCATCTCCACTTCGATTCCAGCCAGACATCATGTGCGAGGGCGTGCTGGGTGTTCTCGGTCCATCCCGATGAGAAAACTACGAATGGCTCATTAGCCGTCCCTCCGGGAACCCATTCATTTCAGTGGGGCGGGGGTCCTTCTTAGATTATAGGGATTGATCAACTTACAAGTTAATGTTAACTCAGACAAAGGAGAAATGGCCTCAAGTGTTAATATTCTGTCTGTTGAATTGAGTTATTTTTCCAAGGCAATAAAATTTGAAGATTGTAATTAGTTAACCATTATGAAGACAAATCTTCAAATATTTCTCTCACTGTGGTGACATTTAAAATGCTTCCTGCTCTACCAAACAGCCAATTGGATTTTTTCTCCGTCTCATAATGGCTAATTGCTGAGCAATTGATTGACGCCCCTGTGACTGTGGCGTCCCTAAGCAGCCCGAGAAAACTTCTGTGGCCACGTCAGGGCCCCTCCTTTTGGTCACCTCCAGGAAGGTTTAGGGAGGAAAGTGCTTATTGGAGTCACCCCTTTGCAGAAGATCTAAGGATTGCCTCCTGGAGTGATTGAGGGAAGATCGTACTGGCTCTTTCAGCAAAGTCCCAATGCTCTTTCAGCATTGTGCCCAATGAGCCTGGGATTAATGAACTAACTAATTAATATTAATTCTGCCTGTGACATAGAGACGACCAGGGTCCACCTGAAGAGGTTTGGGGAGAGTTTCTAGGAGCGAACATCTCAGGTGTTTAGCAGCCTAGGGCGTGTGCATGGAGAAAAATCACAAGTCAGATAGCTCTATAATAACTGCGTGTCTCACCACATTCACCTGCTCGTGCACTGCAACAGGAGCTGGTCCCAATTCTTAACCCCAATTGCTTAGTGTTCCTCTGTCAGCCTGGATGATAAAGCCCAGTCCCATAATGGTTATTTTATAAAGAAGATGGAAAGGCATTCATAGGGTCAGCATGCGGGTCATAGGGTCGTGTCCCCGAGCACCGCGCCTCTGAAACCAGCCACACTGACATGCTCCTTAGGGTTCTAGTGCCTAATCCAGGCCCAGGAAAGAACATGCCACTTTGCCAGTAATCCTTGTCTGTCCAATGATGGCCCCTGTGGGCTCTCTGTGCCAACACTTCACTGCTTCCGAAGTTCTGATCCTGAGGTGGGCCCCTGCTCTGCAGAGAGTCTTCCTGGAGAAGCTGAGCTGTGCTTTATCCAAGCCACCCGCTTTGCCTTCACACTTCTGCCTATTCTCCCAGAAGAACTCTCACAATAGCTCTTTCTGTGATTCCCAGCTCTCTTCCCACAGAAAAAGGACATCACAGTCTAGACAAGTAATTTCCCCAGAGCCAGACTGGAGACTTGTGCAGCAGGGCCCAGGCAGGCCTGGTTTCCATGGCTCACTGTGGGCCCTTGCTTGGGCTGATCTGGGGTTTCCATGGTTAGCTGTGGGGAATTGCTCAGGCTAGTCTGGGTGCTCCTTCCCAGGGCCCTGGAATGGGGTGACTGGGGGTGTGGGAGGCAAGACGAGGTTCTGGAAGGGTGGGAGAGTTATTGCTGAAGGTCTGATGTGCACCCCAGCATGCAGTCACACCCCCTAAAGTAGCCAGAAAGAGCTCCGTACCCAGCTGCAGTGCACAGAGTCCGCGAGAGGCCAGTGTTTCCTGGACAGAGTCTGAGTTTTACTGATCTGATTAGGGCAACGCCTGCTGTTGTCCACGGCTGCACCTGAGTCTGCACTTGGGGTTTCTCCTGAAGGTGCTCAGGGACTGGACAGTGTGGTGCTGGGCAGGCGCTGCCCGGACAGCTCTCAGGGACCTTGTGGTGCTGGGGACGGAGCCTGCGTGCAGAGCACAGGCGCTGCCCAGCGAGCTCTCTCGGACAGGCTGCGAACACTGCGGGGTCTTTACCCTGACCCCAGACGTCATCTCTGGATCACAATGACTCACCTTATCTTTGTCCTGGGAGACTTGTCCGAATGGAAGTGTCTGGAGCGAGAGTGTGGTCGGGGCGGATGTCCGAGGACACGCCCCTAACCCCCTGCTCACCTGCTCAGGAGGGGATCTGCCCTCGGGTAGCCCCAGGACTCCACGGAGCATCTCAGGGCATGTAGAAGCTTTAACTGCCCTCCTGCTCCCTGCCCTGTCCAGATGCCCCTCATCTCCGGAGAGGAGGGGTTCCTCGCAGCTGCGTAAGAGGGACCCTGATCTGCTTGGGCAGAGGAGTAGGTGCCGGTGGACCCTGCGGGGTTCCCTGCGTGCTCTTGCACTCTCTGCGTTCCGTTCTCCTGTGCAGTTCGGAGCGGGAGCCAGGAGCCACCTCGTTGCTTCCTTGCGTGATGGCTCCAGCTACTTGGGAACTTCAGCCTGGTGCTGCTTTGCCCCGGAGCTGCGAGAAATCTGTCCACCTGGCTTCTGAGCCAGCCAACTTTGACTGACAGCCCCTCCAGGAAAATTCTAGCATGCTCTTCCTCATCTGTGAAACGGGCCTCCCAACAGCTCCACAGACTCAGTATCGTGGAAAGATGCCAGAGAGGCCCCGTGAGCGCCCGTTAACTCACGGCATCTCCCTCCTTGGACCCTCCAACTGGAGCTGAGAGAATTAAACATCTCCGTTCGGGAAAAGGGCTTTTGAGGAGCATGGAGACTTTGTTTTTTTTTTTTTTAATAATACAACCTTGGTGTGGTTCACTGCCTGCCCGGGGCTTTCCTTTCTTTGGGAGTAGCCTAAGCTGCAGTTCAGGGCACCCTGACATCAGCCCAGAGTCACTCCTGGCCCGTAGCCTGGGGTGGAGAAGCAGGTACCCTTAGCATGTGCCAAGGCAGATGCCCGTAGGCCCCCGCCATTATTCAGACCAAATGGCCTTGGGGGAAGGGCAAACACCACACTCTGCCTCTTCACGGAAGTTCTGCTTCTGTGAGGGAAATGGAGAAAAGCTCAGGGGAAGGCCAGAAACACTAATGGCGCTGGCTCAGCCCCCTTTGCCCCCCCAGCCAGTCTCTTCCCCATCACCCAGCGGCTCGGTGCTCCTGATTCTCTGGTCCTTTCACGACAGAACACTAAGGAGAGATGAGGCCGCCGGTTTGTTCCTTTCTCATTGTTGAGTAAGAAAGAAAATGACTTCACTAATTTTCCCCCTTCGGTGAAAAGGGATTTGCAAAAACACATGAGTAGCAAAGGCTGTCTGAAGCCTAAGTGGGCGCAATAGGAATTGATTTTCTTTCCTGCCTTTACTGGGTCGCTCTCAGGCTCCCGAGAGTGAGGAAGTGGCAGCATTTGGCAAAGCGTTGGGACCCGTCACGTTGATGAGCATCTGATTTCCAGCCTTGGCATCGCTGCATTGTTACCCTTAGCTGGTCTCTCGTTTGGTCCAACTTCAATGGTCAAGTCCAGAGCAAAATAATTTCAAGCCAGTGGCAATTATTTTCCCACTCAGGTAAACATATACGGAAAGAGCCGTATAGAAAGACACTGAGAGAATATTCTTCCTGGGGCAGAGATTGTCCAGCAGGTAGAACACTTGCCTTGCACACGACTGGCCCGGGTTTGATCCCAGCATCCCCAAAAAGTCCCCCCATTCTCCCCAAGGAGGAAGCCCTGAGAATAGGGGAGGGTGTGGTTCAGGGAATTTGGGGTGTTTTGCAGAATGCTCTTGAGTGCTGTATTCACATGATTCCTGCTGGAAAGGAGTACAACAGGATTATCTTTTATTGGGATAATTGTTAAATGGAGACACTGCACTAAAAATTATCAGCCAGCTGTTAATACAGATTAATAATCAGAAAATGCTTTGATAGGACGTTTTGGTAAAAAAGAACATAGAGAAATGTTTATGCTGTCAGTCAATTCTAATGAAGGCAAAAAATAAGAAAATCACAGCAAGGTTTTTTGCAGGCGTAGACAAGCTTATTCCAAAAGTTCTATGGCAGGGCCGGCCCCTAGGTAGCTAAAAAGTCTTGGGTAGCTAAGAAGAAAGGGGGGGGGTGTACTCCGCTCCAGACACAGAGGCACGGAGATGAAGTGCACATGCATCAATGGAATGGGAGACACCCCAAAAGGGCCCAGACAGAAGAGCCCTTGTTCTTCCCGAAGGCTCTAATTCCATCTGACATCATCCATCGCTGGTTCCTCTGTGAGCAGAGCTGGAACTCGGGGGACGTCTGCAGGAGGAAAATATGCCTCGACTTAAATCTCAGGCACCGACAAGCGGGAGTCAAAGCAGATTGCGGATGGAAATGTCAAGCGTTAGAGGGTGAAGCCTCTAGAAGATGGGAAGAAGATGAGAAGCTGGGAAGCAGCCTCGGGAGTCAGGGCGGGTGAGGGATGCCAGCGCGTGACCCCAAGGACACAGTTCCCGAGGGGAAATCCAGTCCTGGAATCATCCCACGTTAAAACTTCACTTTGGAAAAAAAAAGTCCTCAAAGGAGATGAAAAGACAGTCTATAAGCTAGCGGAAGAAAGGAGAGACCCCAGGTCTAAGAAAGGATTTGGATTTAGGGCACGTTGTAGAACCTCAAGCTTTGGTGGCGGAACGCCCTCTAGCAGCCTGCTCCGAGAATGGGTGACTATGTTGGACCCTGACGCTGGGCCCGTGGCAGGGAGCGTTTGCAAAGATGGAGACGCGTTGTCCAGGGCGGGAAGTGCAAATCACTGCCAAGGGGTGGACAGGTCCAGAATCCTAACTACAGCAAAGCCTGGCGAGGGGGCCAGGCAGGACTTCTCAAACGTTACTGCAGCAATGCGAGCGGGCAGCTGCTCTGGACACCTGACACCTACTGGCCTGTTTCCTGCCAAAGTAAACACCTGATTACCATAGCAACAGGGCAAACCATGGAGGTCTGTCCTTGAGAATGGGAACTTTAGTCCCCCATGGTCCTTACCACTTGACTCATGACTGTCAGACAGTGAAACCAGCCCTGGTACTTTAGCTGATCCTCAGTCATGAAGCCGGAGTGTGCCCACGTCCAGGAAAGCTGCTGGCGGGGTTGGGGTGGAGGTGCATGAAGCAATAGTCCAGCAGGGGAGGGTGTTTGCCTTGCATGCGGCCAACCCGGGTTCAACCCCTGGCTTCCCATATGGTCCCCCAAGTATCACCAGGAGCAATTCCTGAGTGCAGAGCCAGGATTAACCCCTGGGTATCACCAGATGTGACCCCAAAAAACAAGTAAAAAGGAGAGGCTGCTCAGTGGTGCAGGGAACAACTGCTGATAACACACCCCGGGAGAAACTTCAGGCTCCTAAGACCATGTTAAAGGAAAATAGACAGCCCCGAACAGCCTAGGCGGCTTCACGTATCAGAACAAAGGAATGGAAACAGAGGGGACAGTGCCTGGCTGTCAGGGTTCAGAGGTGTGGGGAGAGACGGCGTGGTCGCAGAAGGACAGTGGCGTCTCTGGGAGTGGTCTCGGCTCAGTGCTGGCCGTGATCTGGAAGCCTGCACATTGGCCAGTGGTGTGGGACGAATCACAATCTCTCTCTCTCTCTCTCTCTCTCTCTCTCTCTCTCTCTCTCTCTCTCTCTCTCTCTCTCTCTCTCTCACACACACACACACACACACACACACACACATATCAATGAAACTGGAGTCTGAGTAAGGCCAGTGGATTGCGTGAGTGTAGACTGCCCTGCTGTGATTCAGGCTGTGGTTTCAGACAGTGGCACCATTTGGGAATCTACGGTTACCTCAGACAATCGGATCCAAGAACATCTAGGAGCCGGATGTATTTCAAAGGCTGGAAATAGAGTCACCGACATGTTAAACTTGTTGGTATACTGACCAGGCAGTACATTGAGCAACTCTGTCTCTGTCCATTTACTCAGCCCTGCAGCTTTGTATTCGAGGATGTTTCCAGGGTACCCCGTTAGCGGTGTAACTGGGGGAAATAAAGTACACCGAGCTTTTTAAGCCTCCGTTGCCACGTGCAATTTCTAATATGATCTTTATTGTATTCTGAAACATCTCCTCCAGCCTCGTCTTCCATCCACAGAGAATACACATGTGATCATACACATGTGTGTGAACCTTGGCGTGAGTCTGACCTGGGTGGAGGCCCAGAAGCCAAATGTCTCGCCACGGCTTCTAGTGAAGGCTCTTCCGGAGATGCGCCCTGACAGGGAATGAAGGAGCGACCATGTAGGCAAAGAAAATAATGAGAAAGGGTTGATGTAGCAACAGATTTTACCCCTGTCCACACCCCCACGAGGCTTCTGTCCTTTGGTGTGTAGATAATTTGAAGAACCCAGAACATATGATTTGTAGCAATTGAATAAATTCAAAATACTGGATCAGGGCTCAGGAGCCTATAAAAGATTCAAGTCCTGTCCCTCCGTGGAGAGGCTTCCGACCAGTATTAATATTTCAGAAATACTAGAGAGTAGAAGAGGGGCCGTGATTCACCACTAGCACCGCCACGGCACTAAAATTAAATAATGGACTTTTTTTTTAAGACAGATTCACTGGAGTTGTGGAGTATAAGAAATATTCCTCTCTTGGGGAGGTTGCATTTTTTTTGCTTTTATCTTTTCTTCTCCTCTTGAGGACATTTTGATTTACTTCTGTGATAAGCTTATAACAACTAAGAAACTTGGAAGGCAGGTGAACGGGCTGGAGGGAGAGGAGCTGGCGGCTGACGAATAGCTCGGGTGAGCTTGTTGGCTCTGCGCCAGAGAGCCCCAGCACCTTCGAGCGTGTGTGCTTTCATTCGCTGTTGTTGAACATGGATGTCTCTGCCCGGGTGGGCCTAGGGCCCTGGAATAGGGACCCCCTACCATGTCACATGGTGACACCTGCTCGCCTGTCCAGGAGGAGCCCCGCCAGAGGAAAACAGGCTCCCCATACTGTAACAGCCTTGCAACAACCCGCTTGCACCAGAGGAAGGGCATGACCTTGCACAGGTGTCTGGTGGGGCCTGGGGAACTGAGCGCTGGGGGGTCGGCATCTGAGCAGACCCTGAGTTCCTCATGGACTCAGCTGGTCTCTGAAGAGTCCAGTGTCTGTCCCTTTGCCAGGCGAACCGCACTCTATGAATGAGTTCCCTCATGGTATCTCTCTCTCCCCATCTAATAACTCCCCAGCCAAGTGCCCGCAGTTCAGTTGCGGGACCCGGTGTGAGGCAGACCTCGGTGAGCGCAAGCATCATAGAAGCTTCTTGAGGAGGTTTGAAGCCTTCAAGGAGGCTCCTGGGAGGGTTTGGAAATCCTCTTGATTATAAAATGACTCTTCCTGATATTGACCTGTGGTTGTGTTCAGATGGACCCAGTTGGTGACGGTTTGCCTTTATTGAGTGCCTGCTGTTGATTCATCTAGTGCGCAAGGCATGTTGGGACCTCAGTGACACTATTCTTGTGTATCTCAAGTGAGCACTTCTCTGCTGAGTGCAGAGAACTGCACAAGGTCAGCGATGAATGACATTGTAGAGATTGGGGGGGCCAGTACCGCCAGCCTCTGCCAAGCTATCACAGAAATGGCGGCTCCGGGAATGAGAAGGACCCGGTCCAGCCGACAGCACCTCAGGCCTCTGCTTCTTGCCAGCCACCCCAAGCATCCACTCAAAGGCTCGCTTGCAGCAGCCAGCATGAAAAACGACCTCCATCGGCTGGTATTGATCGCTCTGTCCTGGCTGCACCTTGTGGCTCTGCAGCCGTGACACGGCGAGCCTGCAACAGTGGCAGCGCCTCCATCACCAGCCCCTGGTGCCCTCAGCTCAGTCCTTCTTCGTGTCCATATTTTCTTTCTGAGCCGGAAGCCATCAGGTGTGTAGTGAGCATTGATGAATTCTTTTAAAACAAGGAAGAAACACGTCTTCTCTGGGGCCCAGACTTTCTCCCCTTACTTCATCTCTCTACCTTTCCGCTCACTTTCGTGAACTCACACACTCCTCTAACCCAGAGCAGACCCCTTGGCCTCCTCTCAAGGGCATCTACCTCTGGGATCCCTGACCCAGAGTTTCCACCCTCCCTGCATCCCCTGGAGGAGACCCACTGGCAGGACCCGCTTAGCACCCACAAGGCATGTCGTGAAGTCATGTTTTGCCTAAGACCATTGGAAAGGACTCACTTTTGTGACTTGAGAAGGACCAGAAGCCCCAGGGCTGTGGCCCACCCATTGTCTTTCCTCCAGAGGCACCCCAAAAGCCCTCTGCCAACGCAGTGTAGGCCCCCAACTTCCCGCAGAAGCCACAGAGGAGGTGGCTGCAGAGAGGCCAGTGGTAGGGTCCAGGGTGATCCTCTCCCAACCACAGGCACACTTGGTTCTCTCTTGAAAACGTTTCACTGGGGATCAGCCAGCTGGGAGGAACACTGGAAAGGACTCTTGGGGAGGCCTGGGGTCACTCTGGGAACTCAAACCCAGGAGACGAGTCCCAGCAATTGACAAGTCACTGTGAATCCAGGGCAGCTGTGCGCACTCATTGATTTATGCTTTAATCTCCTTTCCTTCCTGATGATACGGTTTCTCATTTCAGCTGCGCTCTGTGTAGCTCTTTATTGATTATGAAATATCTGAGCAGACCACGTGCCATCGGCTGTAATAAAGGAAATAAAATCCTAGCTATGGTGACACTGATATTTTCATGGTAAATAGAGACAGACGTCAGCTTCAATGACCTCAGGTGGAGGCAGGGTCTAGGAGGAAGTGAGGGAGAGTGATGGGCAGGAAGCAGTGACGGGGGTGCAGGTGGACCTGGGGTGGGCAGGAGCATGGTGGGGGTGCAGGTGGACCTGGGGAGTTCCTCTGGGAAGAGACAGCAATTGTGGAGTCGGGGCCAATGACGAGTGGACCCTTCAGAAGCCCATTTGGTTGACGTTGGTAGATTAAAGCTATTTACTGGACCCTCTTGGGAAGGGGGGCAGTGGGGCTTCAGGGGATGGGTGTGGTTTGGAGACGGAACCTAAGCTAGAGGATAAAAGCCATTGGGGAGGGGTTTCTTCACTGTGAGGTCACAGCAAGCATCATGGATTTTGGGGTTGTGGGGGTGGGGTGGAAATCACTAATGGTGGACTTGTTAAACCCCGCCAACAGTGGGCAAGCAAATACCATACCCGCTATAGTCTCTCTCCAGCCCCTGCACGCATGTGTGAGCCAAGACGGATGTGCTGGTCACACACGTGTGCATGTGAGCGTATTCTCGAGTCCAGCTTCCCCGGACACTTCTCTAGTGTGTCAGTGTCTCCACAGCCGGGCTCCCCCAAAATGGCAGACTTGGTTTTTTAAGTGCAGAGACAGACCTTCAGATCCAAATCTCTCAGCTGACTGACTCGTCTCCCCACACCCAAGCCCCAGCGCCCGCAGGGGTGGTCTACGTGGCCGTCTCGGGTTCTGGTTCTGGCCAGGACGCCCTGGGTGAGTGGTGAGATAATGCAGAGATGCGGGGATGATCCCATGGTTACCACAGAGATGGGCCCACAGGGGGCTGGGAACAGCTGCCCGGAGGTGGGGTACGGGAGGCTGCTGCAGATGGGTCAGGGGGTGTCTGACTACAGCCCCCAAAGGTGGGGTGTCAGGGTCCCTTACAAGCTTTCACTCACGTGTGATCGGATTGTGAGTGACACTGAGTGCCTTGGAGAAGGAGGAACCCCAACGCACTGCAATACCCTCCCCACCCGGTGCAGGCCAGGCGGAGTTAAATACCAGGCTCTCGGCAAGGGTGGGACACACACAGGTTCTTGGGAAGCACCAGGCTCTCGGAAGCACCAGGCTCTCGGGAAGCACCAGGCTCTCGGGAAGCACCAGGCTCTCGGGAAGCACCAGGCTCTCGGTGGCAAGGGAAGGAACGTTCATTTCTGCAGCCACTGGAGTTTGCTAAGCATCAGCCTTAACAGGAAAATGAGTCCCGAATTATAAGAATAATAAGAATAACTGTTGGAACTCCCAGGCAAAGGACAGTCTGCATTTCCAGGGAGAAACCATTCAAGTGTTTGTGTTCATTACTTCCAAATGGGAGTCGCCTTGGGTTGTGAGTCTGATTTTGTTCCATTGCTTTTCCTGAGCATTGGTGTGTGGGCATGTTCAGGTCACAGCAGGTCCCATCTCATAGGCCATATTCTCTTACTTCGGGGATTTTGGGGCCACACCCAGAGGTGCTCAGGGCTTCCTCCTGACTCTGCTAAGGGACCATCCTGCCAGTGCTTAGGGCGGTGCCGGCATCACTCAGAGCTGGCAGCAAGGCAAGACCTGCCCCGCGCTCCGCTCCCGCCGGCCACACCCCTCCCATCCTCAGCGTATGTTTATGGACTTGATGATTTCAAGCCTCTAGACCATTCTCTTTCCCTGAGTATGTAGGAAAGGTCAGTGTCCCCCTTTGGCAGAGAATGGTTGTGTTCGGAGACCCCATAGCCCCCGGGAACTCCGCACTCCCAGCGAGTCCTGCGCTCAGATCTGGACTTGTCCCTATTGCTGGCCATTTCCCGAAGCTCTATGTGAGCCAGGAAGGGGAAGGTTCTGCTGCACCAGTCAGCAGCCCCATGCTTCAGGCTAACCAGGCCAGCAAATGTCATGTCCACTGAAAGAAGTGGTTGGGAAGGACCCTCCGCTCCTCAGACACAACCTTCTCTTTCTGCCTCTGCCCGAGGAAGTCCCTCCCAAGGGAATTTGACGGACCGTGAAGGGTCAGGAAGGACGGCTGGAAAGGGAACTGGATGGATCGAGAAGGGGCGGAAGGATGGCTGGGCCTTCCCGGCACTAGCAGCATCGGCAGACGACCTAACACTTTCACAGCATTTGCATAGAGCAGCTGCTGTGACCACAGCCCACTCCTAGGAAGGGGAAACGAAGTCCTACAGGGTCCGAGGAGGGAGCCGGAAAATCTCAGGGTGTCTGAGAGCCCCAGTGATGCCTCCCACTGTCAGTGATTCAATCCACACACAGAGCGCAGCTGGTCCAGCCCACCTGAAGAGCAGGAGGGCGACCGTCACGGTCTGTACTGAGAAATCTGCACCTGTTATTCTCTCAGACAACAAAGAGAGAAGCAAAACGTTGACCCTGAGGGGCCGCAAGTGACTCTGGCACCAACACTGCGAGGAAAGAAGGTGGCGTTGGCTTTTCTGGCACCTGCCCCGTGGCCTCGTCTACTGGTGCACAACAGGGGCTCGTGGGGCGTATTGGACCGTGTGCCCTGGAGCCCGCAGCCATGCTGCCAAAACAGTCAATACAGGTGTTGGGTGGAGGAGAAGGAGTCCAGGGACCTGTTCTCAAGAAGGAAAGATCTTATTAAAGATCTTATTAAAAGTCCCCAGAGAGAAACTGACCATCAGGCCTGGCATACGTCGGTACCATTTGGTCGCTGTTATTAAAGGGAGAATGCAATGTGCCTGTTCCATACTTTAATATGTGGGATCATGCATTATTTATCCTCTTGTGACGCACCTCATTTTAGTCAGCATAATGTCCTCGAGATTTATCCTTGTCGTTGGGTCAGGTCAGGCATGCATTGGAATTTCCTTCCCTTTAAGGAACCAAATATTACTCCTTCATGAAGCACTCGCGCCTTCTCTCAGCCTGCTCAGGCACTGTGTGCGGCCGCGGGGTGCTCTCTCGGCTTGCTCAGGCACTGTGTGCAGCCGCGGGGTGCTCTCTCGACCTGCTCAGGCACTGTGTGCAGCCGCGGGTGCTCTCTCGGCCTGCTCAGGCACTGTGTACGGCTGTGGGGAGCTTCCTGCTCCAGGTGCTGTGAAGGATGCCGCAGGCAGGGTACACTTCTCCGACGTGAGGAGATGACGCTGCTCTTGGTCACATTGGTTATTTTAATCTCAGACACATTGTCAGCCATATTGAAGTTGGAGATAATTAAATGTTATTAATGGTGATCAAGATGTGCCCCCCAAAAATTATATGACTTAGAAAAAATAGCCAAACATTTAGGAAAGAGCAAATAATGCAAAAGGAAAGGAAAGGAAAGGAAGGAAGGAAAGAAGGAGGGAGGGAGAGGGAGGGAGGAAGGAAGGAAAGAGGGAAGGAGGGAAGGGAGAGGGAGGGGAGGGAGGGAGGGAGGGAGGGAGGGAGGGAGGGAGGGAGGGAGGGAGGGAAGGAAGGAAGGAAGGAAGGAAGGAAGGAAGGAAGGAAGGAAGGAAGGAAGGAAGGAAGGAAGGAAGGAAGGAAGGAAGGAAGGAAGGAAGGAAGGAAGGAAGGAAGGAAGGAAGGAAGGAAGGAAGGAAGGAAGGAAGGAAGGAAGGAAGGAAGGAAGGAAGGAAGGAAGGAAGGAAGGAAGGAAGGAAGGAAGGAAGGAAGGAAGGAAGGAAGGAAGGAAGGAAGGAAGGAAGGAAGATCATTGATTATACTGGGGTTCAGTGAAACTGCTTTGGCAGAGCTCCAGACGCCCTTGCTGTAAACATGGGAAGCTAAGTGGCACCATGCTTGCACACGGAGGGTGGGACCCAGCTACGCCCTGGCTGTGCCTGACTTTCAAGCCATATGTCCTATGGGAATGTGGAAGCCACACTCAGCAGTGCCGGTGTGAAGGGAACCACCACCAGCCTCTCCAGAGCTGCCCCACTGGGCTCACTCCAGGGTTCCACTTCAGGAGCGGGGCACTCTTGGCATTGTTTCTTAGTTCCCCATGATAGTTTGGGGGCTGAATGATTGAGCAGCATTAAGAGAAGGGCCTGGACCTCCCAGTGCCCAGGCTGCGGACCTGGGTACATGTCTCCAAGTTCAAGGCACATCAAGAATTAACCCACAGTGGAGAGCCAATGACTGTGCTGGACCACCAGAGAGAGCCGGTGAATGCGATGGATCACCAGCGAAGGCGATCTCTGATCCAATCTAACGATGAAGCAAATGTCTTCCAATAGCTATCGGCGCCCCCCTTACCATGGGGTAGAAACATCTTCTAAGCAAACATGTGCCTCAAGCTCCAATAATTCCTCTTTCATGTTGAAAAAGCATATTTTACCTGTATAAGTAAAATAAGCAAAATTTCTATGAACTCGAAGATTTTTCTAGTACAAAGGAAAACATATTTCACCGCCCATCATCTGCTGAAGACCTCAACTGCCCGCTGTGTGATTTGTCCACTTTGGTCGTCACTCGGAGAGCGGATTGTTTTCTAGCGCTGCGTCTTTTTGATCACTATACACACACACACACATTCTTTCCTTTGTCCTTTGAAAATAAATGTCTTCTAATTTTCTAGATAGGAGAGAATTAGAGCCGCCCATCTGGGAGTACTCTCGGGAAGGGCATTTGTCTGGGTGTTGGTTGTCAGCTGAAGCCAAGAAAAGAGACACTAAAACGTGCTAATTCTGCACAGGAAATGCTCCCCTGGAAGCTCCCTGGGGCACTTTCCAGCACAGGAGAGACCCCAAGTCGGGTTCCCAACACCACACACAGCCTCATGTGCTAAGCACAGCTGGGCATGACCCGTTGTAAGAGAACAGCTGCCACCGGCTGCTGCGTTTCTACCAGGCAGAACTGATGCTCGGTTTTCTGCTGCTCGGGCTGGTCCAGAGAGCCCCACTAGAGCCTCTTCTGGGGAGAATGAGGCCCTTTGGGGTGCCCTCAAAGGCTCCAGGGGCACCAGCCGTGGCTGTGGACATGGCTTCCGGGCAGACGGTCTGCAGGCAGGAGGCAGGTGAGCCGCTGTGTTAGAAGCTGCCCTTGGAGCGCCCAGCTGGGAGCGTGTGGCCAGGACTGGGCTCAGACTCACTTTGGAAGTGCAGCAGCCTGTGTGTGTGTGCCCGACCCTTCCAGAGCCCTGAGAGGGCCCTAGAGGATGACCTTAAGCTGACCTTGACACCAGGAAGGAAAGTTGGAGCTGGAGGTGAATCTCTGAGTCTAGGAGCCTCTTCCCATGCCAGGCGGCAGGTGGGGAGGTGGGAGCAGAGTGAGGGGCTCGGCAGCCTTCCTGGATTCCAGAAGATTCTAGAAGGAGTGGGGTGCTGGCCTGCAGCACTCTGACTAGAGCAGTCAGAAAGAGGAAGCCGGGAGGGTGCTCCTGGTCGGCGCCCACCCACCAGGTGGGGCGGGTGCAGCCGCAAGGGCACCACGCTGGTGCTCTGCCGTGCCACTCGGCTGTGCCCACGTCCCGCTGAATGGCCTTGATGCTCCCCGTGGTGTTTGGGGGAGAAGCAGGCATCAGGGACACGGCAGAGAGTGTGGAGGCGACAAGAGCAGCGCACCTCCCCTCTCCCCTCAGATGCTGTACCCGAGAGGCGCCCGGGGACATGCGACCCCAAAGACAGACGCCCCTACGCAGAGCAGCACCGGGGCCTACCCTGCAGTGAGTGTCACTCTGGCATGGTCTGTAGCATCACAACAGCCAGTGACAGCACCCTGAGTCTCTTGGATGTGGGGGCAATTTCCAGCACCCGAGAGATTGTTTGGGGCCTCAGGACTGTCCCTTGGAGAACATGGATGGGCGGGTGCTGGACAGTGCCAGCCTGCCCTGAACCCCGAGGCTCCTGCAGGTCCAGCAGTGTGGGGGTGGGGTGCAGCGGAGAGGCCCATCTCGAGGATCGGAGAACCAGGTCAGTGGGACCAATAAAGCCAAGCCGTGACCTACTCGCATTAAGATTCCAGAGTCTCCTTTTAGATCTTTTCTGTTCAACGTCTTAAAAATGCAAACAGAAGTAATTGGTGTTTAATCAAAACTCTCAGTGTAGTTTAATAAAGAATATTTTAAATCAGACAAAAACCTGCGTTGCCATATGGAACTTTGTCAAGCTCTCACTCAACTGAGCTGCCTGGGGCGGGACCCTATCCCCAGGGCCACGCTGCCTTAGGCACCACTGCCACCTGGTGGCGCCCCTATGAATTGCAGGCTTGGTGGTGCAGAAATGGGGGCGGGGGTGTTGTCCCCTGAGGCCTGGGCACGTTTCCTACCACCTGACGCTGGAGGTACCGACACTGTGCTTCAATAGGCGCCTACTCGTTCATAAATTCATTACGGCCCTAAAGGACCAGCTTTCTTTCATCTGTGCTCTGAACGTCTGCTGTGTTCGTGACCTTGAATACTGGTATAACAGTTGACATTTGCAGGCAGGAAGGACCCTCTGAAATGTTTGCAGGGTGAAGTGACATTAAACTCCATGAATACGTAGACAAACCAGCACCAATTCATTTATTTTGTTTTTTATTATATAACACCGTGAGATATATAATTACAAAGATGTTTGTAATTGGGTCTCAGTCATAGCGTCCCAGCACCCTCCCTCCACCAGTGCCCCATTCCCACCACCAATGTCCCCATATTCCCTGCCACATACCCCCAGCCTGCCTCTATAGCAGGTGCTTTTTCTTTCCTCTCTTTCTCTCTCTCTGTCTCTGTCTGTATCTCTCTGTTCTCTTACACATTGTGGCTTGCTCTACAGACATTTAGGTTTATCATTTAGGGTTTATCATGTCAGGTTCTTTGTGTACATTCAATGGTGAGTTCTAGTCTGACATTACCATTCCCCATCCCCATCAGCCCCCCAGTTTGTTACACCTATAATGATCATTACAGTGGACATATGTGCAAGACCCTGGGAAGGACCTGGTCCTACGCTTGATTGCTATCTAAGCCTGCCGCGCAGCTGTGCGTCTGGTCTGTCCCTTCTCCGGCTTTGCTGGTTGTGGTGGCTGCAGGCTGGTAGCCACACCTGCTGGACTAATACCAATCTAGGCGAAGATTATTTCTCTTGGATCTTGTTCAATGCCGTCAGAAAGGGCAGGGAGAACTAATCAGAAAACAGAATTTGGCTTTTTTTTCACCTCGCGCTCACTCCTCTGCCCAGGCCAAGGGCCCTTTCTGGAGTCTCCTAGGCTCCGTCTCTTCCTGCCTGTCTGTCTGTCAAGGCTGTTTCTCCACCTCCTAAGTGTATTCGCCAAAGTCAGACCCAGGCTGGCAACAGTCATGGCTTTATCTTTTAGGTAAATTCTGGGTGTCAACACCACTGAGAAATGAAAGTGGGTTTGCCTGACCCTGGCCTGCCGTCCGCAAACTCGAACATCTTCCCTGCCTTAATGAATTGGGTTTAGAGCAATTTTGCCTCAGAGGAAGGTTCCGTGGGAGGTTAGGATCAGATTTCGCTGCTTTCCCTCCTTTAGAGCAAACTCACCTTCTGGCCAGTTACTTAGGGAGTGAAAATACTTGTGGCAAAAACGCCGGGGGTGAGGGGTGAGGCTGACTACCATTCAGGGGTGAGGGGTGAGGCTGCCTGGGAAAGCGCTGGAGAGTGGGGGCCGCCGTCCCCACGCGGCCTTCACACGCGATCACGACATTCCTTAGCAGCCGGCGCTGTTGTGCCGCTGCCCACAGGCGTGTGAGCTGCTCGTGGCTCCTGCGCCAGAGCCGTGGGCAGTGGGCAGGGTGTCCGAGAGCCCCCAGGAGTGCCAGCCAGCGCCCAGAACCGGGCTCTTTCCTCAGCCTGGGGTGAAACCCAGCTTTATTTCAGCTGTTGAAAAAAATTTGTGAAAAAACAAAAATAAATAATTTAAAAATAATAATATAATAATTAATTCATTTTTAATTGAATTATTTTTTTTAATTGGGCTACACTAGCATGTGACAGGACGTATGGAGATGTTACTGGTGCCCGCTCAAGCAAATCGATGAACAATGGGAAGACAAGTAATACAAGTGAAGTGAAAATTAAATTATACTTTTAAGAAAGAAAGAAATATTGTCAGCGTCTGGTCTTGACCTCTGGAGACAACCTTTGCCCTGTGGTCGGCGCAGCCTCCCCAGAGCCCAGCTCTCTCCCGGTGCTGGGTACTGCCAGGAGCCCAGATGGGGCCAACAGGGTGGAGCAGAGATGCTGTTTCCCGGTGTCCCCCTGGCACCTTCCCCACACCCCACCTGAGCAGCTTGTGCCAGGAGAGGCCTGCCGCTGACCAGTTTCCCTGGGTGTCCAGCCAGACATTTAACAGCCGCTCTCTTTCCCTGCACAGGTGGTGGACAGTGACCGACCCGAAGGGTCTAAGTTCCGGCTCACTGGAAAAGGGGTGGACCAGGAGCCTAAAGGCATCTTCAAAATCAACGAGAACACAGGGAGCGTGTCCGTCACCCGGACCCTGGACAGAGAGGCCATTGCCATGTACCAGGTGAGTATCCAGATTGCACGGCCTCTTCCCTCTCTCCCCACGGCCTGCATTATCTCTGCTTCAGCTCGCAGCGCGTCTTTTTGGGGGTTGAGGGGCGCCGCCCTCTGACCTTGCCCCAGAGGCACAGCCCATGCCTTCAGCAGCCCCCAGACATGAGGAGGGCTATGCCAGAGGGGGCCAAGGAGGCCGGAACTGCTGGGCTGACTCGGGTCTTCTAGACAGCAGCTAGCCCAGTGTGGTGCGGGTGTGTCCCCATGCTAGGGGAGTTGGGAGACAGTGAGAGCCGGCTCCAGCATTGGGGAGAGCCAGCCACAGTGTTGGGAGAGCCGGTCACAGCATTGGGAGAGCCGGCCCGGCATTGGGAGAGCCAGCCACGGTGTTGGGGAGAGCCAGCCATGGCATTGGGAGAGCCGGTCACGGCATTGGGAGAGCCGCCACAGTGTTGGGAGAGCAAGCCATGGCGTTGGGAAAGCCGGCCACGGCATTGGGAGAGCCGGCCAAGGCGTTGGGAAAGCCGGCCACGGTGGGCCACCCACAGCAGAGAGCGGATGGTGGCGCAGTGTGTCGGGAGTTTCTTCCAGCCCTCACGTGGGCTTTCTGTGGCCCTGGCTGCAGGTGGACATTCCAGCGTGGCATGAAAGCTGCATGCCCGTGTTGGCATTGAAGAAGGGGCTGGTGCCTCCTGTTCTTCCCGCCACTCCACTCACCAGCCTGTGTTGGGGCATGTGGGGACACCCTGCTGGGAGCTGCTTCATGACACTCAAGCTCCCAGAGGCAGGAAGTGACTAGGGCATGGGAACCGGCAGTTTCCCGGAAGCGTCTCACAGTGCCCTCAGGAGGATCGGGCAGTGGGGGGGTCTCAGCAGTGTCTGCCCACCTCACTGAACCAGTAGGGCGCATCACTGGGGCCTGTTGGCCTGGGCTGGGCCCCTCTGGTTACTTTGGTCAGAACAGCGAAGTCTAGGCTGGAGCCACAGGACAGCAGGGAGGGCTTTGCCTTGTGTGTGTCCAACCTGGTTCAAGCCCCAGTACCCCACAGCCCCCAACCCCTCCAAAAGTGATCCCTCAGCACGGAGTCGGGAGTAAGCCTGAGCACAGCTGGCTGTGACCCAAAGGCTAAAGAAAAGTAGGAAGTGTGTTAGCTTTGTGAGATGTATATATTTTAAAAAAGCAACAGTAAGAGACTAATATCCAAGGCCAGGAAAAAGAGTGGCCAGGAGGACGTGCCAATGGCTGGACTCTACCACAAGTGTGCGGGCACGGAGGGGAGGAAGATAGAGAAGGAACCAGTTTCACAATAATAGTTGGAAATTGTAGCACTAGACGAGAACTGCGTATTGGAAGGGAATTGCACGAGAACCCTTCGGTGTCTGTATCGCAAAGCACAGTGCACAAAAGGAAAGAAAGTGCCTGCCAGAGAGGCAGGTTGCAGGGAGGGGCGGGAGAACCCACAGCCGTGCCAGGAGGGCGGAGGGGCCAGGCCACGTCCCCACGCTCCCGCCTGGCTCAGGATCCGTCTCTCTAGGAACAAACACTGTCGCCGGCATTGGCGTCTCCAGTTCCTGACGGGAAACGTGCTCGTCTCCAGCTGGGTACAAAAATGTCACATTCCCTTAGGGGTCACTACCTCAGTGTCATCAGAACCCCCAGCCCCCAGCAGCCAACTTGCTGTGTCCGCCAGGCAGGGCCCCCCTCTGCCGAGCTTTTAGAAACAGCAGAGAGGGAAGGCTGGGATGGGCTGGTAACAGAGTGCTAGTGAGGCCGCATGATGTCGCGCCCGGGCCAGACAGCGTGTCCCTTAGTGGCGCCATCACAGCTGTTCCTAGCGGAGTCCCTGTGAGGGCGCCCGGCTAGCGTAGTCGGTAGAGCTTGAGACTCTTAGCGGAGTCCCTGTGAGTCCCTTCTCTTGTCACAACACTTCCCAGACCCTCAGAACAGCACGAGAAAGAAGCCTGGGGGCAGGGCGGAGGGCACCCTGAGCGCCCCGGGGACATCTGTGCTTGGCCCAGCGCACTCCTGTCTGCTGAGTCCAGCGCGGTTCGGAGTGTGGAAGCGCCGGACATTCCGTCTCTCCCTTTGGTCCGCCGGGCAGGAAGTGGGTGTTTGCACCATTTTACAGACCAGTGCATGGCGGCACCCGCTTTGCGAGGCCACCCGCTGCTGGGCGTTGAACAGGGTCAGATTTGTTTCTCTCCGCCCCACAGCTGCATTTCCCCATCACGGAGCTTCCCGCCCTGCGCCGCTGCTCAGGGTCTCTGCACTCATCTGTGCGGCCTCCCTGCACGCCCCTGACCACGGTGATCCACGCGCTCGCTCCTCTCTGAGGACTCCCCTCTGGGCCCGGAAGGGGCTCATGCATCTATTTCCTCTTAAATACCATCTTCCTCTCTCCCTCTGCCAACCTGCCCCAGGCCCTGGGAGGCGTCCTGGGCATCTAACCCTAAGAGGCAGAATCATTTAGCTCCCGCAGTATTGGAAGCTGACACAGTAACGCAAAGCCTCCTGAAATATGACTCATTATTATGCATTTTGCCAGCATTTGAGTGATTTGTGAACTCTTCATTGGAATAAAGTACTGTAAATGATTCATGAATGACCAAGTTTATGAAATTCTATAAAAATATTAGCAGGTGGTAATGATTGCCTCACACTGTGCAGATAATCTGCTTTCTGAAGATTTGTCAACATGGGGGCGGGGGCACTGCAGGGCAGGTAGAGCGGCTGGTGTGGGGCTGGGGCCATGCCTGGGGGCAGGGGCTGGGCACGAAGCAGGGTCATGGCAGTGGGGCGACACTTCCCTGCCCACGCTGTTCACGTGCGGGCAGGGGCAGTGCTCTGGACGGAAAACGTGAGTAACCCTGTAAGGAGAGAGGACAGGCGCTCACTGAGCACCTGTTAAGCCCCGGGAATGCTCAAGAGTTTGAGAGACACAGCTGCAATGTTCGCTGAGGCCCAGTGGGGTTCCCCTGATCTGAGGAGTCGGCGCCAGAGTCCACGTATGTTCAGCCTCTATAGAGAACCGAGGCTCTGTGCTGGCCTTAGACGGTCTCGTTGGATCTATCTCATTGGATCTATCTCGTTGGATCTGTCTCGTTGGGTCTTACTAAACACAAGCTCGATGCCGCTGTCCTCAGGCACAGGAAGCAGCTGTGTTCTAGGCCTCGCCATCTCCGGTCTCACTGTCTAATTCCTGAGATGACCGCTTTCCGCAAGTCCAGTTTCTGCCTCCCTGGCTAAGGGCATTGTCAGCTGCCTGGCCCTGCCCCTAGGGTCCCTTCGACTCAGGTGGCTGGTTCCAGCTCTAGCCCCTAAATCGCTCTCAGGCCAACAATAAGTTGAAAAGGAACGGGCAAGGCCGAAATCCTGGGCATGGGCCCCTGAGGCAGTGGGAGGCCTGGGTGCACCCCAGGCGCCTCTGCCTGGTTAATGTCAGCACCTCATGTGGATGACGCATGAGCTTCCGGGTGCACCTGTGCTGTCTGTGCTGGGACCTTGGAGGCCCCACCCCCATTACTCAGCTAGACAACACCCTCCCCCTCCCTCCAGCCAGCTTTCCTCAAGGCCCTTTCTCGGTGCTGACCCTTGGGGCAGTCAGCCAAGTCGCCTCCAGCTAGTTACAGAGAAGGGGCTTTCTGAAAGGGCAAGGCCCCTAGGGACACCTGAAGGTCCAGCCAGGCCTCCAGCTGCTGTGTGCCCTGGCCAGGGACGTGGTCCCTGAGGCCAAGATGCCTCAGAGCCCAGCTGTCTAACTGCCCTGGCCCACGGGCCCAGGGTATGGCCACTGCTCCCTTCATGGCTGTGCACGTGGGGCATTTAGAAGGTGGTGGCCACTCACCACGGATGCCAACAGCACCTGACCCAACGTGTCCCCATGATAGACGCGTCCGCATTGAGGCCACCTCCTGCCACACTGCCCAGAATTGGAGCCCAGCAGCACTGGGTGCATCTGATGGTCCCGATTCCAGGCGCACCCCCACGCCGCATGGCCGTGGACCCTCTCACTCTCCCCCTTTTCCCCCTCGGGGTCCCTCCCTGGGAAAGGCAGGCACTGGTGTTGTGGAGCGTGGCTGCGCCCCCATCCAAGGGACCCCACAGGTGGTGCTAGCAGCCAACTCCACCCGTGCTTGGCTCACGGCACTGGTTGGGGTGAGGCAGAGACCCTCAGCGCAGTTTCCGGCCTCTGAACAGTGCTAGCGGGTGAACCACAACAAATTGCGATTTTTCCTGGTGAAAGGGGGCGACCCGGTGCCTCCACACTCATCTCCGTGTTGTGAGACTCAGTGAGTTGCCGGACATGGCACCTGCTTCCTCGGCCACAAGGTTGTGACCGAGCAATCGCTGGGACGTGGGTTGTTGGGGGTTCGTCTCCCTCCAGGCCGGGCTCCACGTGCTGGGGAGCCCCCAGCTTTCCTCTTGAAGCCCCTGCCAGTGAGAGACGGACCCACTGTCCAGGGACACAGATGCGCTTATTGAAACTGAGAGTCCCTTTATAGAAGGGACGCCACCTCAGTGGACAGCTTCCAGAACACACCTCACCCCACCCCAGCCCCATCTGCAGGGAACCTTCTAGAAACAGCCCTGCTCGGTGGGGCCAGTCAGCCTAGCCCTGTGCTATGGCCTGAGCCAGCCGGCCTAGTGCCGGGTCCGAACCGCTGTGCTATGGCCCTGCCTGAGTCTGATCAGAACAGAGGCCCTGGGAGCCGCCCGCCCCACCTCCCATGACCTGCTCCTGGGTGCTCCTCTGTCCTATTCTCGCCCCCTGGTGCGCTTTTGAAAGGCCCAAGAAGCCGATCAATAGGCTCCGAGGCCACCTTTGTTGTTTCACTAATGGATGCCGGGGGCGTCCTGCCCAGGCTCTGGGCACCGCTAAGTGCCCTGTTAGGAGCGGCTCAGAGCTTTGAGTCTGGAGATGAAAGTGTCTTTGCAAGAAGAGAGCTGGTGACGGGAGCAGGGAGGCGTGAGAGCGGCCCACTGGCCCTGGGGCCGCCCAGCTGCTTTCTGCCTTCGCAGGCCTGCCCTCGAGGACATTGGTTGGTGCTTTGCAAACTTGGCTGAATGCTAGAGTCATATGGGCGTTTCTGGATGTGCTAACAGACCAGGACCACAGCGGCCCGCTTGCTCCCCGAGTTCCTACATCCCCATTTGCTACCTGGCGAGGGTGGGCCGGCACCAGACTGTCGCTGTGGGTCCCACACACACACACACAGCACCAGGAGAGCCGCCATCGGGTGAGGAGTGAGAAGCGCCACCCCGCCGCATCACTTGGACACCCGCTGCCTCCAGCTGTCACGCGACACCAGCACTTCAAAATCTGAAAGGGGCAGCGAGACGGAGCAGTGGGCAGATGCTGGCCTTATGGGTGACCCCTCCCTTGTCCAATCCCTGGCACCCCATACGGTCCCCAGCACCACCAGGAATGATCCCTGTCACAGGGCGGGACTTAAGTCCTGACAACTCCTGGAAGCGCCTCTCCCGACCCCGAAATATGAAAGTATAAGAATTCATCGAGTGGCTTCTAAGTGTACGTGAGTGCAACCCACAATGTGTAGGAGAAGGAGGAGAGAGAAAGGAGAGAGAGAGAGGAGATAAAGAACCTGCCATTTAGGCAGGACATGGGAGGGGGAGGAAATTGGGGACATGGGTGGTGGGTGATGGGCACTGGTGGAGGGCGGGTGCTGGAACACTGTGTGACCAAAACCTCCAAGCGTGAACAACGTTGTAATTGTATATCTCACGGTGGTATAATAAAATGTTAAAAAAAAAAAGAATTCATCAAGGGTGGGGAGGTCCCGCACACACAGGGAGCCCCTCCCGGAATTTTGACTGGCTCTTGCGCATTCCCAGCACGTCATTTCACAGTTGGGCCTTATCTGCCGGGCACAGCTGGTGAAACTGAGGCAGGTGGTGCAGGTCGAGGCAGCCCCGTGCCCGGATTAGAGCGCCCGGTGCCCCTGCCTGATTACTTGGTCCACTGAGCAAAGCTGCCTCCTAGCTCAGAACTGGGGGACGAGCTTCCCGGGCTTCACCAGCTCATACTCCACAGAAGAGGCCCAGATGGGACCCAGCAGACAGGGAAGGCCTGCGCCAATGTGCTGAGCCCCGACTGTCCTGCGCCCCGATTCTCTCTCCTCCCAGGCCGGGCCCTCAGCCACCGCCCCAGGCACACGGCTTGGTCCCAGACACAGTCGCGTTCAAAAGGATCCTCAGAGACCCCAGCCTCCTCCTTCCCACCTCCCTCTCTCCTTCCTTCCCTCCGTCCCTCCTTCCTTCCTCCCATCTTTCCTTCCTTCCTTCCTTCCTCCCTTGTTCCTCCCTCCCTCCCTCCTGTCTCCCTCCTTCCTCTTTCCCTCCCTTTGCCCCTCCCTCCTTCAGAACATGACGGTAATGATGCGTTATAAGCAGCTGAGCAAAACTGGGGGAAGAGACAGGAGCTTGAGTATGAGAGCGAGGGAAGGGAACACCCAGCCCCACGCCCCAGAGTTCTGGGGAAGGGAAGGTGCAGCCACTGGGTGAGCCCCCTGCGTGGTACCTAGGAAGCAAGAGCAGCTGGCAGCTCCCCCAGGGCAGGTGAGGCAGGAGCAGGGACAGAGGATCCAGCCAGCCCCTGACACAGCACAGCGGGCAGATGTTTGGGGCTAAGTGATGGGTCAGTGGCTCTGGGGGCCTCAGGGCCTCTCACCCCGGGAGACAGGGAGGGGCCCTGGGGCCTCCTGGTGAAGGTGTCAGCTGATCTAGGGTGGAAAAAGAAGCTAGATTATAGGGCTGCCTGGCCAGGGTGGATAAGGAAATTGGGTTTCACCCCAGGAACCTGGGAGGGTTTTCAGCAAAGGAGTGATTCCAATTTGCATTGCAGGGAGATAAGATTTATTTGAACAAGTCAGAAAAGCATCTCAAGTTCCCTGAAATAGAAATTAATTCCAAAATGCAATGCTTTGTTTGTAGCAATTCATCCCTCCAAGGCCCTGGGAAGGGGGGGAGACAGAGACAGAGACGCACAGAGAGACACAGAGAGAGAGAGACAGAGTGAGAGAAGGGGGATTATAAAGCCCAGCCTCCCGCCTCCCCAACCTCTAAGTTCCTTAGCCCAGCAAGCCACAACTTCCGAGTCTGGGAGGACGAGTGGCAGGGAGCTTATTCTGTTCCCTGGACCCACCTGCTTCCATTTGCTTTAATCTTTGGAGATATTCAACCCTGCATTTCAATTCCTAGGTTTCCTTGTTTCATCTGCAGAGCTTTATCTTGGGCCATTGAGCTTCTAGCAGCCAGAGCAGCTCTGGCTGTGCCTTAGAGCAGCTGCTGTGCCTTAGAGCCTCATCTTTTCCCCTGCCTGCAGATTTCAGTGCCTGGAGATCACGTCCATGATAGTTTCCTTGGGCAGGTGCGAAGGTTTGCATGATGGGGCCCCTTTCAGCTAAGCTGTATTTCATGTCGGGAAGGTGGCGGGTCCCTGCCAGGGCTGGCCATCACTCTGGGGCTTCACTGAGCTCTGCTGCCAGGCCAGACCCAGTGCTCTGGTACCCAGGGGTGGGGGCTTCTAATAGCCCAAAACAGCGAGCAAAATCACCACAGGCCACAGGGTTACCACGAAGGACCATTCAGGCCCTGAGCCCAGCGGACACTATTAGAGAGCCCAAAGGCTGGGAGAGTCCCTTAGAGCGGCCGGGCTCTGAGCTCAGCCTCCGGCTACACATGCTGGCTCTTGTGTCAGCCTCGTGGTGCGCCTCAAGAGGACCCTGATTGCCACTGCCCTGTCCACGCGCCTGGACAGCACCAGCGAGGTGGTGCCGGGCAAACACAACTGCCCATTCTTTATCCTGCATGTTTTTAGAGTTTTTCCCCCTCATTGCAGAAGACAAATTCAATTTCCTTACTCCGGGGGAAACGAATCCCAGCAAAGGCCATTTGTCTTGGGTGCCTGAGACCCAGATAATTTACTGCAAGTTTATTTTTATTGAAAATTATGTAGATGTTATTCAGAAACACAATTTCCAGCTACACAAGCACATTTAGGCAGATTAGGGTCGGAGTGTTGATGTGGACGCTGCGGCTGTCCGCCGCCCCCACCGAAATGCTCTTGGTCCCTTCTAAGGTGGCCTTCGAGGTGTCCAGATTTGTCTGTGGGAGGTGCTGACGGACAGTCTTTGGTAGGTCGGGATGGAGAAGTTCCCAGTTGCTGCCTTTCTCACCGTTCAAGCCCGGAGCTCTTTAGATGGCCGATAAGATCCACACATGAACAACTTGCGTTGAAATTCTTTCATGTGTGGAATCTGATTTCAAACAGCCTCGCCCCATCCTTGACTCTGTGAGCCCGCAAAGGGCCTTGACGTCAATCCAGCAGCTGTTTCGAACACTTAGAAATGCCCCTCAGCTCATACACATGCACACACGTGTCCATACATGTGCACACATTGACTGCACGTATGTCCACACATGCACACATGGGTGGTCTACATGCACACACAGGTCCACATGCATGCATGGTACATGGGTTCATGTGTATGCACGTAGACACACACAGGTCCATGAGTTTGCACACATACACACACATGTCCACACATGCACACGTACAAAGGGACTTCTTGGCTCCCCTGGGAATATCCAGCAACCCCTTTGCAGTTCACAGCACACGCCTGACATGGCCAAACCATCTCCCAGCTAGTCGTTGAGAGAATGACCAAGCAGCTTTTTCCAGACATGTGATTAGGCCCATAATGGGTCAGCCAGCCCACAGGGAGGACTCTAGATGTGTGAGCAGGCCTGTGACGGGTCAGCCAGCCTGCAGGGAGGACTCTAGATGTGTGAGCAGGCCTGTGACAGGTCAGCTGGCCCATAGGGAGGACTCTGGAGACAGGCTGCCGTCACAGTCCCCATCACCTCCAGCTTCTCCCACACCCTCACCAAGGGGGCATCATCCCGCAGGGCCACAGGGAGAAGCCAGCGCCATCTCCCCAGGCCAGACTCTGGTGTTCATCAAGGGGAGTGAGGCGCCAAGGGAATACGGTGTTTGGGATGTCAGCGTGCATGTGGCTGACTCTGCGTGACCCTCAGCTCTGTAGGTGGTCCCCTAGCCCACAGAGTCCAGTCAGCCCCATGCCCCCACAAGAAATAGCTACAGTGCCAACGGGCAGAGAGGATTTGGGGACAGTCAGAGCACAGTTCCTTGAGGGACAGTCCTCGGGTACCGAGTGTCTGATCCAAGTGTCCTGAGAAGAGTCAAGTGGCTCACGGGGAGGCGCCGGGCCAGCTCCTGTGCGTGACGAGCATGTTCGAACCTCAGTGGCAGGGCGTGGTTGTGCGCCGAATGCCCGATGCCATTGTTCACGCTAACGCGCCTCGTGCTAGCAGGGGAGGCTCGGAGGATTTTTCAGAATCACTGAAAAATTTTGTTTCGATGAAGATGGAGGCAAGAGTGACAGTGGAAAAGGCGAGGGAGAGTCAGGAGAGTGGGCAGGAGGAGGGCGGGGAGAGTGGGGGGTCTGTCTGTCTCTCACACTGCTGTCTTTCACGCTGCCTGCTGTGGGCTCCCGCTCCGCACGTGAGAGGCCCGTGGGCCCCGCCTCCGCACGTGAGAGGCTGTGGCTCCTCTCTGGCATTTAAGCGGCCCTTTGGAATCTAAGGACAGCAGCCTCCTTGCTGAGTTCATTTATTTGAGAGAGAGAAAGAGAGAGAGAGATGTATAGGGAGAGAGAGAGAGAGAGAGGGAAGGAGAGAGGAGGGAGGGAGAGAGAGAAGGTTAGAGAGAGAGGGGGAGGAGGGGAGAGAGAGAGATCCGGAATCAGGTGCGAAAACCTCATCTGACCAGAATCTAGTCTGAATTCTTCACCTCTGGGCTCAGCCTGACCAGGTCATGACCCCAGGCCCCCATCAAAGCCTCTTAGAAGACTTTGCTTTGTAGGCGACAGAGACAAGATGTTGGCAGTCAGGAGACTGCAGTTAAGGCCAAACCTGGAGAAAAATCCATGGCACGAAAAAACCTTTTTGAAATCTGTGATTTATGTCTCCCTTGACACTTGGACACCAAGACTGGCCAACCTGACTGGGAGCTCAAGTCACGTCCTCGATGCGGCCCGGGGTGCTGAGACCACGTGGGCCTCCTCGGGAATAAAACCCAGAGAGAGATGAGACGCGGAATTATTTGTGTGGCCTTTACAAACCTATAATCAAGGGTCATCTGTTAAATAAATAATTAGCTTTCTTGGAAGTGGAAATTCAGATCGTTTTCTCATGTAGGGGACATTAACCAGAGCCGCAGCCTGAGCTCTGAAGTATCATTAAATGTATTTTGAGCAGATTAAAACCTAATTTAATTCCTGTTTCTTGTATCACCAGGAAGTGTTTTGCCCGAACCCAAATTAGTTCTTATTTATCGCTGCAATCAAGATTTTGGAAAAGGCTTTTATTTAGTCAAGTATTTGGACTAGCATTTGTTCAGCCTCCAGATCCGTGCGTTGGGAGAGCATTAATAAAGCGGCCCTGACTTCCCGGCGTTCTCAAGGGGAGTTGGGCAGCTCCGCCCGGGAGTTCCTGTGTGACACCTTGAGGACTCCCTGTTTTCCGGGTGGGGCCTGGGTGTCGCTGCTCTGTCCCCACTGCTCCCATTTGCAAACGTCCCCCTAACCTTCTCTCCGCCCACAGTTGCATTTTGGTTTTCTGCTTTGCTCACACACCGCTTCTGTGACTTGCACATCCTCCCCCCTGGCCTGAGCTCTGAGCTCGTCCTGGGAGCCTTCCTGTTGCCTGCTCGGTCCGCGGGTTTCCAGCTCATACGCCTTAGGACTGAGTCCCCTGAGGCCCGTCCCCATCGATCTAGGAAATCCTTGTCCTGGGTCCACCCTAGTGCCCCACTCTCAGTTCTCTCATTCATGGGGACTCTTCCCTCCAGCAGGGAGACCCTGCCTCCCCACCCCTGCCCCAGGGCTCCGCCTACATCCGATTACTTTCCTGCTTGATCACTTGACTTCCGTAGATCATTGATTTACTCAGGCACCAGTAACATCTCAATACGTCCTGTCACATGCGAGATAGCCCAAGGTTATCCTGAGTCCTGCTCCAGAAACATAAAGAGCCTCAAACCATTCCATCAGGTCATGGGAATGAGGTCTATAATTGTTACTGGTATTTGGCATGTCAAATACGACACAGGTAGCTTGCCAGGCTCTGCCTGCGGGTGGAATACTCTTGTAGTCACATCAAAACTCGAGCATTTATTGTGGAACCATTCGGCCGCAAGCCTGGTCACCTTGGCTTCTCTCAGTGGCTCCCAGGACCAGATGCCCTTAGCCATCAGCGTATCTTCCAGAACTGTCTGCCATTTGCTGGTCAGAATAAGGAGTGGACATTTGGCCATCTAACCCGCCATGTGCTGGCGCAACCATAGAGCTCCTCCGGGTACCTCTCCTTCCTGTTCCACACTGATGTGTGGGGAATGGGGAGCAGAAAACAGATGTTTAGGGGTGAAGGTTTGGCCCAGTGTCACGGCTAATGGTGGGAACCCAGTAGGAGTGTCTGGAGCCGTCTCGGGAGCTGAGCCCAGTCTTGCAGCCTAACCGGGTGTTGGCTCTCAGCTCTCAGCCTCATCCTGACCCTTGGCCTCATGCCGGTGGGTCCAGGCAGGAAGAGTCAGCTTCCTTAAGGCCAGATGGGGTCCGCTCACCTGTCTCTGGGGTCTTCTAGCTGCTGCCCCTAGTCAGAGTCCTTGGGGATTGGCCCACTCTGGGCACTGTGGTGGTGACCCGGGCATCAGCTCAGTGCCCACACTAAAGTCCCTTTCTGTACCGCAGACTGCAAGCCTTCACCAGGTCTGGCAGAGAGACAGCACCAGGGTGAAGGTGCCAACTTTGAACGTGGCCCACCCAAGTTTGATCCCTGGCACCCCATAAGGTCCCCAGAGCCCTAAACACAGTCCTGAGCACCACTGGGTGTGGCCCCAAAACAGAAACAAAACAATGCAGAGTCTTTACTGGGTCCTTCAGCACGACCCTTTCGCCCCAGGGTCCTCAGCGCCTGTGTGCAGCCTGCACCTCGGACCCGTGGGTGGGAGCGGCCCTGGGCTCTGGCTTCCCGGACCTCACCGCCCCATCCGGGAGGCGATGTCCAGCCCACCCCACCCCCAGGTGCGCTTGTGTTTCGGAGCCAGTGTTATTACAGCTTCAAGAGAAAATCTGAATTTTTCTTGATGTGTTTGCTCCATCTTTAGGCAAGTATTTATTAGGATATTATGGTGAATGTAATCGTGGCCATAACTTCCTAATGAATGCAAATGGGAAAATAAAATTTTATTAAGCAAGGACTTAAAACCATTAGACACTGGTGTTTGTGGAGAACGTGTTGGAGTGTTCCTGTCTTGGGGGTTGTCATGTCCTTGCTGGGCTGGGAAGGGTCCTGGGGGTGAGCCGAGGGATGCCACGGGGCCCTCTGAGGGGTGGACACTAGCAGCCCTGTGGGCTGGGATAGCTGCAGCCCTGTCTGACTGCAGGGAAGGGTGGGCTTGCTACGGGTGGGGGGGTCTCTGCAGAGCTTCCCCACACTGAGAACTCCTGGTCCTGGAGCCATAGGGCGGGACTCCGCCGTCCCCACTGCAGGACGCTCTGGCCCAGCTGCTTCAGTGAAAGGCGCACACAGGAGGAATAGGGAGTGGACAGGGGCTTCTTGAAAGGGCAGGAAGGCAGGGCAAGGCATAGGGCAGGGACGGGGTTAGCCCCGTGGTGCCCGCACAGCTGCGAGCCAGGAGAACTCTGGCGGTTCTGAACTGAAGATGAGACGGAGAGTCATGGAGTAGAATTGACCCTGACCCCAAGGTCAAGGTTCAAGGTCATTGTGCAGTGCAGTCTGTGGCTGTCGGCCTCAGTTCTTAGGCCATGGCCCATGAACTAAAATATTTTCCAGAGGAAATAAGAGGCAGTAGGCGGTGGGGTCCCTCTCCGAGAATCTGCAGGAGCTGCCCGGGCGGGGAGGGGTGTCTATAAAACTTTCTTCTTTAGCGCCCGCTGGATGAGGTGGCGAGCAGAGAGATTGAGCGGGACCTTTCTGAGCCAGCACAAATGTGTAGTTCTTTGGGGGCTGTTTGTAGTTAAACAGCAAATGGTGTCATCCTGCTCAGTAGGATGAGAGAAGGCGCTGAGGCTGCTGCCCCGGGGCTCTCCAGAGGCATGGCCAGCACTGACCGCAAAGAACCGTTTCACGCATCAATGTTTTTAGCCGGAGGCACCCACAAAAGGTGTGTCTCACTGGACACTTCATGTCCTGCAGAAAGAGGCTGTTTCTGCTGCCCGGATTCCTGTGGATGAAGCGGTACAAGCGTAATACACTAAATGGAAACAGACTCAGAGACGCACCCCCCACCCCCGGTCGGCTTCTCACTGCCCTGGGAGACGGGTGGGAGGCGGTCAGCCACTGGGAGGACACAGCAGCAGGAGAAGGCCGTGGAAGCTGCCCTCCTGCCCCTTGGGTGACGTCCCCGAGCTACAGTGCATGGGGACCAGGCACGTCTCCCATGTGACCAGTCACGTAGGTGCCAGGACAATTAGTGAAGCCAGGCGCAGCCCATAACCGCGGGAAGAGAAGCTGTCACTCGAGACGTTAATCCAACATGACACCAACAGGGGTGTTGGCGTGTGCCCCTGTGCTGTCAGGCTTCTGTTCTAATTGAGTTAATTAAGAGCTAATGGCACCGAGCACTCGGCCACACGGGATGGTGCACGTGACCGTCCCCGCCTCCCGCTTGAATAGTTCTTTCACTCACTGTCACCTTCTTCTTCTCAGAGTCATTCCGCTCCATTGCTTCTCCGCTCGCTTTGAAGAGGCGAGCGCTGTTCCATTTGATGTATAAACAAAGGGGGTGCTGAGATGAAGGGCTCCGAGTCGCCATTGACGCTATGCGTGGAGCGTCCCGTGGCACCCGGCAGTGAGGACGCATGGGCAGGGCGGCAGGGATGTGGGGCAGGTTTGCTGGTGTGGGGGTGGGGGCAGGCTTGGGGCACCCGGGTGGCCGGGGGAGGGAGGGGGAAGGGCCTGGCCATGATGAGGCTTCAGTCAGGCCAGTGTCTGTCTTCAAGGCTGGGAGAGTGGCTCCGAGTCGGAGCTTCCCGGCTGTCAGAGAAGGCAGGTCTCAGGGGGCCAAGCTGGGGCCGTTCGGGCTCCCTCAGGGAGACCCCAGAGCAAGGCAGAGAAGCGCAGGGAGTCATTCAGGGAAGACCAGGAAAGTTAGCGAACAGGAGAGCTGATAGATGCCTGGGAGGCCCCCACCCTGGCCGGGCCCAGAGCAAGCAAAGCACTTTTTCCAAGGGAAGAAAAATACACCCCTGGGAGCTGAGGCCCAGGGAGGGCTGGGACTGGTCCATGGGAGACCCAGGGCACCTAAGCCTTGGGCCATTTTGCCAATGGAAAAGAGGGAAATGCAGCCATCTTTATAGGGCCGCCTGACCCAGCTCTGGGAGCAAAAGGTCAAAGGTTAAAGGTGGTGGCAGCATTAAGTCCTGGATTAAGACTCCCAGCTGGAGCAATAATACAGCAGGTCACACCCTTGCTTGCACATGGCTGACCTGGGTTCGATCCCAGGCATCCCATAATGTCCCCTGAGCCTTCCAGGATAATTTGAGTGCAGAGCCAGGGGTAACCCCTGAACAACTTGAGTGTGGCCCAAGCCCCAAGTCCCCCCAAAAAAAATTCTGGAGGCTATTTTTTGATCCTGACCTGTCCAGGCCTCCTAGAGAAGCGTGTCCCATGGGCACAAGGCTTTGAAGCTAAGGTGGGCTGCTCTTCGGCGGTGCCAGCCTCAGCTAACCCATAGGAGCACTGCAGGGGCGCGCCTGAGTGTTTCTTTTCAAAGCACTTTGGATGATGAGCACCTGGGCTCCACCCTTTGGCACTGCCTCCCACTCGGTTTTGCGGGTGTGGAGGCAGGTGGGTCTCTGAGTGCTCCCCTTGGCCCCTTCCATGTCCGTTGTGTGGCTGGAGTGCTCTGCCGGATCCCAGCAGAAGTTGCTGCCAACTGGCAGAGAGCGAGCCTCCCCTGGACACTGCTGTTCTCCGGTCCACTGGGGTGGGAAGGGGGGGGGGGAGCTTTACTGGGCTCCTGCAGTTTGCCAGGTGTGAACCTGTAGAGTGTCCAGGTGAGGGCTTAAAATAGCCCCACTCAGGACCCAGAGCGGTAGTACAGGGGCAGGCCATTTGCCTGGCGTGACCAACTTGGGTTTGATCCCCGACATCCTGTATCCGGAGTCTCATCAGGAGGATCCCCCTGAGCACTGCTGGGTGCAACCAAAGTCCCTCACCCACAAATAATAAAAGTAACCCCACTCCTGGGACAAACAGACCCACAACTGGAGTGCAGACTTTGCAGATTAGGATTATGGGATTATAGGATATAAATCCCTATAGGATTTTATAGATTTTAAATCTGGCCCAGGTATGCTGATCCAGAGACTCACAGACATGGGGCAGAGCTACTACTGGCTCTCCCTATGCCCAGCCACTCAAGAGGCACCTGGGAGGGATGGCAGGTTCTAGCCCTGGCCCGCCACCCCAGCAGAGCCTCGCAACAAACCAGACGACCCCCACTCCATGAGGGCCTCCATTTTCCACATCTGGACTTCCTCCCGTCAGAACTCCACCCAGCAGACCAGCCTATCACAGCCCGGCTCGCACGGTCACTTGCGGCTATGCGGTTCATCAATAAATGCTGAATTTAGAGATGACTACAAGAGTTTGCTACCCACACGGCAGAGCCTGTCAAGCTACCCGTGTTGTATTTGATATGCCAAATACCAGTAACAATCATAGACCTCATTCCCACTACTTGATGGAATGGTTTGAGGCTCTGTATGTTCCTGGAGCAAGCAGATGCCCTTGGGCTCTACTAGCATGAGCCAGGACATATGGAGATGTTACTGGCGCCCGCTAGAGCAAATCGATGATGAGCGGGAAGACAGTGATACAGTGATACAGTGATTTTTGATCTGGCTCCACAGTAAACACTAGGCTTTCTATTATAGCCTGGGACCTCACCGTACATGTACATGTGTGCACACACTCACATTCATACATACACACATGTACACACATTCACATAGCAGTAAAACCTAGGTTTCTCCATTATGACCCAGAAGCCTCACACCCACACTCACACGACACACACAGTATGATTGCATCATACTAACCTCATCCCATGCACACGCACACATGTACATACACACATACACACGCACACACATGCATGCATGTACATACACATTCACACACGCGTGCATGCACATCCACTCTTGCGCGCCCACACACACACACACACACACACACACACACACACACACACAGGATGGCAGCATCACACTAACCTTACCGGTCATGGTGCTCCTGCCTAGCTTCTCTTCTCGCCTTTGCACTCTTTAAAGTGCTGCTCCTGACCCATACATCGATTTCAAGATCTGCAAATAAGTTGTGAGCCCTGGTTTAAGGAACACGGTTGCAAGGTGCTAGTCTGTGCAGCAGCCACCCAAGGGGGCCGCGAGGTCACAGGGTGACGGCCTGGAAGCCGGATCCTCTCACAGCAGGGCTCTTGTAAGCCTGTCACCAACAGCGGCGTTTTGAACAAGCTGAGAACCGATTTCTCTGTCCAGTCCCCGGGTTGGACCCCCAGGCCACGCTTCCAGCAAGGGAGAGGAAACTCAGCAATGACCCGGCATTCCCACACCTCCTCCCGGCTCTCCCCAGCACCCCGTCCTCCTGCCTGGGCGGAGGACAGAGCTTGTCTCACCCCTGCTCTTAGGATGCAGTAAAAGATGCAAATGACCACTTAAATGCTTCTGGTGGAATGTTCCAAACCCACTTGGCAGAAACAAAGAATCAGATGAGAATGATGCATGCTGCCCCAGAAACAGCTGTCAGAGAGAGGGGCTCTGAGAGGGGGCAGGCGGGCAAACACCCGGTTCAGGGAGGATCCCTACGACCTCCCTTGGGTCCCAGGCTCACTGCTTAGCCAACGCGGGCAGAGCTGTGTTAGGACAGGCGTGGTGTGTGGACGGGCAGCTGTGGGACACAGGTGACCAGCCACCTCGGTGAGCCTCACATGCGGCAGGTCCTCTGAGCTCCGATCCTGCCCGAGCACATGTCTGATGTGCTGTCTACACTCGTAGGAAGCCACCGGTGTCCACCTCGGGCTATGACCAAATCCATTTCTGGCTGCCACTGCTGTTGGCGGGGCTGTTGCTCTCCCTTCCTGGTGGCAGAGACACGTTCCTCCTCGGGGCCTCACCACCCGGCCTGCAGTGCGCGCAGTGAAGCCGCCCCGGGCTTCCTGTCTCCTCAAGGGCCCTGTGTCCGCGCTGGGCTCTGCTGAGTGGCAGACTAGCCTTTGTCCAAGCTCTGTGTTCAGCTGCTGTGATGGGGCAGTTCTGCGCGCTGATCTCTCCTGCAAAGGGCAGTAAGGCGTCAAACAGAAGGGGCAGAGGGTGGGGCAACACCCTGTCCTGTTTAGACAGACCGGCCTTCCTGCACTGCCTCTCGGCAGGCCGTAACTGCAGCCGACTCCGTGCCCCACTGGGTCAGTCTGCCCTGTAGGACAGCAGGTGTCCGTTGACTGACATGAGGTGAGCCCTGGGTGTGGCTGCGGGTCAGCCCAGCCTCAGTCAACTCCCAGACGGACGCTTCCCTCCCACCAGCAAGTAACAGGGGTCACTGTCCCAGAGGGCTGAGGAAGGGACCAGTGACCACAGAGGCTTGTCAGACCCCTCTGGGAGACCCCTTGTTGGGCCCAGGTTTGAAAGCCGCTTCGCCCATAGCCCCTGTCTCAGGTTCTGATCCAGATTCTTAACTTCTCCCCTGTGGGGAGAGATTTGGGCCTCTACAGCCTCTCTCTGCAGAGAAAGCAGTTGCTCAGTCGCTTCTCTAACGCCCATCTCAGTGAGGGCCACCCTCTGTGCATGGCTGCCAAGGACAGATGGTGACCAGCCCCTTCCCAGGTCCCCGGGGTGCACACACGGGCTGAATCCTGCTCACACCAACCTGGACCCAATCACGAATTCCATTACCACGTGATGTGATGGTGTGACGTCGTCCTGTCAGCCAGACACACGGAGCCAGTCCCTCCGGCTCAGAGCTGGTCATTTAAACTAATAGTGCCGGGACAGCTCATTGGACCGGGGGACAGGAAACCCTAAAGACACCATCTGGTTAGAAGAAATGTCCTCGCAGGCACCAGCTTAGCACGGAGTGTGTGACAGCATGCAGGCTGGAGCCCTGCTCAGTAAGAGCGTGTGGGTCAGTGGCCCGGAAAGGCTGCAGGGGGCTGTGAAAGGGCCAGTTCCTGGTGATTCTGGCCTCCTCCTGCTCTCAAGTAGCGTCCACCACCTGGGCTCACGGGTCCAGCCCTCAGTAAACTGCAGTCTGGGGTGTTGCCTTTGGCTGATCCACCACCAGGACAGGAGTGTGCGGAGCAGGTTGTTTTCTCTGCGCCTCTCAGGGGTCTTGAGTGGGGGCAGAAAAGCCCCTAGTGTACGTAACACCCTTTCTCCTCGGCCTCTTTATTTGGACACCAAAGAACTGTTTTCTTAGTGCACTGATCCTTCCCCATCACAGCAAACACTTTCTCTTGGCTTTTAGTCCAACCATTTGCAAAGCCGTAGGGAACCCCAGGAAATCAAGCGTGCGGTTCCTAACCTGACTTTTCACTGTTAAGACCGAAGGCTCTGACATGAGTCATGGCCAGGTCAAATCCCCGATGCACTAGCTGCAACGAGCAAAAGAAATCAGCTCATGTATCCACACTTGAATTTCCTCGTGAACAAAATCAGTTTTGGCGGGGTTGTTGTGAAGGATCCCTGGGTGGTGGCTGAGACTCACCTTGGAAGCGATGACTGTTGGGTGGATCGGCGGGTGTCGGGCAGATTGGCAGGCGATGGGCAGAGACATCTAACAGGCCTGTTTCCTCCCTGCCCGTCTCTCCCCAAACCAACTAGAGGATACGACCCGTCCCACCAGCTCTTCATACCGGGCCAGCCCCATCCCGAGAATCTGGCCCTGGTTAACCTCCGGATGTCCCTGGATAACCAGGGATGGTCTGGCCAGCTCTGCCTCGGCTTCCCTGCATCAGAAAACCCTCAAACACATTTCCATGCTAAGTTAAACAGAATTGATTGAGGGTAGATTTACTAAGTCCTTTGAAATGGTTCCTATTATTTCAAATGCAAGGGAAATAATGTACCGCACCTCCTGAGAAATACATCTTCGGCAACGTTTTCATTAATCTCTTTATTAAACTAAACTGGTTTCTCTTTGGAAATTAATTACTGAAGTAGTATTGAGAATTTTAATTTCCACAATATACCAGCAAGAGATACTGCTGTTTCTTTATACACTATTACACAGCAGGGCAATAATCTATTGAAATAAGCCCGAAAAGGGGGCAGCTTGTAATTAAAACAGTATAACACGCATATTTAATGATTCTCTTAGTGCTAAGATGGCCCTGCCATGCTGCGTGGGGATGGGAAAAATAAATATATCTAGGAAACAGCCCTCGGTGGAGAAGTGGGCCAGCCGAGGTTGGGCAGTGCAGGACGGGCTACACTTCAGCCCTCTCACATACACACAAGGAAACCGGTTTTGTTTGGGGCGTTTAAGAATTGCCAGCATTGCTGTCTCCTTATGAAACCTCCCCATTGGTGGAATTGAAAATATTTAGGTCATGGAGGCGGGAGGATGAATATGGATGCGAGACCAAGCGTGAGATATGCGGCGTGTGGAAAGCCCTGGGCCGTGGCGTGCGCATGTGTCGGCCCACAGCCAGTGCCGCAGAGCTGGGCTGTGAGCACCACGGTGCCGTCTCTGTGGGCACAGCCCCTCACCAGCTCCCGGAGCTCAGCCATGTTTCCTGTTTTCCAAGCCACATTCCTATCATCTGTCCTCCCGGGCGTGTTTTCTCATGATAAGGATTATTTACACATCATTTACATTTATTGATTTGCCTCTTCCCGGCGCCAAAGACATCTTTCCCCCGATTCTGCTGTGTTCCTCCTCTTCCTCCCGTGCTCCCTGTGCTGTGAGGAACAGCAGTGCTGTTGGGTTACTTCGCCCATGTCTCTACCTGGTGCAAGTGAAGCTGTTTTATTCAGAGCCATTTGTGGTGATCACGCTGGACTGGGTGAATGGGACGAAAAAGAGTGACTAGCGCCATCGGTAGGCAGCTCCTCGGCCTCACTTCAGGTAGACCGAGGCCCCTTCCAGGCTATCCCCAGCCCTGTGGACTGTCTGCTGAGCAGAGGAGGGGAAGCGTGCAGGTGTGGATGAAGGGCGCTGCCATGATTGTGCACAATGATCTCCTCCTGCCTTGAGCAGCTCAGCTGCCGCCGTGAATTACAGAAGCTCCTTATCCTGTGCCTGTGCCCGTGCGCCCGTCAAACATAGCCATGAACTACACCAGGACGCTGCCCCTAGGAGACTCCGTAATGCTGCACCCAGAAAGTCAACGCCAACAGTGACTTCTTAGAGAGCTCATTGGTCCCTAGTGCTGACACATGTTCTCGGGGTTGGAGGCCGCCCCCTGGACGGTTTTACCTTTGCTTTACCATGAAATACAACAAAGTCAGACCAGGTGCCTTGGCCTTCAGGGGTGAAGCCTCTTCACTGGGTTCACCTCACTGTGTTTCTGGTGGTGTTTTAGCACGGCTTGTAGAGGAGTGCTCACGAAAACACTCCTTGGGCTCTCCCTTTATAATGGTGCCTTCAGACCATTATTCCTGAGTGGGACGGAGACCGTCAAATGTGTAGCCACTGTTTGGGCTCATGATTGATCCAGAGTGATGAGTCCCTAGAAAAAAGAGGTACCTGAAAGCCCAGTCAGGGGAAGACGCCTGGAAAGCTGAGTCCTGAGCAGAGAGCACTGGCTTGACAGGCTGTCGGATGCACCATGAGAATAAGGGATTAATTGACAGTGCTTGAACATAATGCCCCACTCGGTGAGGCAGCCTTATTTATAGAAGCCCTTATTTTACCATTGCCTGCGAAAGTCTTGGAGCAGAATTGTTCACTTAGGATAATTAGAGAAAAAATATGGAATAAATCCTCCATGACTATCTACTACAAATCAGTTCCAATAAAGATGCCACTGTCCCATCCTGGGCGCCGTGCAGTGGGAGACGTGGGATTTATACCGAGCCTCCTTAGCGGGATTAATCTCTTCAAACCTAAGTGATCCCTGTCAAGATCCTGTCACTGCAAATTATTTTTGATCTGTGCCATCCCACACATCATAACGGGTGATAAACACTTGGCTTGTGCCCGAGTCGTTACGGAGTACCTTAGAGTCAGGGTGTCTCTTCATTTCCGTGCTGACTTTCAGGCGGTTCATCCTGGACCCCGGGGTCACCCGTTCGTTCATCTGATGGCAGGTTGTGTGGGGATGTCAGAGAGGGCCGCTGGGGAGATGTGAACACAGGACCCAGTCTCCAGGCCACGACAACCACTTTCAGGGTGGGAGGCAGAGAACGACTTGCAAGGACATGAATATCTGACCCCTGCTGGGGAGTGACCAGGCCTGTGAAGTGCTGGGGGCCCGGAGCTCTGAAGGGGCGCTTGCCCCTCCCACAGGGTGAGCAGCCCTGAGGGTGGGAAAGGCAGGTTTCCGGTAAAGGGATATTCAGGTTGGTCCTCGGGCACCGCCTTGCTGACGAGACTCAGACTCAGTGCGGAGGAGGCCTTTTATTCCAAGTAAAACTTGAATTTTTAAAGTTTGTCCCTGGAACCAAATAATCTGACACGGGGCAGGTAAACTGTTGCTTTGCATGAGGCTAACCCTGGCCCAACCCCAGACACCACCTAGGGATCACACCAAACAGGAGCGAACCCCTGAGCACAGCGCCAGAGTGACCCCTAGGCAGGGCTGAGTAAGGCCCCCAAACCAAGAAACCAAGAAAACAAGCAAAACGCCTGCTACCATTCCGCCCACCTTGCCCCGAGGCTGGCTCTGTCCGGACCCTGGCCAGGGAGGTGCCATGGGTCTTGTTCGGGGATGTGCTTTGTAGGGTGTCTCCGCTAAAAGGACTTCCGACCGTATAGGTGGGCTGACCTAAGGGGAGGGCTGCTCAGACGGGCTTAAAAGGACTTTGGTTTTGGGGCTCTATTGAATGAATAGAGACGCCTCTGTCCAATCCTCTCTCCCAGACCTTCTCTTGATGTGCCCATATTTAATCACCAGCTCTGAACTAGACTCAACTCTCTGGTTTTGGAGAGACTTTTCTGTGGTCTCAGCTTAGGGGAAGTTGGGCCTGGAGGAACCATGACATCAGCTCTGAGGCCGCCCCTGGCATCAGGTGCCGCTCGGGTCCTCACTGGCCAAGTGCTGGACTGCTTACCCTTGGTATTGACCTGCTTCCACACTGACATTCCAGTAAGGCCACGGCCTTGTCAGGGCTCCTCAGCTGATGGTGAAGGTGACATCTGAGCCTGTCTGCTGGGATGGAGTGCAGCGAGGGCACTGGTGCCCAGCACTGACAGCCTGTGACCTCGCTGGCCAGTACTAGCCGGTTGGCTACAGGAGTGAAGAGTCGTTTCCCAGCAAGCTATTCAGTGAGATCTCACAGCAAAGCCACTTCTCAAATCTTCCGTAGTTGGCTGGCTGTAACTCGTCCACTCGCCCACAATTGTCTATATTCACGTCCCCACGGCTGACCCTGCTGTTCGCTTTCCCCAGCTGACCCTGCTGTTGGCTCTTTAGAAAAGCCTTTTCAGTGTGTCTTGTTCAATCCCTGGCTGGAGGGAAGGGCGATGCATCACTCCCGGTGGTGCTCAGGGACTATATGAGACGCCAGGGTTGACCACATGCAAGACAAGTGCCTTATGTGTTATCCTGTCTCATTGGTCCTTTGGAATTTTCTAGAAAGATCATATTATGGGGGGAGCCATTTACCCAAGACTCCTCATATCTTGGCCTCCTCCTGGTATGTTTTCTCAGTGGAATGTTCTTCCTTGCTCTGATTATTCAGTGCCTAACCTGAAGGAGCCATTTCTGACCCCTTCCTTGCGTGGGGCCCTCACCAGGCTCTCTACGTCCCTAACAGTGTTTGAACTTAGGGGTGCGCTCCTGTTTGCTTACTGCCGGTGAATCTCACTACCCAGGTGCTGCTTCAGGAAAGGGGCTTTCTGTGCTCAGTGCTCAGTGCTCACGCCAGGAGCCTCCCAGTGAAGCAGGCCATGGAACTTTCTAGCAGCACTGGGAAAGCGTAGAGGGCTGATGCCGTGACCTTCCATAACGCATGCTTTGGGCTGATTCTGTGACCCTTGGTAACATGTGCTTCAGGCTATTTACGTGAGCCTCAATAATGGACGCTGGCCGACTACACAAACCCGATAACGTGATCTTTGCCTGCTGGAGTCCTGGGTTCAGTCCCAGCTCCTCATGGTCTTCCAAGCTCCACCAGCACCAAGCCCAGAGCACTGTGCCGAGAGTAGCCCCTCCCTGAACCACCAACAGGGCTGTGGGGGTAGCAGGTGCTCAGGCTCCCCAGCCCCGCTCAACCTTTCCCCACTGCAGACTCGTCTGACCTTGTCTCCTCTGTGCCTCCTGCCCGCAACCCCTAGACTCAAAACATGGACCCATTTACATCATTTTCCACCTGACCCCTCTTGGAATGTTCTAGGTGCACGCAAGGACCTAGATGGCCCATTGCTGAGAAATGCTGGTCTATGCTCACCTTTATTCCACTTCAGTGGTGTTCACGTTCTCTCTCTTGTCTCTCTCTCACTCTCTCTGCGCCATTGTCGTTGGCGATAATATTGACGTTCTTTTTCATTATTTTTCCCTCTACTTTTGATTAGATGACACTGGAGAGATTGGGTGGCTCATATTTTCTCTCACATGCTGTTGGGTCTTGCCCACCTAATAGAAAGGCAATTTGGGCTGCTAATTTCCTGTCTGGTCGGATTAATTGAATTCAGATGGTGAGCACCAAGCGCCCTGTAGGATAAACAAGAGCTTGAGCATCGGAGTGAATCCTCAGGCACCCGCGGGTGGGGGCTCTGCGAAGGGCTGGTCCTCGCAGGCTGAGGTGACTGGCGGGTGCCAGCGGGCCCTGTGCGAGGGGCCAAGGAGACAGGGACTCTGGCATTGTGGAGGCTCAGGGGGTGAGCCTCGTGCTCCAGGTTGGAGAATAACAAGGTTCTGCTTTGTTGATTGTAAAAGCTGGTCCTATGCATTTGGTGTGGCGGTCAGAGAGCTGAGGGGACAGACAGTACACGGCACTGTGGTCCAGGAAGGCCTTAGAGGCGACAGGGCTTAGATGGTCACTGGTGTGCCCCCTGGGCTCCTCCCGGCAGTGACCACTCCCTTCTCTGAGGTGACTGGTCACCAGTGTACCCCTCTGGACCCTCTCCTCGGCAGTGACCACTCCCTTCTCTGAGGTAATGGTCACCAGTGTATCCTCTGGACCTCTCCTCGGCAGTGACCACTCCCTTCTCTGAGGTGACTGGTCACCAGTGTACCCTCTGGACCTCTCCTCGGCAGTGACCACTCCCTTCTCTGAGGTGACTGGTCACCAGTGTACCCTCTGGACCTCTCCTCGGCAGTGACCACTCCCTTCTCTGAGGTAACTGGTCACCAGTGTATCCTCTGGACCTCTCCTGGGCAGTGACCACTCCCTTCTCTGAGGTGGCTGGTCACTGGTGTGCCCCCTCAGCTCCTCCCTGCAGTGACCACTCCTGGGAGTGGCCAAGATCTCCAGCAAGTGGGTCTCGGTGTGCTGCTCTGGTCCAGCTGGCCCCGTCCCTGTGGTGTGGCAGGGCCCTCTCCATTCTGAATGAAGCAACGCATGAGCTTCCACCCTCTGGCAGAGGGCAGCTTGTGCTGGACACCGGGAAGGCCAAGCACTGTTTGCTGGAGGTGTGTGGCCCCCAGAGTCGCCTGGCACACAACAAATGCTCAGAGCTGTCTCGCCCGTTTCTGCCTCTGTTGGATGGGAGAGATTCCAGCCCAGCCTCCTAGAGCTTGTGGGCTCAGGGTCTTCCCGAAAGTTTGTGGAGTTTGCTAGAAAGGGTGATGCTGAGCCAAGCCACTGAGCAAGACCGGCCTAAGGGGGGCAGCCTGCTCGGCTCTGGCTTGGGGGCTCTTTAAGGCTCAAAGGGCTCTGCTTAAGGCAAGGCCTGGGAGTCCCTTAGATCCCTCCCAAAGAAGCATTGTGCCGCATCCCTGCCCTGTGGCGTTTGCCAGAGGTTGTTTGCTGAAGTTCTTGTCCAGGCTGAGGATAAAGCAGCCAGGAGCCCCCATCGGGCTCCAGAGCCAGGCTGGGCCTCTCCCGCTAAGGTTTTGTTCGTTTTGGAAAATAAAAGCTGCTTTTTCATTAAAAAAGCATTTCTTACATTTAGGAGTTAGGGGGTTATCTTCCTTTTTTCTTTTTGATTTCACGGTGCCAGGGAAAGAGCCTAGGATTTTCCACCACGTCAGACTTTAGCTCTGTCCATGTGATTCTCGTTTAATGGATTGAAAATCCATTGTGGTGGCCCACATTTCTTAAGTTCCATTATGCAAATGTTGATAAAATGTGACCCACCCAAAGTCCTGTGGGGCACGCAAAACATTTTAACAGCTTGAAGGTCCAAAGACCAAAACACTTGACAGCTGCTGCCCTCAAGCACGAGCTACATTTGTGTGGAAAGTCGCTGCTCCACCTTGGCACGGAGCAGCTCCGGGTAATGGCGGCTGTGGGCCAGGCCCGAGCCTGCTTCTCCATGGGGACTGGGGTGTTTTTACAGGCTCACAGAGAAGGAGGAATCAGCCACAGTTTTTCCCTTGCTAGGAAAAAAATGTATATATTTCCTGCCATCTCCCAGAGTTCCTGAAGCTGGGGAGCTGTGAAGCTATCCAATTTATGTTCTCTGTACGGGATGCGCCCTGGCAGATGAGAAACGCAGCCATTGGCTTACAGGCCAGATGCAATCACAGCCTGTCTGGGCGCTCCATCGCTCATTCCCCAGCCCATGCCAGAGCCAGCTGGAAGCCATCCGTCTCCTCCTCTCGGTCCTCCATGGAGCCCCTGGATGCAAAGGCAGCCCCAAGACTTGACACGCCCCCCAAAAAAAAAGAGCCTCCGAGGTCTTCTGATAAACATCCAATTGCGGCCTCTGTAGGTGGACAACGCCCGGCCTCACGCCTGGTGTGAATAGTCTCACCACGGCTGGGGCAAAAGTGACACAGACCAGCTGGGGCGGAGCCAACGTGTAGTTCCTCCCACCAGACCCTGCCCCTGCTGCTGGCCATGCCCCCCAAGTGCCAGGTTCCAGGAGTCTTTCCAACCTGCTGACAGGTGGGGAACAGGCAGGTCCCCTGGGGCTGCCCATTTCTGGTTTCCTTAGAACTGTCTTTCTGCAGCAGAAGGCTGAGAGCCGGGCGTTGAGTGTGCCAGCCGGAGACCAGCCTGGCCCAGGCTCCCGAACCTGCCTTTCTCAGGCTGCTTGGCAGCACTGTGGCCCTTTGGGGGCTGCTGTCAGGCAACGCGCCAGGGGCGCAGGAGGCCCCTCTGCTCAGAATCCAGCCTGCCCCCCAGAGGCCCTCTACTCAGAATCCAGCCTGCCCCCCCCAGAGGCCCTCTACTCAGAATCCAGCCTGCCCCCCCTCAGAGGCCCTCTGCTCAGAATCCAGCCTGGTCCCCCAGAGGCCCTCTACTCAGAATCCAGCCTGCCCCCGAGAGGCCCCTCTGCTCAGAATCCAGTCTGCCCCCCCCAGAGGCCCTCTGCTCAGAATCCAGCCTGCCCCTCCCCAGAGGCCCTCTACTCAGAATCCAGCCTGCCCCGAGAGGCCCTCTGTTCAGAATCCAGCCTGGGCGTCCTTTGGGGAAGAAGTAATCAACAGATTCCTAATTCCAGTCCTGACGATTTTTTGTGCAGTTATTTTAGCGTTTTCTTTCTCACATCTTTAGATCCAAATTGAATAGTTAGTTAAAGGAAATTGCCTCACGTTCTGTGGGGTCCGAAAGTAAGCGTTCTCTATAATAGATACAAACAGGTCCAGTGTCAGGGCTAGATTTATTCTAATTAAACCATTGTAGACCACATATTTTTATAGATCTGAGATAGGAGAGAAAGTAGATATTCATCCCCAGGATTTGTTAGTGAGATTTATAGACCGCCTTTTCACTCTTGAGTTTGAATTTCAAATATTCCCAGGGCCAAGAGCTCCTGCATGCACAGACAAAAAATAATAATAATCATTTTACGATTCTGTGAGGGGATACCACAGTACAAACGCTGAGCTGCAAAAGCCAGAGGTGAGGGAGAATTATCCGTGTGGATCAGATACCCACCAGCTGGCCAGCTGCGGGCCGGGGACCGTCGCTGGGACCAGGGCTTTCTTCCTTAAGCTGTTGAGTGCTTTGCCCATTTTCAGGGAAGGATCTAAATAACCCTGCAAGGAGCCGGCTAGTCAGGACCAGGAAAGACGAGAGAAATCATTCTTCTGCTCCCACGTGGCGCCGAGACTGCAGCCGCTCCCCCACTACCAGCGGCCAATACAGGCCCAGCCTCCCCAGGGAGACCTTAAGGCCCAGCTGGCCCCACCCCTGTACATCTACCTGGTTTCTCTCCCCACATCCATACCTGCTTAATTATAAATGAGACTAGGCACAGTAACAGATAAACCTCAGAAACTAACAATAAAATAGAGCAAACATAACGATCCACTGTTGAAAATTAAGCCTTGTAAAGTGACTTCTCTTCCTCCCTCTAATTATCTCATAGCATTTTCCCACTGTGGTTGCCTGTGATGGCTGTAAGCAAAGTACCATAGAGGGGGCACTCAGGGCAGAGGAGGGTCCTGCCATTAGACTTTTACCTGGATATGAGGTCCAAGAACAGACAAACACGCAGAACATAGTCTAAGGCCGTGTTGGTGTTGCTGAAAGGAAGTTTGGGGCCAGAGAGTCGCCTCTGACCAAGATTCAAACCCCAGGAATTATTCATGAAATTAATAAGGCACTAGAATTCCCGTATGCCAAAGTCCAGAGTGTGGTTACAACACCAAAAGTGATCTGTCACGTGTGACAGAGTTGCCCTAAAAAGTGAGAAGCGGTCCGGGGAGACAATAAGAAAGAGATAGATAAGGTCACTTGTCACTTGTCTTCCCGTTGTTCATTGATTTGCTTGAGCGGGCGCCAGTAACATCTCCATTCATTGGTAATGAGGTCCTTGTGTCACTGGCCATGTGGCTCTTTCCATGCAGACAGTCTAGAGATTCCAACCCTAGGTCCCACGTCTACACCAGGGCAAGAGACAGAAGCAAGTCATCAGCGAGCCCATTGCACTGACCAGATTTGGAATCAGCACAGGAGTCTGTGTGGGGCAATGGCACGGAAGCAAACAGGGAGGCCGTCACCACGTCCAGCCCTGCCAAACTCTCTAGACTGACATTTCCCAGGCAAAAGAGAGCCTCAACATCGGAGACTTACAAGGGAAGCGATCACTTAACCTTTGTCTCCCACCAACATCACTCTACTCCCAAACAAATTATTTTCCCTTCATAAGGCTCAGGTAGCTGCATCTCCATTTCCCTGCAGGAAGAGCAGCCACAGGGCCATCGGGTGCAGAGTTTGGATGGGAATCAACGCTGCTGCAGGAACCGGCAGTTTCAGACAGGGACACCGGCCTGGACACCCATTAGAATTGGCCACCCCTGATAATCCCCCTGACATGCAGATGGAGCTGGCAACTGGATTGCCTGAGAAAAATCGACCCAGCTGCGCTCCAGGAAGGGGGCAGCACCCATCAAGTCTCGTTGCGCTCTGAGAAGTGGGTGGCACCCACAAGTCCTTGCCCTCTTGAAAGAGGAAACTGCGAAGCTTCGTCATCCATCAAATGAGTCTTTGATGATGCAGGCGTGAGACTCTTGGAGGGCCGTGGAGGATTGCTCAGGACTCTGACAACAGCCAAGATGGGCCTCGGCTGGGGCCAGGCCGGGGCAGAGCTCTCCGTGTGCTCTTAGGTCAGGACATTGGGGACGGAGCCATCTGTAACCGGACCTGGGGGTCACTGGGCCGCCTGCTACGTCACCAGGCAGGACCCTGATGGGAGCTGCTGTCTCTGCCGCTGCTTCTCGGGCTTCTGTTCACAGCAAAGTCAGTCGCCTCATATACCCTTTCAAAGTGGAGGTACATGAACCTCACTCTCAGGGCGGCCCCAGATGGGAGAATGTTTTGGGGTTGCTAATTTTAACTACTGCAGCCAAGAATCACTGAATTCAAGGACCTCGGGTGTGTTTTAGCCTTGTGAGACTTGGGTTGTGCTAATGCCGGAAGCTTCTAGGATTCCAGCTCAGATCATTGATTCAGTCTGGTGTAAACTTGAGTCCTTGTGTTGGGGGCCAGTGGGTGGTAATCAAGACCACGACACCTCACTCCCCACTGCTCCCTGCCTTGGCTTGGCAAAACAGAGCAGGCTCATGGGCCTCAGTTTCCCCCTGTGAAAGGGGCACAGATATTCCTTTCCTGGGGTACTGCAGGGGCGGCTTTGGGCATGGAAGCGCCTGTTCTGCATCAGGGCAGAGTGGGCGTTGCTGCTCCACGTGACCAGAGTAGAAACGTCTTCACCCTGGCTGTCCTTGGCAGGGCACACGGCTACAAATTGTGGCCGCACCTATTCCCAGCATCCCGAGGAAGAAATAGACTGTCCTGGCCCCTTCCCGCTGCTCCTCTTGCCCCTGAGGGCCGCCTGCTGATCAGCTGGACAGCTCAGATGGGGCGACCCGTGCAGAGACTCTGCACAACACTCAGGCAGTCTTCCTGCTAGCTTCTCTCACTTTCTGTTCATAGGGTCAGAGGAACTTCTTTGAGGCAAGGTGGTTCTCACGATCTCACCGCTGAAAAATGAACAATCACCGTCCTCACCCCTGACCTGACAGCAGCCCCGCGGTGGCCTCCCGAAGAGCTCATGGACTCTCCTCTCCCAGAGAGCAGCCCCACGGTGGCCTCCGGGGCTCTAAGCCAGGTTTCGAGAATAAATTCCCCTTTCCCCACTGCCTGGACCCCGTCCCGGCCTCTCTGTGCGCCTTACTCCACAAGGCACAGAATTTCTATGGCGCTTTCACAGGAGGAAGCTCAAAATCAGTGAGAAGCTCCTCCTTATTTCGGGCCTTGCTTCCTCGCTCTTTTCTCTTTCTTCTAGCATGTTCTTTCCTGCCTTCCCCTGGAGAACACGCACGGACTCAGGTGCACCCTCCCCTCCCTTGCCTTTGCTAATCTGTCCTTCTGTGCACGTAGGCAGATGCCACGCGTGATATGTACCCTGCTCGATGGTGGCCAGGGCACAGGTGGCCGCCACCCACAATGCTCTGCAGCAGGCCACCGCCAAACCTCATTCACCTCAGTACGGAGCAGCCCTCGTGGGTTGAAGCTTCTATATTGACAAACAGGGAAGGGAGACGTGGCTAACCCATGATTTCAGGCCTTGTTCTCTTCTATTGGGAAAAAATACCGAGAGGCCACATGGTGAGCAGCTGAGGACGCTTCATGTTCGGGTCAAGCTGCCATTTCTGTCCTGCAGCTCTTCTAGCTCAGTCACTGTCTCCTGTTCCCTTCCCAGCTCAGCTCCAATCTTTGGCTCTCCCACTGTGCCGCAGCTGTGACCCACCTACAGAACCGTCCCAACTGCGGACCAACCTAGCGCTCCACATGAAGCACACAGTCCTGGGGAATGCCAGGAACCCTCCACAAGGGCTTTGCTTTCCCGGCAACTGCTTTGTAAGCCCAATGGAAAGACAAGCCAACGGAGATGGGCCATGGAGTTCCTTCCAAAGGGCCCAGAGAGGCTTCCTGCCGGCCCTCCCAGTTTGATGAGACTAAAGAGAAAAGAAGCCTTGACTATTCATAATGCAAAACCAGCAGAGGTCAGCGCCAAGGAAGGCACTAATCAGTGACGAGGCCTTTGACCTAATTTGTGCCAATGGCTCTGCTGCCTGAATTATTCAGAAAAATGCCCGACTTGCCCCTTAATATATCTTGTGCAGCTGCCCCATGTATATTCAAAAAGTGTTTTCTATGATTATTTTCCATGTAGCTAATGTCACCTTGGCCAGATCAAAATTCCCCCCCAAAAGTTAAATTTTTTTTAACATTCAAATTTATTGTATCTTTTCATCACACCGCTCCCAGGGAGCTGCATAACTGAATTCATCTAGACTTAACTTGTAGCGTTCGGGGATTTTCCACAGAGGGTCACGGCCCCGCCTTTATTTGCAGTTTCTTCAGAAAACACAAACTTAAGAAGCGCCATGTTGTAACTAGACAGAGATCAATGTTTGGCGTCTATTGAGGCTTCAAAGACTTGGGAGCTTCATCTGCAGCTCGGGCTGATGTAGACATTGGTAAACGCCTGTCAGGAGTGTTTGGGTGGGGAGGGGTCCACGGCTTTCTCTGCCCCCCCATGGTACAGCTCTGCGTGTCACCTCAGGGACATTCCGTTTCTGAATTGGGCTTTGGTCTCATACTACCCAGTTCTCTCAGTCCTGGGGCTCGTGGTCGTGCTGTTGTTCTGTGGGACATTGCGGGGGTGTCAATAGCTTTCTGCTCTTTCTGCTGTCTGATGGTCTGAGAATTCTTAGTCTCTCTCCCAGCAGCTGCTACTTGGGGAGTTTGTTAAAGTGAGCAGCCTTGGGCCACAGTGCTGAAATTCAGACCCATCCTTCTCTTGTAAGTCTGTTTTCGAACAAGTCTGCCCCATTCCAAAGGCCAGAGCTCTGCTTCTCTTGAATCAAGCCTATCAGATGCTCAGCAAGGTGACAATTGCTGTTTGGATACTAACAATGATCACAGATGTTTGAATTAAACTCAGGATGCAGGAGAAGATGAGAGGGAGGAGGAGGAGGAGGAGGAGGAGGAGGAGGAGGAAGAGGCATCCTAGGGACAGAGGGAGAGTATATCAAGTAGCCATTTGCCTTGCACGTGGTTAGCCCAGATCCCCAGCACTTATAGAGTCTCTGGAGTCCCGCCAGGAGTGTTACTGAGCACAGTCAGGAGTAAGCCCTGAGCACCACTGGTGTGTCCCGCCGAGAGCAAAATGAAAGCCACCTATCAGGCTACAGAGTCAGTGGTGATTAAGGTGCTCACCTTGTATATGTCTGATCCCTAACACCGCCCAGTCTCCTGAGCACAAAGTGACCCCAGCGCAGAGCCCGTAGTAGCCCCTCAATACAAGGTACTTCCGGCTGTGTCCTGGAAACCTCAATAAATAGATACCAGGTAGCACTGCTTGCCTGGGGATCTCTCGGCGTCTGTTCAGAAAGCCAGTATTATATTAGTTTAGCCTGATTATACAGGTTCTTCTCTCTTAGAAGAAAATAAAGGACTTACATGGAGTGATATTTTAATAGGACTGGGGCAATTCTTATGAAAAAACACGAACCTGCTTTTGGAAAATAGTTTTTTAGTTCCCTTTGGGTAACTAGGTCCTAACCCTGGAGCCTGTGGCTTTAGCATCAGATGCGGGATTGAATCTATAATTAAAATAACCATGGCCCTTTGACGGAAGTTAGGGAGCAGGGACATGGGTCAGCAATCGAATACGGAGGGACCCGCAGAGATGAGATCCAGCCCTACTTGCTATTCAGACATTGTCTATTTTAAACCCAAGCTCTATTTGAAAGGTGGGTCAGCAGCCACGGAAAATGCGCTGAGATTTTATGACAAGATTTTATACCACACACGGCTGGTAAGACCCAAATCTTTTGATAACACATCAGAGGCCTACCTTGACGTGGGAGAAAGGATCTGCCCCTGCGTCGTTTGTAACAGCACATGTTTCTTGAATGCGCATGATGTGAAAGCTGAAGACTGGGGTGTGTCAGGCCTGACCCAGACCACAGAACTCTCAGGCTCCAATGTGGAAGCCCCCGGGCCACAGTGAAAGCCGAGCAGCCTGATGTTGGCAGAAAGGGGACCGCAAATGCCTGGTAGTTATGCCCCAGGACAGTCAGTTGGCACTGGAGACGTGCCACTTGGAAACCAGCCACTTCTGTGTGGGCAAACCTGGGATTCTCATCTTCGTAAGCCTGCTTAGATTTGTAAACACGAACCCTAGTTTGGTGCCTACAGCCAAAGGTGATTTGTATCTTGGGAACAGTTTTACTAATTCCACTCCTGAGAGATGAGTGTGCCAGCCAGAATGCCAGTGTGTCCATTACAGAGGACCCAGGCTCACCGACTTCCTGATGAGGGAATTAGTGTGTCTGGAGGGATCTGTTCCTCTCTCAGAAACAGAATCCGCTCAGGATGTGGGTTCCTAGGCTGTAGACGCGCCTCCAAAGTCTCGTGTTTGTAGATGATTTCACAGGGAGAATCTCTGAAGCAAACCTGTCCACTTTCCTGGCATTCTTTTCCCAGGGGCAGAGGGGCTCTGGGTCCTAGCAGGGCATCAGGAATGCCCTATCAGGGCATCTGCCTTCTCGTCCTCTTCTGCTTCTCTGCCGCCACCACATTTGCAAAACATGCCAAGCCTCTCATTTGATTTTCACTTTTAGTCTTCATAACCCCCCAGACTTCGGTCCCCCATCTTACAGCTGATAATGTAGAGTCCCACTGAAATGCAGGCACCCACTGTCCATCACATGGGCAGTGGCGCGGTCAGGAAGAAGGTTCTGTGCCATTTCTGGGAGTCGTGTGTCTAGAAATAGTCTCAGCTAGGTCAAGGAGGGGAATAATTCGGCTTCCCTGTGAATGAGAGTGATAAGGAAAGGGGTTAGAGACAGTGGTTAGAAAGGGAAAAGTGCTGCCAGAATGGGAAAGAATATTCACCCAATACCCATCTGATAAGGGGTTAATATCCAGGATATATCAGGCACTGGTACAGCTATATAAGAAAAAACAGCCAACCCCATTAGAAAATGGGGAGAAGAGATGAACAGAAACTTTGACAAGGAAGAAATCCGAATGGCCAAAAGGCATATGAAAAAATGCTCATCATCACTAATCATCAGAGAGATGCAAATCAAAACAACAATGAGATATCACCTCACACCACAAAGAATGGCCCATATCCAAAAGGGTAAAAGCAACAAGTGCTGGCGTGGATGTGGGGAAAAGGGGACTCTCATACACTGTTGGTGGGAATGTCGACTTGTACAACCTTTCTGGAAAACAATATGGACATTCCTCCAAAGACTAGAAATTGAGCTCCCTTTTGACCCAGCCATACCGCTCCTGGGAATATACCCTGGAAAGCCAAAACACACAGCGGAAACACAATCCGCACTTTTATTTTCATAGCAGCACTATTCACAATAGCCAGAACCTGGAAACAACCAGTATGCCCGAGAACTGATGACTGGATAAAGAAACTGTGGCATATCTACACAATGGAATACTATGCAGCTGTCAGTGTTATGAAGTTATGAAATTTTCCTATAAATGGATGGACATGGAGAGAATCATGTTGAGTGAAATTAGTCAGAAGGAAAGAGAGAGACATAGAATGACTGCATTTATTTGCATGACATAAATATACCAGGTGATCTTACCAAAAGTGGAAATTACCACAAGCGTGGAAGTCAGAGGTTTGGTTAGATAGAGAAGGGAACATGTGTGAATAAATGTCTAAAGGTCTGATACCAACATAGAACTGAGCATTAAATACAGACAAAATATGCAAATGATGGCTTCTAAGTGCACCGTAGTGCAACCCACAATGTGTGGGAAAAGGAGGAGGAGAGAGAGGAGGAGAGAGAGGAGATAAAGAACCTGCCATTTAGGCAGGATGTGGGAGGGGGAGGGAATTGGGGGACATGGGTGGTAGTTATGGGGCACTGGTGGAGGCGGGGGTGCTGGAACACTTTGTGACCGAAACCCCAAGCGTGAACAACGTTGTAATTGTATATCTCACGGTGGTATAATAAAATGTTAAAAAAAAAAAAAGAAAAGAAAAGAAAGGAAAAGTGCTGCAAGACTGAGAGTGGGATGTGGGTGAGTTTTATGATCATTAGTGGTTTCTGCCTGTGGTACTGAGGCAGCGAACATCAGGTATCTGTTAGTGATGTCTGCCTGTTGGTCAGGGGATAGGGAACATCAGGTAGCTGTTAGTGACCTCTGCCTGTTGGTCAGAGGATAGAGAACATCAGGTATCTGTTAGTGATGTCATGTCTGCCTGTTGGTCAGGGATAGAGAACATCAGTTACCTGTCAGTGACGTCTGTCTGTTGTTAGGGGATAGAGAACATCAGTTACCTGTTAGCAATGTCTGCCTGTTTTTCAGGGGATAGAGAACATCAGGTAGCTGTTAGCGATGTCTGCCTGTGGTACTGAGCAGGAAGGGACAGCCAACATCAGGCATCAGCCCTCCAGGCTGCTCATTGTGAGTTTTCACCATGTTCCATACATACCTGAGAGGTGGAAATCAGCTAGGAAAAGGAACATGGTTTTCATGAGAAGAATAATAGTTCCACAATGAAATACTAAGAATTCTGCTTTAAGGTCCAGAATGATAGTATAGCACACAGGGCATTTGCCTTGCACACGCCCAGTCCAGGTTCAATCCCCAGTATCCCGTTTGGTTCCCGTAGCAATGCCAACCCTGAGCATTGTTACAATGCCAGGAGTAACCCCTGAGCATCATCAGGTGTGACCCACAAAGAAAAATAAATTTCTGCTTTAAACTGAAATAAGAGCAAAGTCAGGCAATCCCAATACAGAACGACTTTCTCGGACTGTAACCAAAGCCCACAGGAATGATGGCTTTGGAAAGTGGCATTTCTCCATTTGTCATTTAGACAATTAGCATCAGACATTCCTAAGTGGGCCAACCTCAAACCTACAAAAAACAGCCCCTCATGCAGAGCAGGGGGTCTTTCAGTAAGTTCACCAGTTCGCTTTTGTTGCACTGAAAGTTTATATGACTGGTGTCAAGTTCAAACCAAGTTTCCCAAGGTCTTGAAATGCCCTAAGCAGCCATGATCTGTTTTTAACCAACCTCCCTGTGAAAACTCTGAACCCAGCAGGGGCGCCCATTTCTCTCCATTAACCTTTGAACCTGGGGAACTAAGGTTCAAGGACTCTTTTGGCCTCAGCGTGAAGCCCTTTAATGTTCCATCTCCAAGCCCCGGAGAGAGAGCAGAGGAGTTTCTACACCACAGACACACAACTTCTCCTGTACTAGTGCTAATAGAAAAGCATTATCTCTAGGGGATCACCCTTGCTTTATGGACTTAGCAATACGCCAACCTAATCTCTGCTCTTTCCTAGTGTAAATGTATTGCAGTTTTGCTGTTGAAAAAATTAGAAAGTACTAAAAAGCATAAAAGTAGAAATTGTGCAGAGACCCTTCACCATAATATAAGCTTCTCCCTATATCCCATCCAGCCATTATTTGGCATGGAAATACATCTGTAATTTTACCAAAAGGAAGTCATGCAAGAGATACTCTTCCATGGTCAGTTGTGCACAATCAGAGTGGAGGTTATATCTCTGAGACGTTCTGTAATAACCAGAGCATATACTGGAGTAGGTGTTTCTCTTTATTACTCTTTAGGTGTTTGGCTGTTTGGTTTGTTTCAGTTCCCACTTTAGGCTATGGGGTGGGTGAGATGAATTTGCAAAGGAATTGTGGGGGAAGGCCCATAAGGGCGGTGATGGCCATACCTAAGTTCTTGAGCTCCTGCCCAGGCCAGACATAGATGCTGAGTTGTGGTCATGCTGCATTTCATTCAGCTCCACTGGGGATCGTCCAACTTCACTTCACTCTTCCCCATTTGTTGCACTTGTTTAACTGAGCATCTCTGTGCTGTGCAGGAACCGTACCCTGATTGAAACAGCTTCTCTGAAGGTCCCTGGCTAAGGGAGAGCCACAGCTTAGCTCTGACCAAACTGGCCAGTTTGAAAGAGTGCTGGCCTCTGCTGCAGTCTCTAATATGCTGGAAGCTTATGGTGGAGCTTGTATGAGTCAGCTAGTGCTGCTGAACAAATTAACCCAACTTACAGCAACCCAGAACTAGTGACATGTTCTTCAGACCAGAGGCCTGGGCTGGACTTTGCTTTACTTCTTAGTCTCTCAAGGGCTGGCAGCAAAGGGTCATCTAGGGCTTCGATCATTTCCAGGCTTGGTGAAAAGCCTGCATGGCTGTGAGTGGAGCTGAGTTCTATGCCTGCTTAGACTGAGAGCCCAGTTCCTTCTGGCTGGCTGTCAAAGGTCACCCTCTGTGGCTTGACCTGGACAGCCTACCCCACTGGGTGCTGCTTCATCAAAGTGTACAGACAATAAGCAAATTGAGTGTCAGCAAAATGGAAGGTCTTTTGTAACCTGGTCACAGGACTTATGTCCCTACCACTTTGCCCAGTGTCCACCCATTAGAAGCAGATCATTAGGTCCCCCTCAAGGCGATGGGATTGCCACATAGCATAAAAGACTTGACTTGGGCCCTTAAGAGCCATCCTCCAAAGTGTTTCCTCTCTTGCGGTGGAAGAACGGACATGCTTTTAATTTTAAGAGGTGCTTAGAAAGTGCTGAGAATGCCAGAATATCTCCCTCATACTCTCTTTTGAGTTTAGAGGCACAAAGAAGAGCCCAGTAGACTCGTCATCGCTGTCGTCATCACACTCAGTGACGCTCAGGGGTTACTCCTGGCTCTGTACTCAGGAATTACCCCCTGGTGGTACTCAGGGGACTGTATGGGAGGCCAGGAATCGAACCTGTGTTGGCCACGTGCAAGGCAAGCACCCTGCTTTTGCACTGTCACTCGCCCTACAGGTGGGCTTTTAACTGTGTGTGCATATGTGGCATGTTCCCACATGTGAGCAAACCCGATTCCCTGAGCACTGTGCCCTCAGTGTGCTGGGAAGACACGTGCTGAACAAAATCAACACCGTCTTTGCCCCCCAGGAACATACATTGTCTGATCGGGATAAAATATTCGCTGAATGCTCTCACAAAAATAAAATTGCAGGTCTTTGACATTCTGCAACGTCTGGGAAGATGACCTGTCCAGTGGGGGTAGATACCTGTGAATATATTCCAAAGAGCACCCAACTGGCCCCCGCAAAGTGGGTCTGCTGAGCTGTGTGGGTGGTGATTCTAGAACACCGGAGAGGGAAAGCTATGCTGTACTCAGCCAGTTGGTGAAAGAGGACACAGTCAGCCTGGCTCTGTTGTTTGGACGGGTATGCTGTGGGGCTGGCAGAGTGTGGCGGGGGGCTCCGCAGGACCGTACCCCCCCCAGCCCGTCATCTGACAAGTGTTCTCAATAGGGAAGCTTCTCAGAAGGGAGACATACCTCCACAGAGTGGTTCAAAACAAGAATCGACACTACCATTGATCAGCGCTCTGTGGATTAAATTCACTGTATCACTGTATCACTGTCTTCCCGTTCATCATCGATTTGCTCGAGTGGGCACCAGTAACATCTCCATATGTCCTGTCTCATGCAAGTAGATCCCAAGGACACCTACTTGCTCCAGGAACATAAAGAGCCCCAAACCATTCCATCAGGTCAAGGGAATGAGGTCTATAACTGTTACTGGTATTTGGCATATCAAATACAAGCGGGTAGGTTGCCAGGCTCTGCCATGCGTGTAGCATAATCCGCATGCGGGCAGGGATTATGCTACCCTTTCAAAATAAATGTTAGCAGAGCCTGGAGCCCAGGGGCTGCAGGGATAGGACAGCAAGTATGGCACTTGCTTCTACGTGGCCAACTCAGCCTTGATCCCCAGCACCCCATTGGGTTCCCATTGCCCCAGGAGTGATCCCTGACGGTGGAGCCAGGAGTCAGCACCACTGAGTGTAGCCCCCAAACCAGAAAAAGAATGCTGTCAACTTTCTTCGTTTGGTTTACAAAGAGAGTTTATAGAAACTAAATATGGTTAGAAGAAAGAGAGAATGGAAAGAAAGTGAGAAATATTTGAGTAAAATTATTAAAATAATGGAAAACTCTTTTGGCCACACCCAGTGGTATTGAGTACTTACTCTTTGGCTCTCCGCGGGGTGAGTCCTGGTGGGGTTCTAACTGTGTGTGCATATGTGGCATGTTCCCACATGTGAGCAAACCCGATGCCCTGAGCACTGTGCCCTCAGTGTGCTGGGAAGACACGTGCTGAACAAAATCAACACCGCCTTTGCCCCCCAGGAACATACATTGTCTGATCGGGATAAAATATTCGCTGAATGCTCTCACAAAAATAAAATTGCAGGTCTTTGACATTCTGCAACATCTGGGAAGATGACCTGTCCAGTGGGTACAGGTCAAGTAGGCCCCGTGCACTGTCGGGGCCTACTTCAGTGCTTCCTCCTTGCGAGGCATGTGCTGTGTCCTGAAGCCGCGTCCCCAGCCCCAAAGTGAGTGTTTAAGAACCACAATGGCCCATTGTGCCTTGTGGACTGTGTCTTGAATTGCAAGATGCAAATCAAAACTGTGTCTCCTGATGGCTTGAATCATTGGTCTGTTACGATCTTGCACTTCTCTGGCATCTTTTCCATTTCATCCATAGCACCGGAGCGACAGGACAGCAGGGAGGATGCTTGCATTGCATGCGGACAACCTGAGTTCAACCTCTGACATCCCATAGGGCACCCTAAGTACCGCCATGAGTGATTTCTGAGCACAAGGCAGCTTTCTCTCAGAGAAAGCTCTACAGGGATGTGATACTGGAGGGTACGACACAAAACTTTACATTTCATGTGGATTAAATTATAATTTGAAATTCACTTGTCACTTGTATCACTTAGCTACCCATTGTTCATCGATTTGCTCCAGCGGGCACCAGTAGCATCTCCATACATCCTGTCACGTGCTAGTGTAGCTCAAGGGCATCTGCTGGCTCCAGGAACACGAAGCCTCAGACCATTCCTTCAGGTCATGGGAATGAGGTCTATAATTGTTACTGGCTTTTGGCATATCAAATGGGTGTCTAGCCAGGCTCTGCCAAATTTGAAATTATAATTTGAAAGAAAGTCTTTAATTCTGCCATTGTTCTACCTCTCATTCGGATTCTCTACCCTTTCACCCTGGTTTTTGGAGATGTGAACAACACATAAATATATATAAACATACATGTAATGTTTTCTAAGTTTAAAATGGCTAACACTTTATACTTAGTATATAATGACTGTTTTTATAGAATTTCACAATATAAACTGCAGTAAAAACTGTAAAGCTGCATTTATTGTGGTAATAATGTCTATAAAAATTTTACAATACGTTGAAGACAGGAATGAGGGAGAAGAACAAATGAAAGTAAGAAATGTGGCTGAGGGCAGGGAGCCCCCGCAGTGCTCAGACTGTCGGCCTGTGGCCCTCCATGGCTCCTGCAAGCCTGACCTTTACTGTGTCCTCGGAACCACATGCTTCTCCGGGTCCCATGAGGGAGCTCCGTGCCCGACCCCAGACTAGCAGGGCGCAGGCTTAGGTTTCACGCCCAGCATGCGGGCCCCTAGAGAGCTGCCACGTGACCCACACACAGAGCTCAGAATAGCCTCCAGGCCCGAGTGGGTGCACCCCAAGCCTGCTGCTGCCCCTGTCTGCCACGTCCCTGCTGTGTGGCTGCAGTGTGTGGCAGAGAAGAGGCAGACCGAGAGTCCTGGGGCCGCAGGGAGCAGCAATGGGATGGGGCTGAGCCAACTGGGTGGCAACACCAAGAACAAAGCTGGCTGGGGTTGGGCTCCAAGCTGGCCTTCTCCGGACATGAAGGCGGCCCTGGGACTGCCCACCCCCATGTTGCTGGAGCTTAACATGAGATAACCCAGAAAACAGACTTAATTGGCACATCACAGACTCAGCACTCAAGCATCACGATTCTGAACTGCGTGATGTCCCAAGAAGGCCACCTCCCACGCACGTGCCCCATTCTGTTGGCTTCTGGACTTAGTTTTCTCCGTCTGCGAAAGGGGAACTTAGTGCAGTACGCAGTCAACACCACGGTGCCAAATCAGGTGGAAGGAGCAGAAGACGGTTCTTGAGAGTAGAATCTGGCCCCACCCCACCAGGATGGTTTAAGTAACGGGTATTTGTGCCAGGAAGACCCTTTCTCACTGCACAAATAGGCCTGCATGCAGCAAAAAAGTGAGTCTAAGGAAAAAATTCAACACGGATTTTTCTCCCAACTTTTATCCCTTGATGCATAGTTATTCAGCAAAATTGATCTTGTAAAATGTTCCCAGCACCGGCTGTTGACCAGGAATTAGGGGAAGCCAATAAGATCACGACCTCCCCGTGTTAGCAGATTCATAATCAAATAAGTCAGATCAGACAGATCAATGGAGAACTACGAGACAAATGCCAGGAGAGGCAAAAGCAGGGGGTGGGGTCACCCGGGCCTGTCGGGTGCAAGCAGGCAGAGAAAGGTGTGTGCTGAAGATGCTTTGAGTGGCATGCGGAGAGTGTTGGCACCGACCTCAGCTTCAGTGAGAAAAGCAACTTCAGCAAAGCAGAGCTCCCGTGGTGATTCCAGTTTTTCCTGGGGCGCCAAGATTGCCTAGAGATAAAGATAAAAATTATAACAAATCTCTGAAATCAGAGCCTCAGAGTTAGTTCACTACTCAGACTCGAGACGGTCAATAAGAGTGACCATCAAATAATCAATGTCCGCTTTCAATTCACATGGAAAATTGGCTGGCTGAGGAAATAAGTGGAAAGTTCCATGAAATGTCCATTATCACAGGGGACTGGCTGAGATGTGACATAATGATAATTCTTGTGTGGTTCAGAGAAAAAGGAATGTGATGCTTCTGTACAAGGCAATGAACAGGTAACCCACGGGTTAGTAGGTTAATAGTCATGGTATGTAATTGGCGAAATGGACTCTCCCTGTCTTCCTCTCCCTTCCTCTGAGTATTTGTATGTGTGTGTTTGTGTGTGTGCATGTGTCGGTGTGGGTGTGTGTATTTGTGTGTGTGCATATCTGTGGGTGGGTGCGTGTGTGTGTATTTGTGTGTGCATGGTGTGTGCATGTGTGGGGGGTGTATTTGTGTCTATGTGGGGGTTTGAGTGTGGGTGTGTATTTGTGCGTGTTTCTGCACGTACATGTGGGTGTATTTGTGTGGGGGTGGGTGAGGGTGTATTTGTATGTGTGGTGTGTGCATGTATGTGCAGGTATATTTGTGTGTGCATGTGTGTGGGTGGCTGTGGGTGTGTGTATTGTGTGTGCATGGTGTGTGCATGTGCACGTGTGTGGTATACTTGAGTGTGTGAGTGGGTGTGTATTTGCATGTGCTTGGTGTGTGCATGTGCATGTGTGTGCGGGTGTATTTGTGTGGGGGTGTGGGGGTGTGGGGGTGTGCATGTGTGTGTGGGTCTATTTGTGTGTAGCGTGGTGTGTGCACGTGTGTGCTTGTGGGGCGGGTGTGCATTTCATCGTGTCTTAAAGCATCTGTCCATGACTAAACTTTCACACTTGGCACACTTTGCCTGTGACTCTTACTTCAGCTTCGGGTGTGTGTTACTGGAATGAGCCCTGAGCTCCTGCCGTCTGATAGAAACCCTCCAACGTGAAGGGCAGTTTGTAAAATCAGAGCCAGCTCTTGCAAGCAGAACCATCCTGCTAGCCAAAGCACTGTCCAGCGTGGACGGCTCCTCACTGTGCTAGGGAAGGGGCGGACCCCTAGGCCCCCCCACCTCTGCTCCAAGCATCCAGCTGTGTGGGGGAGGGACAAAGGCCAGCTGGTTCCCGCTATAGTTGCTGTTATCTGAGGACTCTTAACTCCCCATGGACTCGGAGCATGCGTGGCTCAGGGGTTTTCAGCCAAATCCCACGGTGTCATTTTTTAAATGAATTTCAGCCTGCCTCATTATACCTGCACTGTATTATGGAACCTTCTAGAACTTGCCGTTTCACCTGCCTTGCTTGAATCCCAGCTCTGGCCCCAGGAAATGATGGTCTTGGCACAGCAGGGTGGGGAGAAAGCTCCTGGGCGTGCAGCCAGCCAGGGGACTTCAGCTCTGGGGCCCTAGTCTTGCGGCCTGGTATTAGTTGTTGATGTCGCATTTCACCTGGAGAGAGGGTGGGCGCTGTCCATGTGAGTGCATAAAGCCGTCAGCTCTGGCCTTTACTGACCCGAGTGCGGGCCCTGGTGGGCAGCTAAGAACGCCGCTGTGGCCCTCAGAGGCTGCTGTGAGACTCCTAGACCATGTCACCCCCCATCTTGCTGGCCTCTATTGATATCCACCTGGGTCCACTTGGGCTGGGACTGCCCAGTGCCCTGGGAGGTCTTCAGCACCCCTGGACCCTACCCGAGTCCAGCAGCGCCCTGCCACAGAGCTGTGCCTACCGACAGTGACGCTCTCCAGATACTGCCAAATGTTTGCTGCGGGGGCGGGGGCTTCCCGCATGGGGTGGGAGGGAGAAGGCTGCTGGAGGTACTCACAAATATAAAATTGCCCAGCACGTTAGAAGTGTTCCACAAGCCAGAGGGCTGAGCTGTTCTCATATCTAAAGCTGGGGAGAGAAAGAAGAAAAACCTATTTTTCTGAGCCCCGTTAGCCATGCGTCAATGGGAGTAGAGGAGCAAATTGAACTCGTTTCAGCTTGAGTGACTTCTCCAGCTTCAGCTCCGGAAACAAAGCACAGAGGGATGAGGCACTGACCAACAGAGAAAGGCTGGGCCTCGGGCCTGCTGTCCTTTCACTCTGGCCCCAGGTATTTGTGGCCTCCAGTGGGGGACCCTTACCCTGAGTGCAGAGGATTGTAGGGATGAAGTAAAGGCACATAAAGGCACATCCTCTGGGATGACAAAATCCAGTCCAGACTTCAGCACTGCCTCTTACGAGCAGAGTCTTAGAGCCATGGAAACATGCAGAATCTTCTGTCCTGATCTGAGCCTGGGCCTGGGGGCAGTTAGGAGAGAGCTGGCCTTACATTCAAAGGCAACTGTCTGATAGGACAGTTGAGCTCTCTGGCCGGGAAACTCATAACCAGGAATTTCACCCAGAGGGTTTCATGAATACTCTTGGCAAAAACAAATAGTTCATGTAGAAGCAGTAGTAGTCAGAGGAGGAGAGAGGAAGAAAGAAGAGGAGGAGGAGGAGGAAGAGGAGGAAGGGAGAAGAGAAGAGGAGGATGAAGAAGAGGGGGAGGGAAGAAGAGGAGGAGGAGAAAGAGGAAGAAGAGGAGGAAGAACAGCTACTCTTTGTCAGAAAAGGTGCAAATGGGGCAAGATCCAGACACTTTACTAACAGAAGTGAAGAATATTTCTAAGGAATTTTGTTTATTTTGAAGAGGAAAGACTCCTGGAAGGCATGTACATGCACACATGTGCCAGCACACACATGCATGGATGCACACATGTATATGCACATACAAGCACATGCTCAAGCACCCCCACCTGCCTTTTGCTTCCACTGATGAGCCTCGGTGAAGAGAAATTCTCTCCTGCACTGCTATCGCTCAGAGCAGCGTGTTCGCTCTATTATCGCGGGATCGCACCGGGCGGGGGAGTAATTATTTTCCGATAACACACAGGCTGCTCTTGAGCTGGCTGTGGCGTCGCCCCACGCTGAGAACTATGAAGTATAGATTACACATTTCAGCACTCACTCAAAATATGTATTTTTCATGACGGATGAGAACATTGCCGCTTGCCACCTTCATAATTTGCATTTTTTAATGATTCTGTGTGTAAAGTATTGGCAAGGATTATCTCAATCAGAAGTCAAATGGCTCTTATTGTAAAAAGCTCTAAAATACGCTTCAATTACATGTATTGTGGAAAATCCTGGATAAATACGCCTTTACATACTTTTTTATGTTTTACTACTACTATTCTATGCTTTTAGCTATTTTAACAACAGAAAAAAGCTCTCATAATACAAGTACTGTTAAATTAAAGGTTAGCTTTTCTTCCCTCAAATGTATATACTCTGTGCTTAAATCAAAGCCAGAGATGACCTTTCCGAGGATTCATTAGGAAGATGCTTGATGGAGAGAAAAAAATATTTTAACATATGTATAAATATGTTCAATATGTGTGTATAGAGATACTGACAGAGATATATACATTTGATCAGACAAAACATAAGTGATGCGGGTAAGTGTAGTTTTAGCAGGGCCTTTTTTTTTTTTTTTTTTTTTTTTGGTCACACCCGGAAATGCTCAGGGGGTTTCTCCTGGCTCTGCACTCAGGAATTACTCCTGGCTGTGCTCGGGGGACCATATGGGATGCCGGGATCGAACCCTGGCCGGCAAGGGTCGGCCGCGTGCAAGGCAAACGCTAACAGGGCCTTTTGTTTCTCCTTGGATAGGATTTCAGTCCTCGTGGAGAATTCAGGTCTTTTTCTGATCTCCCCCACAAAATCACTTCCAACTTGGGAGTCAGTTTCTCCAGGGCTGGTGCCGAGACCCCGAGGCAAAGGCAATTGGCTTCTAAAAAGCACCAGCGCTGGCCCTGGACTGTGACTGCGGTGGGCGAGGGAGGACACCACCGAGGACCCGCCTGAGCCAAAACCTGAGGAGGCAGTGGTGGCGTCCGTGCCGCCGCCTGGCCAGGAGATGGGCAATTCGAGGCTGGGTCCTGAGAGCGGCCTGCAGGGAAGGTTCAAGCGGGTCTTTCCGTTCTGCTGGACCTTGAAGGCCCAGTGAACAGGCCTCAGAAGCTGGATCAGGAGGAGGGGGAGGAAGCTGGGCCATGGGGGGTCTCAGGAGGAGAGTGAGGGACCAGCAGGGGGCTGGGGGCTGCAGATGGCCTTCCTGTGCCCTGCCCACACTGCCCACACTCCATCACCCATGATGTCCACATGCCCTCACACACACTGTCCACATGCACTCACACACGCTGTCCATACACCCTCACACACACTGTCCACACGCCCTCCACACACACTGTCCACGCCCACACACACTATCCACACTCCCTCATACTGTCCACCCTCTTACACTGTCCACACTCCCTCACACTGTCCACACTCACACACACTGACCTCGTCCCTCACACACACTGTCCACATGCCTTCACACACACTGTCCACACTCCCTCAAACACACTGTCCACACTCCCTCACACTGTCCACACTCCCTCACACACTGTCTTTGCTCCCCGCACACACTATCCACTCTCCCTCACACACACTGTCTTCGCCTCCCTCACACACTGACCTAGTCCCTCACACACACTGTCCACACTCCCTCACACACTGTCCACACTCCCTCACACACTGTCCACACTCCCTCACTGTCCACACTCCCTCACACACACTGTCCTTGTCCCTCACACACACTGTCCACACTCCCTCACACTGTCCACACTCCCTCACACACTGTCCACACTCCCTCACTGTCCACACTCCCTCACTGTCCACACTCCCTCACACACTGTCCACACTCCCTCACTGTCCACACTCCCTCACTGTCCACACTCCCTCACACACTGTCCACACTCCCTCACACTGTCCACACTCCCTCACACACTGTCCACACTCCCTCACACACTGCCCACACTCCCTCACACACTGTCCACACTCCTTCACTGTCCACACTCCCTCACACACACTGTCCTCGTCCCTCACACACACTGTCCACACTCCCTCACACACACTATCCACTCTCCCTCAAACACTGTCCACTCCCTCACACACACTGTCTTCGCTCCCTCACACACATTGACCTCGTCCCTCACACACACTGTCCACACTCCCTCACACACTGTCCACACTCCCTCACACTGTCCACACTCCCTCACACACACTGTCCACACTCCCTCACACACAGTCTTCGGCTCCCTCACACACACTGACCTCGTCCCTCACACACACTGTCCACACTCCCTCACACACTGTCCACACTCCCTCACACACTGTCCACACTCCCTCACACACTGTCCACACTCCCTCACACACTGTCCACACTCCCTCACACTGTCCACACTCCCTCACACACTGTCCACACTCCCTCACACACACTGTCCACACCCCTCACTGTCCACACTCCCTCACACACACTGTCCTCGTCCCTCACACACACGTCCACACTCTTTCACCCACACTGCCCTCGACCCCTGCCTGCCACACCCTTCCCTCAGCCTGTCCTGGGGCCAGCACCCAGAGACGACTCCCGAGCTCTGTCACACTCTTGCTCCTGCCCCACGCAGGTCACCCGAGCTCTGAGCATCTGCCCCGTCCCCCAGCCTACCTGGTGCTCCAGAGTGACCGAGGGTGACCAAGGTTGGCCAAGAATGGGGCACTTACAAGGCCACGTCCATGCTGAGCTGCGTCCACTCAGGTGTCCCCTAGAGACGGGATCACTGCGGGTGTGTGGGTTCATGCCTCCAAGACCGTCTCCCAAGGGTGTGAGCCACGGGGCTGTCGCTTCTCAAAAGGCCGCTGGCCACAGCTCCTTGGGCTTCCGTGGCTCCGGGAACGCCTCCACTTGGCGCTTCCCTAGAGGTGGTGATTTAGGTCCCTGGCCGCCACCCTCCACAGAGGAACCTCTCCTTAACCATGCAGGAATAGCAAACATTCTAAAGGGAAGCGCGGCTTCAGATGAGCGGTATAAAATGTGAAAGATACACATAGATTAATTAAGGAGAGCCGCATTCTTCTTTCCCGACGCCCTGATGCATCCGGGACTATCTCCACCTCGACTGTGTGTTGGAAGTGACAGATGAAATTAATATGCTTCATAAATTGCCATCACGGAGGGTCAATTAGCAAGTGAACTAGCCTTGTGAAAGTCATTTTGAAAGACTAGTTATGTCTATAATATTCCCTGTCAAATTAGGTAAAAGTGAGAAAATTAGAAGGCTGTCAAATAAATAGCAGTCTACGATACTGAATAATTGCATTTTTGATCAGGTAAATTAGTTTCTGTGTGTGCTGAGCCTCAGGGAATGAGAGTGTGCAAGCACGACGGCGTGGAGGCGTGTTTGTGTACTTGCGTGTGCCGTATGCGGACGGAGCTGCCGCCACGAAGCTAGACTTGTGCACACCTGATGTGGGCGGAGCAGAAGCGAGCCAGATTGGCAGGAAGAGGGACCAACCAGGCAAGCCCTTCTGTGCCTGGCTAGGTCCGAGCTGCGGGTGTGCAGACCCGGCCGGCCTCCCCTGGCCTTTGCTCCCTGGGTGCCCCCCACCCTCACCTCTTCAGCCCTTGGCGCTGCGGCCCGGGCGCCGAGCTGGCACCGTTAGGTGACTCTGGGGTCTGGCCCGGGAGGAGCAGGGTCCAGTGAGAGGCAGCTGAGCCGCTTCCCAGCGGCCGTTGGCTTCCAAGCTGCAAAGGACCCAAAACACACCCCGGTGGGAGCAGCTGGGAGAGCCCCTAGCAGGCGTCAGGCTGCAGGTGCACAGCTCGCCGGCCCGCGGCCCCCAGGCAGCGCCTGCCCACTTCGGCGCCACCCAGCCCGTGCCACGCCCTTCCTCGCCCGACCCCGAGTTCTATTGTCGTGGGGCTCAGTGGAGCTTAAGACTCACCTGGAGTGTCGCGACCTGTCGCATCCCTCCGTGGCCGTCCAGGGCCTCGGCGCAGGCCTGCGCTTGGCACAGGCGCTGTCCATCGGGATCCCGGCCGCCCTGCGGCGGGCTGGGGGAAACAGACAGCCTGGTTGTTGCGTCTACATGCACCCCCTTGCGAGGCACGCAGGGGTCGAGCCGCTGCTCCTGCTTCTCTTCCTTCCCTTTCCCCTGGCCAGGCGCACTCCAAGGCGTCTGCGCCCTGGGTCTTTGGGAAACCCCCGTTGGCGCCGCACCAGGCCGGCTTCTCTCCCGCCCCTCTTTGCACCGGCAGAAACTGGGTCTGTTGGGGTGGCTTGCACGACGTCACACTAAGGTCTGGCCTCGAGATTGAACCTGCTGTTCACCTGAACTTTGTCTCAGACCTAGAAGGTTCTTTACTCTGCAGCCAGCTGCCCGGCTTGGACCGACGTCCCTCTTTCCTAACAAAGCATCTACGCACCAAACGTGGCCCAGCTTTTTTGGGTTCCAAGGTGGAACCAGGCCTCTGCTGACTGCCTCCGTTGGGTCCTGCTCCCTTGGCCCGCCATGCAGGCAGATGAGCTGGGCTGGGCCGGTTGTGGCTGTGACTGCCCGTGGGCAGCGCAGGAGCCGGGGCGCTGCCTGCAGGGCGCTCTCGGGACCCCGCTCCAGCACGGACCAGTGTGGGCAGCTTTCGCAGTGGGAGGGCCACGGCCACCAGGCCCGCTGGGTTGTGCAGCAGATTTCAGAACCAACAGCTGCGTCTCAGGAAGGGCAGCTCTGGGGTCCGCGACGAGGCCAGCTGGGGAGACTTACCTTTAGAATCAACCCTCCTTCCCCACCCACCTTCCTTGCACGCTGGGCCCTACTCCCAGGCAGGAAGCTTCTGATTGGCTTAGGTTGGAGTATGATCCGGACCCTTCTGGAGCGTGATTGGAGGAAAGAGCCCTGTGATTGACAGCCCCGCCAGAACCCTAGCTAACCGGAAAGAGGTGATAGCTCAGCCATAGACAGGTGATGGACAGCTGTAGTCTGTCCCCCTATTACGGGGTCAGCAGTGCTAAAGGGAAGCCACTTTTGGATGTGACAGAATCTGGAGCTCTGCTAGAGCCTTATCGCACCCCACCCTTGCAGTATAAGCTGCATGGACCCCAGCTCCGAGTACACCCCACCCGAGCCTGCTGGAAAGTGCAAGGTGGGTTACTGGGTTACTGCTTTAGGGAAGCGCCGGGAAGTCCCACGAGATGCACCTTGGAGGCACCCACACCGCCTGGGTGGTGGGGGAGAGACGCCACACGTGAGCCCAGGCACCTGGCCACGCTTTCTCAACCGTCTTAAACACTTGCAAATATCTTTGCTTCTGTGGAGTCGGTGCGTTGAATAAATTAGTCTTCCCTAACAGGAGTCTGCAGTCTGAAGGACTGGCAGATTTCACAGCTAATGATATTTTGACAGATGCGTTGGTGACTTGGATCTGGGAGAGCAATTATCTTTGAAATTGTGGATGCTGCAAGTGTGGATATTGATATCCAACTCGATAAATGCGGCCAACTCTCCACCACTCAGTGAACCAGAGCCTTTTCCATAAGTATATTGCCACTGGCTTTCACTGGCCAGAAATCTATCACTGCATTTTCAGGAAGGTCATTCCATACTAATAACCAATAATAATAATAATAATAATAATAATAATAATAATAATAATAATAATAATAATAATAATAATGGGATTCTTAAAAAAAAAAGATAAGCTGCCAGTATTAGAATCTCTGAGCCCAAGGTTGAAGGCCCCAGGCGAAAGAAGAGTCTTGAAGAAATGCTGGACGAGAATGACCATTGGTCAGGATCAGGTGATACAGAGGATTAGTTTTTAACCCACATAAAATAATTTTGAAGTCCTGGTTGTTATCAATTCCTCAAACGAGATATTTAAAGAGAGATACTTATAATGAATCACAATCACTTTCATTTCCATTATTTTAGTTGGTGTCATTAAACAATAGCATCTGGAATTGGCTAAAGAAGAGCAGTGATTTGAAATATGTGCTGTTTTGAATAAACTGATCCTGTCTTAATGGGCTTTTACAGGGCTTTCTGCATGACTTACCACCCGCATTACATTACTAAGGTAAGCTCCTTAAAATGTGGAGCAATATGATGTTTCTCAGTTCATTTGTCTGTTTCATTAATGATGGAATGTATTTTCCAGCACACAAATCCTGTTTATGATCAAGACATTGTTGTTGTGTAGATCAACTTAAACCCTTACACTGTGTAATTTACCTGCTGTCAAATCTCATTTGAGGAGCTGCTCGCTAGCACTGCCCTAATCAAAAACATGCCCGAGTGTAATGAGCTATGCGTGTTGTGTCTAGTATTATTTATTTTTAATAAACTTTTGTTCACCCCCACCACACTTAGAGGAAACTGGCAGTCTAGAATGTTTTCTGTTCTTTCTTTTCTTTTTTTTAACCAATTATTTTCCCAGCTGGAATAATGATTCACATCGATGTGATTTTTTTCAAATGTATCTTAATGGGTAACAACTGATTAGAGAAACAGATAGGAGAAATAGCAAATTAATTTGGTATTAAAACAAAACTGAGACCTAACAGGAGGCAAAAAAATGGAGATAAGTGAGGAGACACAGGTGTGGGGGGTCCAGAACAAGCCCCCAACCAGAAGGCTGACGGGGTGAGTAGATGTGGGGTCCGACAAGCCCCCAACTGGGAATGCGGATGCGTGATTCAGTTCATCCCCTGATGAGCAGGAAACTCCCGAGACTCCGAGACTGTTCAGCATGTGACTGTGCCCTCTGACCCCTGACATGCCCACCCGCTCTGGGAATCCATGTCCCTCAGGTGCCTCGATCCTTTACCATGGGCAGGGAAACCCCAAACCTCTAGGAACCAGTTGCACCAGGCCCCTGAATTTATGCAAAAGCAAATGTTCTGCTTGGAATCCAGGAGCAGGTGAGAACCATCTCAGCTGCGTGGAGGGTCCACGCGGCGCCAGCAGCCGCAGACAGCCCCTGCTGGGCTCTGTGGGTAAGGGCCAGGCCTGGCACAGTGACCACCACCGAGAGTCCCTGAGTTTCCCTCCATGCTAGGTAAAGATCAGTGCCCAGGGCTCCGTGGAAGGGTGCTGTCCCGGCCACAGAAAGGGGGTGTATGTACTTCTTGGGGGTCTTTTCTGCACGGTTCTGCTGTCGTCTTTACTCCGTCTGTGAATTTTGCATCTGAAACTTAGCATGAGACACGGGCCACACTCAGCAGCTTCGTGCTCACGCCCCATATGCTGAGGGTTCAGAGGCTTCTTAGGCCCGTGGCGTCCTCTTTGACCAGCCTCTGCTTGCCTATGGGGGTAGCCTGGAAGGGCCTGAGCAGGGCATGAATCCTGGTTCCAACCATGTCCTTGGGCACTTGATTCCACACCCAAAATCAGCACTCGCCTCCCAGCAACTGTAAGCTGGCAGACACGTTACCCCCCACCCCCATGGTAGTGATTGGGGTGGGGGTGGGATGATGCAGACCGTCGCCCTATGGTAGTGCTTGGGGTGGGATGATGCAGACCATCGCCCTATGGTAGTGCTTGGGGTGGGATGATGCAGACCATCGCCCTGTGGTAGTGCTTGGGGTGGGATGATGCAGACCATCGCCCTGTGGTAGTGCTTGGGGTGGGATGATGCAGACCATCGCCCTGTGGTAGTGCTTGGGGTGGGATGATGCAGACCATTGCCCTATGGTAGTGCTTGGGGTGGGATGATGCAGACCGTCGCTAGGTCCTGGCTTTCTTGTGACCCAGACAGATATGGCAGGTCTTCTGCTCGGAGAGGGTGCTGTCGAAGCCCTCCTTTAACATACACACCGAGAGCCTGAGCAATAGAACAGGGCTTGAGGTGCCGGCCTACCGCGCGCCGTCTCCAGTTTGATAGATCCTGGCACCCCATATTGTCCCCCGAGTCTTACCATCCCTGGGCGCAGAACCAAGAGTAAGCCCTGAGCGCTGCCGGGTGTCACCCCAGAGCTGAAATAAATAAACAATAAAAGTAAATAAAAATGTGGAATTCATGCCAAGCACTTGTTGTCTTCCCCGTCGGCCTTCGCTCCCCACATCTGGTGCCTTGGAAGGGCTGCGACCTGCCTTTGTCAGCTGCTGCTTAGAAGCTCGTAAGTCATCGCACCAGGAGCAGAAAGAGGCGCAGACACCCCCAGGCCACCCTCGCCTCCCAGCCAGAGCACTGCCTCGCTTCCTGGGCCCAGGCACACCAATGGAGCCTCAGAAAACCACTTCTTCACTTCTTCACTACTTTTTTGGAGAGAGAACGAAAAGATATTGAAATCATGAATATTTTTCATTACAAACAAGGAACAGAAGATTTAAATCACTGAACAAAAGCAATGACGGAGGGGTGAGACGGGACTAATAAAACATTCTAGGCAGAGCTGTGACAGACACAGAGAAGCAGAGATGAGCTAATGGAAGGCACAGGGTGGGGCATCGTCGTGGCTTCTAGAAGAGACGGCAGGCATAAATGAACAGGAGGATGCGGCAGCATCTAGGGGAAAGTGGCTGATTCCCCCAGAGCTTCACCTGTTAGCTCAAAGCTTTGAGTAGATGAAAAGACCCACCCAGCACCCTGCAGTGTATGACAGAGGCTCTACTGCCTCTGGGCCAGCCACAGCACAGGGCACAGCTGGTGCATCTGGACAGGTCCTGACCCTCCAGACTAACCTCTGGGCCAGCCACAGCACAGGGAACAGCTGGTGCATCTGGACAGGTCCTGGCCCTCCAGGCTAACCTCTGGACATTCTAGAAACAGATCTGAGTCTGTCGGGAGAATAGAAATGGTCCCTAGATCCACATGTCACTTGGGTATGGACAGAGGGATGGCTCAGGTGCCTGGTTAAGATGAAGACACGAAGGTTGAGCGACAGCACGGCAGGGAGGGCATTTGCCTTGCATGCGGCCAACCGGGTTCGATCCCGGCATCCCATATGGTCCCCGAGCACCGCCAGGAGTAATTCCTGAGTGCAGAGCCAGGAGAAGCCCCTGAGCATTACCGGGTATGACCCAAAAAACAATATAAAAAAGACTAAGACACAAAGATCTGAAGAGGAAATTGGACCATTTAAAACTACCATCTGTGAGTGTTTTCCTCTACAGGGAATATAATATTGTATATAGTATGTTATATACAATAAATGTAAATAGATACATAATATTATATTGCTCCCAATATAATAATGTTTTATAGCCCTAATATTTCCATGACAACCAGTAGTTTGTCCTGATAAAATGCTCTGAAGGTATCTTTCCAAATAGCCAATGCTGCAGATCAGAACACATGGTTAGTTCAGCACTTTTGAGATTCTCTCGTGGCAAGTCCCAGGTGCAGGTTGGAGGGTGCTGGCCTGGCTGAGGAAGAAGAAGGAGAAACCATCAGGTGGAGTCCAGTTCTGGCTTGATTATGGAAGTTGGGAGTTACTGAATTTCAGATTATAATTAGGAAGTCTTCTAGAAGAGTTCTAAAAGAGGGGAAAATATACTCCAGGCAAAAATATCTTAGTTTGAGTTTGAAGCTCTTAAAAAGTGCAAAGTTATGAGTTTAGCTGTGCTGAAGGGGACTTAAACCACATAATACTACAGGTAATGCTTTGATGGGAACCGGAGGTTAATGAAACATTTCTCAGAGTTCACAGACAAAGCCTGCGGAATGCAAATAGGAGATTGAATTAAGGGGCCTTGCTGCTGCCTCACCTTGCATTTTGAAAACTAGTTTGTAAAGGGCTTGGCCTGGACTTTCCCAGACAGGCTTTGCTCCCCAGTGAGACAATTGTTCCTGATTAATATGCTAATTCACGTCGGGTCACCTGGAATTGCCTTTCTAAGGTTGCCGCCACTTTCTCCACAGAGTTGGCCAGAGCGCTCTTGACAGTGTGTAATTTTGCAGAATTAATTAGCAGCACAGCAAACTGATCGATTTGCAAGCATGTCACCCGTCACTCATTGGTGATGGAACTATTTAAATTGCCACTGACTGCAAACAGCTACACCAGTTGTTTCTCTTGCAAATGCTAAGGTATAAGATAAAGGGGTGCCGAGCGTGTTGGTAGAGAGACGCCTGACTTGGGGTCTGAGGGGAGTGAAGATGGCTCTGGAGTGCCCAGACACAGTGTGTCAGCCCCGATACCCACGGCCTAGGGAGTCACCCGAAGCAACAGGACACACATGGAGATAAAAGGAAATTCTCACTCGGCCTTATTTGGGGTTCCATGGAGGACCGACAGCCACCAGGCTGTCATGCCATCTGAGGTTTCTTTAGAAAACCCCGCAATCTTATTGGACCATGCCTGCTTTCAGAGGCCGGCAGAGGAGTTTTCAGCATTGTGAGAATTAACTCGCTGTATGTGAACTTCAGGGCCAAGTCAACCCGCTGATTGTCCAAGGCAGAAGCCTGGATTAGAGATGAGCAGAGGTCCATGGAGAGAGAAGTGGCCCCCACGGTCAGCTTCCCACAGCAAGCAAGAAATCAGGAAATGGAATATGGCTGGATGTATCCCAGAGACTCACTTAGTGTGAAGCCTCCAGGAAGGAGGGATCTGTTAACAGCCCAGAGGAATCCCGGAGGGCAGGCCAAGGTCTCAGGGACAGAGACACCAGCCTGGTGTGCTGGTGAAATCAAGAGGTCAGGATAGCCATTGGTTTGGGGGCCATTGGCTCTGTGGAGCAGCAAACAGGAAATAGTCCCCACCCCTTCCCTGAAACCGGAGTAACATGGAAGGTATTTGTGGGCATTCGGGATGGAGCAGCCAGGAAGCAATAAGTAGTTAGCTCGCTTTAGAGTGTAATGGTTCAAGTTTTATTTTTCAAAAAATAGGGGAAAGCAGGTGCAAATGCACTCTGGTGCTTTCACGTATTGTTCATCTGTTCGTTGGCTGATTGATTTCATTTATTCAACCAGCAAATACTGATAAGTGCTGGACAGGAGGAGGCAGGACACAAAGCCAGTCTCTACACTCAAATGTGCAGGGGCTCAGGGGGGTCGAAGTGGTGTAAGCTGCGAACAAAGGCCCCGAGTGGAACCCCAGGAGCCTGGGAGTGGCGAGAGTCTGCCTCAAGATGCAGCTTCTAGAATTTCCTGCACTAAAGTATTTTTAAAAGCTTCACCCAGCCTCTGAAGCCACAGTCATTATAATGTCAAAGCAGTTTCCTTCTTTCCCAGCTCCTACAGGTTATAATTAATCATTGATATTCATAACAATGAATCTGCAGCCCTTGGGAGTTAAGAGCTGCTTCCAGAAACCACAGAGATGGATTACAGATCCGTGAGTTGCTTGTGAGTGTTTGTCTCTGAACTCTGGCGTCCACACAGAAAGCACAAGGCTCACGGCTAAGAACACCCTTTGTACCAGCATCTCTTGTTCATCCCCATGAAGAAGGCAGCCAGCACCTTCTGATGCCATTTTGCTGCTAAGTGAATGGAGTGACGGGTAGCTGCGTGAGTCTCTGAGTGAACAAACGTGGGCTCAGAATCTAAATCTGCTCAACTCTGAATCCAAAAATCAAAACTGAGTAGAACAGACCTCAGCATCCTAAATACACTGAAATTTCTCTTACCCTTTAGGAAGAGGGAAGTCCCGCCCTCACCCTGCAGACACGCAAATTCAGGGGGGATGCCCCCCAGGTTTCCAGCCCCCCAGGTCCTCCTTCCTGCATCCCTCCCCAACAACTCCCGAATTATAAAGTGCAAATTGTCCACTGCCCCCACTGTTTGGTCCTCCGAGGTCTCATTTCCAACTGCTTTCTCAAGAGAGTGTTCACACACCATGTTCCAAAGGTTAGAGACATTGTGCCCTGCCACTGCGCTCTCTGGGTCTGGTCGGCAAGGTGCAGTGAGCTTCTGTCAATGTGAGCTTCTATCAACTCTGGCCCCTCTGAATGCCCCTGGCCGCAGGGGGACAACTGAAGTGTCGCCAGCAAGTGATCCGTTAGTAAGTGTCAGGCTTCTGATGGTTCCCATGTTGCCCTGAGATCAATAATATTTCCTGCACCCCAGGTCCTCCCCTTCCATCTCCCTTAGATGAGAGCCGGAAGTTAGCTAAGCCTAGCTCCCATGTCCAGACTCACAGGCCTTCTCCAGGAAGCTGCCCGGACCCTCCCTCTTGGGGCCGTCTGCAGGAGCCTGCGGGAGCTCCTCTTGCTATTGCTCTCCACACGCCTGACTCGTCCACACCTAATGCCAGCAAACATTCCTCACTGTCCAGGACACTCCTTCCCATGCAGCCTGTTGTGGGTTCAGAGTGTCCCTCGCCCTGCACACAGCCTCCTTGTACAGATTCTTGCAGCGTGTTTTCATCTCTCCTGGGTTTCTGCTTCCAAGGAGATTGCAAGACTCGTGAAAACTCTTGCTTATCAACGGAAGAGCCAGCCCACCCGTTCGCAGAGTGGCTCCATGGGGTGATTTCAGTGGTGTTAAATGGCATTGAAAGCAGACAAGCTATTTCCTGTGGTCTTCCCAGTTAAGCTAGCCAGGCCCTGCCTACTGCCTCAGTGCCCACTGTGTTGACCTCCTGTGGGTTTGTTCTGCCCAGCCCTCGGGCTCTCATACAGAGCTTAGGAGGAGCGGGCATGTGGACCAGCTCTTTGTCTTTCTTTCCAGCCCCTTTTCACCTGAGAGGCCTCCCCAAGTACCTCCTCCCACATCCAGACTGGGCTCCCTTTTATGACTCTCTTGTTGGATCACTATTGCTGGATAATCTGCTATCAGGTTCCTAGATGAGCTTTAAAAATCTTACTTTGGAGCCAGAGATCATATAGTGGGGAGAGTGTTTGCCTTGCACGTGGCTGACCCAGGTTCAATTCCCAGCATCCCATATGGTCCCCAAGCATGGCCTGGAGTAATTCCTAAGGGTATAGCCAGGAGTGAACCCTGAGCATTGCTGAGTGTAACCCAAATTGGGGAAGCCACCCCCAGCAGTGAGCAAGTCTTACTCCTGGCTCTGCACTCAGGCATCACTCCTGGTAGGGCCCAGGGACCACATGCAGCTCTGTGAATAAGTCAGGGTGAGGCACACGCAGAGCACTCACCTTACGGAGCTGTGCTATCTCTGCAGCCCTGGGCTAGTAAACATCGTAAATCAAAGGTCCTCTGCCTTACCTGAGCTTGAGCGGGAACATGGCTTGGTTGTTGAGGCCATGCCCGGTAATAAGAGAATCGGTTGGGTTTGTAATCTACATACATCTCTTCTCTAAGAACAAGCGACAGGGAAACCCGTCATATTTCTCCCTATGCATTTTCTTGGGGGTTTTGGCAGAGAATGTTCTAGAAGAGCAGTCATAAACCTTTTTGATAAAGGACCAGCTGAAAGACATGTTCGAGTTTGTTTGTGAGCCAGGCAGCTTCCTTTGCACGCCTCAAGTCTGTGATTTTAGGGCCAGCCAGGCCCTAGGGTGACGAGTTGGCGCATGAAGTCGGCTCCATTCAAGACTTCATTCACAAAAACAGGTCATAGGTTAGATTTGGACGGTGGGTTAGGATGTGTTGGCCTCTGTTCTAGAGAACTACACACCTGGACTGTTTGTATACTTATTTTCTCTCCACAGAGCCCCAGGCTTCACTTCAGCCTGGATGTCTTAAAAGGCTCTTTCAGAATTCAGTCTAACTCACACCTTATTTAGAAAATGTCTTTACTACGAAAGAGAGCAAACTGTTCTCTTTCGTCGATGAGGACTGAGCACACACGTTCTCCCATGAGTGCTTATCTTAAGTAGCACTGAAGCGGTTCCATGCATTTACTCATCCCCACTCAAATAGGGCTGCCCTTGAAGAAGGAAGTTGTTTCTCTCTTACAACCGGACCCAAACATATGAAATGATTAGTAAATGTCAGGTATATTCAATGCTTGGTCTGACTGAAAGAGAAAAGAGAGAAGTTGGTGTATACCAAGACAGGCAGATAAGCAAATTACGGAATAAAAAGTCATATCAAATTGTTAGGCTAAAACGACCCATTTGAATGGGAAGCATTAACAGAACGCATTTGGGATAAACCCAAGATGAGTTCGGAGAATTTCTTCCCACCCATCTTCCCAGAATACAAGATTTTTTTTCTCTAGGATTTCTCACTATACTATGAAACAAAATCACTTCTTTGTTCTTTCTAGAAAGGCCTTAATAGTAAGACTCCCAAAAGGTGCCATCCTCCTGTGCGGTGAGGAAGCCCTCCCTTCCCTGGGAAAATCCCCAGGGGACCAACTTAAATCACCAAGGCCCAAAGACTGGCACTTTGCTGCCCATGGGTACTGCCGTGGCTCTCACTGGAAAGTGTGTGATTAACACAAGCTGCAGGGCACACTGCAGCGTGATCGAGAAATAGGCCTGGGCGCAGCTACCTGACCGATTCAGGACCATGACCAGCAACCTCTGTTTCTGCCTGTGAGTGAGAGCGTCCCACACAAGTCTGCAACTACCAATATTTTACCTTCAGCCTACAAACTTGGCAACATTGTGTGACCCACATTAAGCTAGCAAGGACCTGTCAGGAAATGAGGGTTTGGCCGCACTTACCCCTTCTGCAGTGGCCAGAGGCTTCCTGGGTCCTCAGCAACACAAGCTGGGTTGTTGGGCAGGTAGATGCCAGTTTTGTGTCCCTGCCAATGCTGGAAGCAGGCAGAAAAGGTGAGCCCGAGTAGAGGTAAATGGGCACTGTGATTGTGGGCTGGTCAAATGCTTTGGGATTGGACCTGCAAGGCGATCTGGTTGGCCCAGAACAAAACCTAGGGCAAGCTGATTGGGACATAGAGTATGTTTCAGAACCAGGAAGCCATGCCCAGATTGGGTGGGTCACTGGACAGGTGAGAGCAGTTGAAACAGTGACGGTGAAAGCCAGAAAGAACCCAACAGAACAAATCTGGTCATGGCAAGACGTGGTTGTGTGAGGAATTTTGGATTTGGTTTGGTGTGGTTTGGTTTGGTTTGGTTTGGTTTGGTTTGGTTTGGTTTGGTTTGGTTTGGTTTGGTTTGGTTTGGTTTGGGAGTGGGGGACAGCTGGCAGTGCTCAGGGCTAGGTGAGTTGCATGAAAGGCAAATGCCCTCCCCACTGGACTATCACCCCAGCCCCTGTTTGAGGTGTTTTGTGCACACAAGTGAAAACATCAGAAAAGGGAGGCTGAGCTGGGAATACATGAGTGGTACGGAGGGACTTGGGGAAGAAATATGAGTCAATTCCTAGAACTTTCATGGCCTCTTTTATAAGGCAGAGACAGATGAGATGACTTTGGTGAGCTAGAATTTGTATTAAGTTCCACATGCCTTATTTTGCTGCATTAAACACGTGTATTAATGATGTGTCTGTCAGAAAAAAAAGGCGTTTTTTGCTATCAGTCACTGGAAAACAGTGAATAATCCCATGTATGTATATGTTTTCACACTTGAGACAGCTGTAACAACTTCACTGAACTTGGTTTCTCTGAAATAGGCAGAATATGCTTTTGTTGAATCCTTTTAGCTAGGTTCGCGCTCATGGAATTCTCCAAAGACATGCATCACTTCTTTCTTGTCCATTGATTTGGTTCTCTGGGGAAAATGACTCTCTGATGGATTCAAAGCCCTTAATGCATTCATTGTTCATTTGTTACATTTATTGGAAACCTGCTAGAGGAGAGGCATGACTGGACCGTGCCGTGGGAGCAAGGCAGGAGAACCGCCTGCCCTGGTCAGCGTCTCCTCTGGATTGGCCGAAGTAGGTGCACAATCTCCTGTTCTAGAAAGAGATGCGAGCACAACCGAGGGGAAAGAGGCTCATGTCTGAGGGAGGAATGGCCAGGCTGGGTGCAACCCTCTGATGGCAGGGAGGATGTGAGTGGAAAGAAGGAAGGAAGTCACTAAAACTCCTTGCAAATGAGGGTTATCGAGAAGGGGTCAACCCTCTAAATGACCCCTGAGGCGCAGCCACTCAGTTGACCTGCTGAGTACAGGACTGAAGGGTGGGACTAGACTGGCCACCTTGGGGAGAGATGAAAAGTGTGGTCAAGGTGTAGCCGTGGCAGCAATAAGAACTTGTAGACCCGAGAACCAGGCACACAGTGGAGGTGGCTATTCTGGAAGCAAGAAAGTCAAAGTTTCAATTCACATTTTATTTAATTCTTATTTAATTTTGTATTGAATCACCATGAGATAGACCATTACATAGCTGTTCCTAATGGGTTTCAGTTGAGTGATCCAACACCCAGCACCGACGTCCCCAGTCTCCCTCCCCCACCTCACCCCAAGGCAGGCCCGGCTTACATGTTAAAGGACACCTGGAGAGCTGTGCAGTGAGGCACAGCACAGCAAGGCACATGAAGAGGTCATTGTCATGACACAGGTGACAGGTGCTGCGGGAGGGCGAGAAACGGCAGAGTCGGGATGGAGACACTTTTAGTGGACAGGACAGTTGCCTAGTGGACATGAGCTTGGGAGCTTGCCTAGTGGACAGAGGCTTGGGCAGTCCTCCCACTGGGTAATAGACGCCAATTTCTCTGGCTCCGTGACTCATGCAGAGTCCCTCTGGGCTCTTGCAAAGATGCTTCCTGGTTTGAAATGCGCTTTGTGTAGAGAGCGAAGGGAAGACCCAAGGCCATCCTTTGCATCCTGACTTTGATTCGGCTCCAACCGCCTGACTGAGCATCTGCATTGCCGTTCCCCTGAAGGGCCCATTCCCAGTGGGCAAGTCTGTCAGACCCGCCCCTGGCTTGGCAAGTTGTCCCAGCCAAGGGTCCTCCACTGGTCTTTGAACCTTCTGATCGATGATGAAATGAGTAACTTTGAGCTGCCGCTGTACTGCCTCAGTCTAGTGTCCAGGTCTCTGTGCCAGAGTGACTCAACAGTGAGATTCCTGCACCCGCTGTGAGCCACTGCTGAATCCTGGGGCTGGGTCCAAGGAATTCATGTCCTTGAGTAGACAAGTGATCCTCGTGCAAAGTGAAGGTTTTCTATGTCTGTGTGTGATTAAAATGGCATATGCTAATCTCTTAGCTGCGCTAAGTGCTGTTCCGCCACTTAATAATATCCTGTTGTGTAACAGATATCCTGCCCTTCTTCTCACAAATAGGAAACACGGTTTTCATCTCTAACGGCTTCCTCCTCGGCCTTCCCCACAAGGCAGCCCCTCACGGCCACCTTTCTCCTCTCTGAGTCCGGACACTCACCCACTCCCTCTTCAGAGCAGAGTAGGCTCTGGGTGACGGCGGCCACTCTTTCCCTCCTGGCTTGGCCCTGCTGCTATGGCAGAGTCTCTTCCCTTCTGGAGCTGAGTGAGCCGCCACTGTACACAGCAAACGTTTTCTTCCCGTTCATCACCAAGGGGACTCCAGTTGCTTCCGCTTCGCTCACTGGAGTGTTCTGCCATGAACAGAGGCCTCTTTAAGGCGCTCCTCATGAATGTTGTGGAGACATACCCAGAGCGAGAGGGGTGCAATAGTTTTGAAAGTATTTTCTCAGGTAGGAGAACCTCAGGGAAGGAGAAGCCCCCTGAGGCAGTGATGGATCACTTGATCACTTGACGTCCCATTCATCATCGATTTGCTCAAGCGGGCACCAGTAACATCTCAATACATCCTGTCACATGCTAGATAGCACAAGGGTATCTGACCGCTACAGGAACATAAAGAGCCTCAAACCATTCCATAAAGTCATGGAAATGAGGTCTATAATTGTTACTGGTATTTGGCATATCAAATACGACACGGGTAGCTTGCCAGGCTCTGCCATGTGGGTGGGATACAATGGATAGAAACATAGAACTAAATATCCAGGTGCTGCACACACACACACACACACACACACACGCAAACACATACACACATGCACACACACACACACACAAGAACAGAGGAGACGGAGAGGCCGTCAATTGAGAGGGAATCAATTCAGGACCGTCTCCATGGCTGTGGCCTGCCTGTGTCCGCTGCTGTCGCTTTGCCATCTGTCACCAGGGGAGGAGTTGGGCAGAGAACGCACCGTGACTCTGCGTGTGTTGTTTCTTACACCTGCACAAGGCAAGAGCTACTTCAAAATAAAGCCTTTAATTAGGGACCAGAGTGATTGTACAGCAGTTTGGGCACTTGCCTAGCTGGACTCAATCCTCTGACAACCCATACGGTTCCCAAGCCCTGCCAGAAGTGATCCTTGAGCACAGAGTCAGGAGTCAGCCCCGAGCACTGCCAGATGTAGCCCTAAAAACAAGCAAAATGTATTGTCCAAAAGAAAACACTGGCCATTGACCCCGAGGCCGGGTGTGCGTGAGCAGAGGGGCTGTTGTGTAGCTAGACTTGGCGCCAGGCTGGGGACTAACTCTGTGTCCATGGGCTGGGCCTGGCGGTGCACAGCCCCAACAGGAGGACATGGGGTAGATGGGGCTGGGCAGAGAAACGAGGGACCACCTCAAAGCGAGGGCCCAGGATAGGAGCCAGGTGCTGGCCTCCACCAGGTCATGTGGTTCTGGGAAGCGGATGCAGACAGGACCTGGATGTGGGTGGATCAGGGCCAAGCCGAGTCCACTCTGCACCCAGAGATGGACAGAGCCTTGCCAGCAGGAGCTCAGCAGCCCTCAGCTCCCGGGGCCATTTCTCGCCAGCCTCATCCGAGCACAGAGCTTGAGGCACGTTTTCTTGCTTCACGAACATCGCCGAGGATCCGGGCACTTCTCATGGTCCACTTCTCAGGCCCATGAGTGACCAGCCCCCAGCCCTGTGCCACGGTCCTGTTTAAAGATAAGGACGCTGAAATGCTAAGAAAGTATGTATAAAGGTTCACGGCAGCGCTGAGGGCTCAAGATGGAGCTTTGCAGCTGAGTGTCCCCGAATCCCCAGGCTGTGTCCAGAAACTGCTCACTGCTGCTGCTCAGAACTTCCTGTGGGCTGCTCAGAGAAACGTCAAAGCAAGCAGGGGCTGGTGAGAGGCTGTAGCTGCTGGGCGGGGACGGAGGCTGGTGAGGTTCCCTGTAAGGAATCTGAGATGTTTACTGAGACTCTTCGCCCCAACTCAGAGCCTGGTGACCGTGGAGGGAGCCAGCCTGGCTCTGCATTGCCGCTGTGCCACAGGCCCCTCTGTGCCCAGCACCCGCTGGTGCCCCTTCCAGCACCGAGTCACCCCGTCACCAAGGCCACCAGACTCCAGAGGTGCCTGTCCGTCTTAGCCACGGTCTGCACCAGACCCTCCCAGAAACATTTCCTAGTGCCTCTTTCCCACGCCGAAATGACGCATTTCCATCATGGAAAGTGTTTCAAAGTATAGAGAGGCAAAGAAAAATATCACTGCAGTGAAACACCTGTTATTTGAGTATAAGCTTCAGAGTTCAGTGCCTTTGTCTACGTCTCAAATTTTCATTATGGTGACGTTCCTTTCTGTAGTCAGATATTTCATTATAGCGATGTCCCGTTCTTAGTCAGAGATTTCATTATAGCGACATCCCGTTCCGTAGTCAGGTATTTCATTATAGCGACATCCCGTTCTTGGTCAGATCTTTAACTCCAGATCATGAGCACCGGCCCACTAACAGATTTGTCTCCATTCTCAAAAAGATTTCCTCGAGAGACTGTTTTTACTCTGAGCTTGGACTACTGTTTAATTTGTCAAAAAATCTCTGTGTTGTAAAGTTTCCTACTTTTGAGCAAGATTGAGATCAGCATTGTGCTACTAAGTAATTCGTTTTATTTGTTTTGGGGGGTGCCATTCCCACTGGGGTCAGTACTTATTCCTAGCTCTGCACTCAGGGGTCTTTCTTGGCATGCTCAGGAGGCTATGTGGGGTGCCAGGGATTGAACCTGGGATGGCTGCTGGTAACACAAATGCCCCACCTGCTATGCTAACACTCCAGCCCCTAAAAAATTCATTTTGAACAAACACAAACACACACACACACACACACACCAGCTTAATTTCTAAAAACAGAATCACATGTTTTCAAGGCTTGCAGTGCATAGAGAGGCAAATTGAATTACATAAAAATGTTTCAATATCAATAGCATATGAGAATTTATTTCCCCACACGTTTTAAAATACTGACTATTGAGTTTTCAGTTTTGCTTTTGTTTGGGGGTAGAGGAGCTGCAGGGTGCTGCTCAGGAGTCGGGAACCCCAAGACTGCTCTTGATCAACCCAGTGACTGGTTCAGAGGAGGGGCCGCCACTCAGGACCTGCAGTGTTGGGGGATACCAGGGCCACGCCCAGGGCTCGGGCTCCGGGGCTGCTGCTGGCAGTGCCCGGACAGGCCAGGTGGGGCCAGGATCCATGCCAGCAGCCCCAAAGCCCTGTACAATATCCCAGTCCCTACTGAGAGGTGCTTTGGTTTGGTTTGGCCCCGTTTGGGGGCCGCACCTGGTGGTGGTCAGGGCTGACTCCTGGCTTTGTGCTCAGGGATCCGGATAGACCTGGGGGACAGCGTGTGGTGCTGGGGTCAAACCCCGTCCAACAACTGGCCCAGCCGAGTCCTACCTCCTGGACTATGTCTCCATCCCACTACTGATTTTTTTTAGATGATTTGGGGAATTATATGTGTAAAACATCCTAATTTTATATTTATTGCTTTTCCGTTTTCTTGCTTTTCAAATCAGGGTTCCTTATTAGCTTTATCAGCTCACTATATATTTAAGATAGTGAGCTTTGGTTTCACATGATACAAGCATTTCTCTCCATTTTTATCTTTATTTGATATTTAGTCATATATAACATATGTATAAGAAGTTTAATTGCTCAATAATTTGCACAATAAATTATTATGTTAATACATTTCTACTCTGTGAAATAATTCTCAGTGGCTTCTTTTCTCTTCACACTTTAATCCACCTGGATTTTATTGGCTATACTTCAAATGTTTACACGACAACCTTCATTTTAAGAGAATATCATCTTCCATTAGCCACAGTTTAATACTTACTTTTTTAATGGCTTGAGATCTGATTTTTAAAAACACACAAACAGTGCTTTCTATTCCTCTCTCCTCTGCATTTTAACTTGAGTAGGGTATCACTTATCTTCCTGTTCATCATCGATTTGCTTGAGCGGGCACCAGCAACATCTCCATAGTCTTGTCACATGCTAGCGTAGCTCAAGGGCATTTGCTCACTCCAGGAACATAAAGAGCCTCAAACCATTCCATCAGGTCATTGGAATGAGGTCTATAATTGTTACTGGTATTTGGCATAACAAATACAACATGGGTAGCTTGCCAGGCTCTGCCATGCGGGTGGAATACTCTTGTAGTCATCTCTGATCTCAAGCATTTATTGATGAACTGCAGGGTCTCAAAGTGGCCACACAAGCCAGGCTTGTGATCAGCTCTTCTGCTGGGTGGAGCTCTGATGAGTGGAGAGTCCGGATGTGGGAAATGGCAGCCCTCATGGTGGGGGGTTTCTCTGGCTTCTTGCAAGGCTCTGCTGGGGTGGCGGGCCAGGGCTAGAACCCGCCTTCCCTCCCGGGTGCCTCATGATCAGCTGGGCACAGGGAGATCCAGTAGCAGCTCTGCCCCATGTATCAGAGTAAGGGTAAGGGCAAGTGAAATTAAAATTCCCAGTAATTTTCCCTCTGGTTTTGTTTTCAAAAGTATCAGATTCATCACCTCTGCACAAAAATTCCTTTAACCCTTGTTCATATCCATAATGGACCTGGCCTAATTCCAACATCCAGAATTTAACTCTGCTTGAATCAATTAAAATTTTCAGCCTCTGCCCCCTCTTGGGGGAGCAATGTTCACTGGAACTTTCTCAAGCTCCTTAAATTATTTTGAATATCTGCATATATTTTCTCCACATAATTAAAGTTACTTCTGAAGTTCAATCAAAAAATGCTCTCAAAGTCCAACCTGGTTGTGAGCATGAATGCAAATTTTAAAAAGTGGGGAAAAGTTTTCATTCGGTTTGATGGAAGACAGAGTCTAAAAGTAAATTTCCAAATTGACAAGGAAGAGATATAGCTCTGAGCAGAACAAGTTTTTAAATAGCATCTGATAATTGTGTCAAAATCTTTCATTAATAATCTAGCAAGTAGGGGACCCTTCGATGATTCTTAGAGCCATAAACATCGTGTCCAGCTCAAGACGGAGCTGTTTAAACACAGGTGGAGGGAAGTGACAAGAGCTTAAAAATAACCTTTTCCCTGAGAACTCTCCAGGAGTTGGTCCATAATGAGATTCAACTTCGGTAAATGAATAAAGCTGAGAAAAAGTCACTTGAAATACAAGCAATTGGTGTCAAAGAGAAATTCTGGATTACAGTAATAGAAAAGCAATTTCGGAGGGGTGATGACTGACAAATAAGAATTGAATCGAGGGTCCTGCGTCCACATTTGCAAAAGTCTACAAAAAAACCATCTGCTGGGGAAAATGAATGCCGAGGACACTCGCCCTCTCTCTCAAACAAACCTGTGTGTTTAGTATTTCCGTGCCGGGATCGTACTGCCCACATGACTCTCTGCTTTAGCAGCCAAGAGCCCAAAAATAGGAGTCCCAGGTGCTGTTTGTTACTCCTCAGCCCCTGTCCTGGGGTGCTTGGTATGACAGAAGACCCTGGAGTTTCACTTGTCTGAGACTCTTCTGTCTTCTACTATTGTTCTTGGTTAATTGTCAGTGGCACCTGCTGTCACCCTATAAAGTGCCCCTGATCAGACCGTCGGTACGGGGACAAGATTAGCCCCCTGTCACTGCTCTAACAATTTGAACTTGGCAACTCAATACTTTTCTAGGCATATAGTGGAGAAATTTCCTGGGTCTTTGTGAGATATGAAGGGTGGAGGAGGTGGTGTGAGTATTGCAAACAGAAACTCGATCATTTAAAAACATCTGCCAACCTTTTCACTATTCAAGACACTTAATCAGGTATGGAGGAAATACCTAGAAAGATGTATCTTTGACTTAAATTCTTTATGGTCTATTTGGGCCATGGAATGTTCTCATCTACATGTTAAACACATTTCTTTCCGAAGAAGCCTGTAGTTAGTGAGTACGAGAGTGTATTAATTAATCATGCAAGGACTCAAATGTAGGAAGAAATGGCAATTTCCATTTCACATGAGTCAAATTCCCAGGGTCTGTTGTTTCTTCTTACAGCAACAAATGTTCTGGACATAGTAGCGGGAAGTTTTCCCGAATCTTCCAAGCATCCTTAACCTTTGGAGAGCACCTATAAACTCACCGAAGTGCAAATAGAACAGCCTTCGTGGGCGTCTTTGTTTCCATGGAGCCCTTGGGAGAGTTTTCAGCCTAACTCGCATTTATTAATAAGCTGCCATAACTAGCACCAGGAAGCCAAGACCAAGCCAGGCAGCTCACTTGGATCTCACAGATTCTTTTTTAAATGAGAACATCTTGAGACACCCCACCCTGCCCCTCCCCACTGCCTTCCAGGAAGACCCTCCCAAGGCTCCCCAGCATGATGCTGGCACTCAGCACCTTCACCAACATCGCTCTCATGGTTTCTTTGTCTCTTCAATCATGGAGACAAATGCCAGCATCTCATCGTTAATGGAACTTTCCAATCTTTTTTTTTCTCTTAGAACAAGTTTACTATTGTCAGTGATATCAGACTTCGGTTTGAATAGCAGTGGTGGAATTTTGCAACTTGAAGTCATATTCCATGTCCTATCTTTAAAACATTTTTAAAAATATTTATTTATTTATTTTAATATTTTATTACACCACTGTGAGATATACAATTACAAAGATGTTCATGTTTGGGTTTCGGTCAGTGTTCCAGCACCCATCCCTCCACCAGTGCCCATTTCCCACCACCAAGGTCCCCAATTTCCTACCCCCCTCCCCTAGCCTGCCTCTATGGCAGGTTCTTTATCTCTTTTCTCTCATTTTCTCTCTCTCTCTCTCTCTCTCACCCTTCTCTTACATACCGTGGATTGCAATACATACATTTAGAGGTTATCATGTGTATCCCTTTGCCTATATTCAATGCTCAGTTCTAGGTTGGTATTATCATTTTCAATGATTATTAGTACACTTCTCTGTCTTACCTAACCTCCTGACTCCCACGTGTTTGCGGTTGATTCTACCTATTGACAAGGCCTCCTGGTCTATGTTTTGTCTGACCTTGGATATTAGTATCATAATATATATAGTATATAATTTGTATATATATATATATATATTTATCATATCACTCAATCACTTGACATCCCGTTATTCATCAATTTGCTCAAGTGGGTGCCAGTAACATTTCCATTTGACCCTATCACGTGCCAGTGTAGCCCAATGGCATTTGCTTGCTTCAGGAATACGAAGAGCCTCAAACCGTTCATTCAGGGTCTTGACGAAGAAGACTGACCATCTTGTAGGTGGGCGGCCACGTGATCTTTTGACATCCCATGGGATCCAGTCAGTAATTGCTCTAGTCCAGTGGTCATCTCCAAATGCTTGAGATTAGAGGCTACAACAAGAGTATCCCACCCGCACAGCAGAGCCTGGCAAGCTACCCATGTCAATAACCAAATACCAGTAACAATTATAGATCTCATTCCCATGACCTGATGGAATGGTTTGAGGCTCTTTATGTTCATGGAGCAAGCAGATTCCCTTGGGCTACACTAGCATGTGACAGGACGTATGGAGATGTCACTGGTGCCCGCTCGAGCAAATCGATGATTAATAAAAGACAAGTGATACAAGTGATATATGCATATATATTTATATCATGCAAATAAATACAGTCATTCTATATCTTTCTTTTTTCCTTCTGGCTAATTTCACTCAACATGATCCTCTCCATGTCCATCCATTTATAGGCAAATTTCATAACTTCATTTTTCCTAACAGCTGCTTAGTATTCCATTGCATAGACGTACCAAAGTTTCTTTATCCAGTCATCAGTTCTCGGGCACTCTTGTTGTTTCCAGATTATGAACAGAAACTTTGACAAGGAAGAAATTTGAATGGCCAAAAGGCATAGGAAAAAATGCTCATCATCACTAATCATCAGAGAGATGCAAATCAGGACCTTTCAAATCTCGTGTGAGATTCTGTGTCTGAACCCCAGTTAGACTCAGCTAAATATTGACCAGGATATGGTCAATATTTGTCAGACTGAAACTGGTGGGTGCCCACGAGTGGCTTCTGGAGGAGGGGAGAGATGGTCACTCTCTCCGGATCCACCTCTGCCACTCCTGGACCCACTGGGAAGGTCGGGACCAGGAAAATCTGCAGATGAGCTCCTGCATGGCATGGCCCAGAGCCCCAGTTCAGCCCACAGCTGGAATTGCACTTTGATGGAAAGGAAAGTCAGTCCTGGGCCTTATCCAGGGTTTTTTGTCTTCCTTGTGGAAAAGAATTTCAGGAGTAGACAAGCAGTGAAGTAGAAACAGACTTTATTTGGAGGTTTTGAGGAAGGGGAGGGAGGGAAAGAAAGTAAGAGATCAACATGCTCAGGAGAGAATGTGGGAGAGAGCCCGTACGTGCGTCCCAGCATAGAGCTGGAAGCCGAAGTCCACGTCTCAGGAGGGGGTGCGGCAGCACAGGTGCTCGGCCACGTGGGTGAGAGAGGGGGCCTCTCTTACAGTCTCTCTTCTCTCTCTCCCTCTCTCCCTCCTTCTCCCTGTCTCTCTCCCTCTCTCCCTGTATTGCCCTCTCCTTCTCTCCTCTCTCCCTCTCTCCCTTTCTCCGTCTCTCTTCCTGGCTCCCTCTCACTCTCCCTCTCTCTCCCTCTTCCTTCCTCTCTCCCTCTCTTCCTCTCTCTGTCTCTCCCTCTCTCCTTCTCTCTCCCCCTCTCCATCTTCTTCTCCCCCTCTCCCTCTCCCTCCCTCTTTCTCCCTCTCCCTCTCTCCCCCTCTTTCTCCCTCCCTCCCTCCTCTTCTTTCCTTCTCTCCCTCCCTCCTCTCTTCCCCTAACCCCTCCCCATCAAAAAGTGGGGGGGTAGCAGCACACGGGGCTTGGGCAGCCTCTGTGCTAGCTGCCTTGTTCAAGGTGGCTTTTATAGGGTTTTTCTCAAGTTTCCGCCCACGTAGGTCTTCTACCTAGATAAGAGTCCTTAGCTAAGGTGTTGTCAAGGGTAACTGATGGGTGTGGTAGATGGTCTTCTTTGAAATTCCTTTCCTGACCTTTGTTCCTACTAGAGCTTCTCTCAGATGGGTCCAGACTCCTCAGAGTCTGTCACTGGCCCTTGAAGGGTCTCATCAGGCCTTAATTCCTGCAGTTTCAGGGCTATGGGATCTAGCACTTCTTGGGATTCCTCTTGCCATGGGCCCTCCCTTCTCTATCTGCCTGCCTCAACACCTCTGCTACTTCCTTATCAATTTGTACGTCTAGAACCATCTCTGTCTCTGAGATGCTGTTTGATATCCAAGACATGCATGCCCTCTTGGAAGCGAGTCTGAGGAGAGGTTCCTGATGGGTGGCTGACGAGCAGCAGCTGGCTGGGAGTGAGCACGGCACATCCCGTCTCTGGAGGAGAAACCGGTCACATCCCGTGAGAGCCACCCTAGCTCAGAGTCTCTTTATTTGATGGGATCCACGCATGTGTAGCTGAATAACAGCTGGTCACACACAGCCCACTAGTAAACAGATGTTGAACTGCGTCATCTCAGATACGCAGCCAGTGAGCAAGTGTCTGAGCGGGCGCTGTCTCCATCGGTTGCATTTGTCCCAAAGCAGAGCTAACAAAGTGCTCCTGCAAGGTCAAGGAAGCATTTTCTAACTCATTTCTAACTCAGCTCTCTCCAAAACGACTCATGCGCCCACAGACAGCCCGTGACTTGCTGTTTCTTGAATCCCATTGATTCAGATTTTGTATGTTATATCTGTCCCAAGCTGTGGTCCAAAACACAAACAAACAAAAAGCCATCTATTTTTTTTTAAAGCCAGTTTCTTCATTTGGGCCTCCACCCAATTTGAAAATAAAATCACCCTTGTAGCACATTTTGTTCTGCGTCAGCCCATCCCTTTGGGTTAAAGCCAGGATCAAATTTTTCTCTAACTAAACCGCGTCCTTCACAACAAACACAGATGAGCGGGTGAGCCCAGAGAAGGGCAGCATGTTAATAGCCGTGTGACGCGGCCGGCGTGCGGGCCACGCTCGGCAATTGGCTTCATTACATGCGGCTTGTTCGGTCACAGGGATTCTCGTCTGAGGATTGTCTGTGGCCCGGTTCCATTATTACCGCATTAATGAGGTCGAGTCACTGCTTTGCATATTGTGACTTGAGAACTCACCCCATCTAGTGAAGCCAGCCCCAAATACAGAAGGGGAAGAGCAGAGCAGAGAGGCCGGGCATCCCAGAAAGGTCATGGAAGGGCCCTCACACCCACACCTCCCTGGAGCGCTTCCGGCAGCCTGCATCTACTCTGATCTCTGTCGTCTTCCTCCCGTCTGAGGTCCAGCCCCCACTTGCCGCACACAGACTTGGGCCAGCCCTGACTTCTGACCATCCCAGGGACCCCTGGATTCTGTGCTGTGACTGCTCTTTTCCTCACCCCAGGCTCTGTCCCTAGCTTTAGCACGTCGGGAGCCCTTGTCCCTCCTGCCCTCGGCTTCCATTTCTGATCATCCAAGAGCCGCATCCACAAGGCGTGGTATCGCCTGTCTTTCGTTGAAGCCGCCCCAGAGAATGTGCAGCAACAAAGCAATGCTGTCAGGATGACGGGTGTGACACACGGCGGCTCCACTTGTGTTTGCAGTTTGGTGGTGGTTGTTCTTGTGTTTCTATATTTTGCCCCTTTTGGGGAAGTCACACCCGGCAGTGTTCAGGGGTTTCTCCTGGCTCTGCACTCAGGAATTACTCCTGGCGGTGCTCGGGGTAATATGGGATGCCGGGGATCGAACCCAGGTTGGCATATGCTGACCGCGTGCAAGGCAAATGCCCTACCTGCTGGACTATCACTCCAGCCCCTCTATATTTTGGTTCGGGCTCACACCTAGGGCTCGGACTTGGCTCTGTGCTCAGGGAATCACTTCCAAAGGGACTTAGTGTCCGTGTGTGTGCTGGGGATGGAACCTGTTTGGCCACATGCAAGGCAAGGGCCCTGCCCACTGCGCTCTCACTCCAGCCTGGCGTGTGTTATACACATTTTCCCCATTGGACTATGTGCCTGACTCATCCACGAGTGGCTGTACCTTTTGGGAAACCATCTCAAGACCCTCAGCACCTCCAGCCAGGCTAGAGCTTCCCACCGCACCCCCGCTCTGCAGACCGGCCTGGCTCCGAGCACATTCTCCCCTCACTCTGCCCAGGGGGCTCAGGCCAGAGGCCCTAGCGGGATCCACCTGATAGAGCCAGTGTCTCCCTTTCTCCAAACTGGCTCTTAACCCAGCGCCACCCGCAGGCTCAACACCCGCGTGGGCTTTTCCCCTCGCTATTTTGTTGTCTGGAAGTGTCTCTGCCTGTTTGCCTGCCTGACTCTTTGCACTTTCTTATTATTCAATCATAACTGAAATGTTCCCTCAGCTGTAGAAAGCCGCCAGTGATTTTATCTTGAACGGGGCCAAGCCAGCCCCGCCCACACACTCTTTGCTTCATTCCAGAGTCCATGCAATGACCTCTAGCTGCCTCGTCCATGTGGTAGCCATCAGCTGCTGTGACAGTCAACTCTCAAAGGTGTCTGCCTCGGTGGGAGAGCTGGAGTTGTTGCTTTCATTTTCTTCATTTAGTTTCCATAGTCTCTGTCTAAATAGCGCACTGTGGCCGGTAGCTGCCTGTTGATGTCGCTGGCGGGGATTTGGCATTGCTGGTAAGGTCGGATCCTGAATGGGTAGAACACCACAAAGAAGGTCAAGCAGAGCACCCCTGCTTTGGGGGAATAGCTCCACTATTAGGTAGAATACGAATATTTAAACTGGGGGAAAGTAGAATGTGAACTCTGTGTCAGCCAATCAGATAGAGGGATTAAAACAAGATGTGTGCTTAATCCTAATAAGGTAGGGGTGGGGAAGGGGATTAAAACAGGGTGTGTGCTCCTGTCCAGGGCATGCGCTTGCTGTGTTCAGCTACAGGTGTCCTGGTGGACCGGGAGCTTCGACCGACGGCCAGTACTGTCACTCGGTCCCTTCTTGCTGCAGTTTCCTCTGTCACATACCTTCTCTCCCTGACTTCTGGCCTGTCCCCTCATGCCAGAGTCTCTGTTTGGTTAACTGCTGGGTGAGAGGCTGCAGCCTAGCATGCCCCTAGACGAGCTGTATTGCCGTTGGGACCACCGTGATAGATGTGATCCACCACTGAGCAAAACTGCTGACACGTGCCTGTCAATGATTAAGTAATTGTTCCGAATGATGCTGAAAGAAAATATTTAAAGACCTAAAACACTATTGACGGTGTAAAGTTAGGAAAGCAAATGCCGGGTTTCACACATTTATTTCTGAAATGTGTATCATTTGCACTTTATTATTTTTACTTACTTCTCATATCACTTGTCTTCCCGTTGTTCATTGATTTGCTCGGCGGGCACCAGTAACATCTCCATACAGCCTGTCACAAGCAAGTGTAGCCCAAGGGCATCTGCTCACTCCAGGAACACAAAGCGCCTCAGACCATTCCTTCAGGTCATGGGAATGAGGTCCATAATTGTTACTGGGTTTTGGCATATCAAATACAACACGGGTAGCTTGCCAGGCTCTGCTGTGTAGGTGGTACAAAGTCAAATAAAAATTTTTTCCAGTGCACTGGAACATTCTCAAGATAGACCACATGCTGGGCCACAAAACATCCATCCAAAAAAATCAAGAAGATAGAAATCGTATCAACTATTTTATCAAATATTTTATTTTATTTGATATGCTGTGAATATGCTCGGCAGAGCCTGGCAACCCGTATTTTATTTGATATGCAAAAAAAAAAAGTAACAATTATGGACCTCATTCCCATGACCTGAAAGAATGGTTTGAGGCTTTTCCTGTTCCTGGACTGAGCAGATGCCCCTGGGGGTACACTCCCTTGCAACAGGACGTATGGAGATGTTACTGGTGCTCCTCAAGCAAATCAATGAACAATGGGAAGGCAAGTGATACAAGTGATTTGATATGCCAAAAACCAGTAACAATTATGGACCTCATTCCCATGTCCTGAAGGAATGGTTTGAGGCTCTTCCTGTCCCTGGAGCAAACAGATGCCCTTTGGGCTGACTTGCTTGCAACAGGACATATGGAGATGTTACTAGTGCCCGCTCAAGCAAATCAATGAACAACGGGAAGACAAGTGACAAGTGACAAGTGACTTCTCTTATCAATATCTTTTAAATGAAACAAATGTACTGACTGAGGAGTGAGGGTAGGGACCCTTGTGGCAGTGCCCAGTGAGCTCTTTTTCCTAATGAGCTTAATTCAATTAACCTTGAAAATGACTGACTACTGAATGGGAGCACTTTGGGAGTCTTAAACACTACCAGCCACAGGTCTTAATTTCTGATAACATAGTGTGTGGTGGCGGCTGGTCTGGCTGTTGAGCACCCAGGTATTCTGGATGCTGAAGGAAGCCCCGGGTGTTCTCAGGACCCCTGGGAGCCTCCCAGTAATTTTCAACCAGCAAAACCAGCAGTTCGGTGCAAATACTTTGTGGTGCCAGAAATTATCCAGGGGATGACCTGGTGACACCTGGGGACTCATGAGGGGCAGAGGCAGCTCAGGGTCAGGGTCAGCTGCTGGCCTGGCCCTGCTCTGTCCGCCCCCTTGTGAGCTCTACTTTCCTGATTGGCTCCGTGAGATTGGGCTCACCCCTTGCGTTCATCCCCGTGGTCACATCTCCTGGACTCTGACCCCTTCCCATCGTGCGGAGAGCCGTGCAGAGACGTCTGCTCCTACCCCCCATTGTCCCTGGGCAAGCTCCGATCTGCTGTTCTCTCATGCCCGTCCCCGGGTCTGCCTGCACATCTTGTGGGTCTCGGGGTTTAGGGTTCGGATCCCAGATACTCATTAGAGGAAGCTATGGAGGTGTTCAGGGTTGAGTTAAAGCCAAGTCGTTGACTACAAGATGCGAGTCAGGACAGGAATTCCCCCAGGCTCAGTTCCATTTCTGTGGTTAGCTTGTTCTCACAGCAGCTCTGAAAAAGAACACTAACCGCGCTCTGGAAGCTCTCCTGTGGGTAGTGTCTAAAGACTGTCCCTTCCTAGCTTCTTAGCTCAGTACGCAGGTTTGCTTACTCTGCCCCCCAAATCAAAATGTGTGTATATGTGTGTGCGTGTGCGTGCGTGTGCGTGTGCATGAGTGCGTGTGCATGTGTGACTGTGCATGTTCGTGTGTGCACGTCGCGGGTGTGAAATTAACAGTGAAACAATGAAATGACATTAAGGAAAAGATGACAAGAACTTTCCTCTACCTGTGTTCCGAGCACCCCTGGGTTCATTTTTATTTCTGGCTTCACATTCTATCCCCACGGCTGCCCCAGACATGGCGGACACACAGACTGTCCGTGTGTTTTCACGCAATCGACCACGAGGCATAATCACTCTCGAGGCCATCCCAGGAGCAGCCGCACTGGGCTCTCTCAGAGGACACACAGATGCTGATAGCTTTGCTCTCGGCTCCACCACGAGCTTTTCCTCTGTGCCGATGTCTCGATGGCATGAGCAGTGCAGGGCAGTCTCTGAAGGCCAGTCAGTGCCCTGCTGCCTTCTGAAAAAGAGGACCCCGCTCACAACCCATTGGGGTCTGGTTTGTAAAAACGCTTCTCTTTGGTTTCCTGCCTCTGGGCTGGTTTTGACCATAGTGTTGGTAACGGCATCGGCAGCAGAAACGAGAGTTACTAATTTGGGGGGCCGGAACTATAGTACAGCAGGGAGAGCGTTTGTCTTAGCTGACCGGGTTCAATCTCTAGCATCCCATATGGTCCCCTGAGCACTGCCAGGAGTAATTCCTGAGTGCAGAGCCAGGAGTAACCCCTGAGCATCACCGGTGTGACCCTAAAAGCAAAATTTAAAAAGTTACTAATTTTGAGCTGCACCTTGTGGCAAGCACCCTAGTCAGGATCTTCAAAATAGTGTTTCTGGTGGTGAAGATGTCAGCTCTGTAGACGAGTTCGGCCTTTGATCCCACTCAGACCTGTTCCCTCCTGGACATTGGTTCATGGCTTCTGTGGTTTGCTGAGAACAGAGGAAGCTGGGAGACAGGCGAGTGTGGATGGACACCGGGTGCCATTGGCCATGCATGGGCCATAAAACCCACGTGACAAGAACTAGAGATGGGTTTGTGGCTCAAGTGAGGAGCCAATTCATTGCTCAGGGCCACCACTTCAGCACAAGCTCCTCAACTGCTACCACATGTCCAAGGACAAGTGTCACTGTTCTGCCACCATGACCATCAAGTATGACCAAGGCTGAACAAAGCAAAGCCTGAGGTCTCTGTGCTACCCAGGAGGGCAGAAACCCTGTTCCCCAGCAGACAGCACAGCCCGACTTAAGGCTGTCCCTTGCTGCTGGCTGCTCTGTGGAGCTGTGGGACCCGTGCAGGAATCCCAAGGTTCTCATGATGAGCCCCGCAAATCCCACGTCAGTAAGGCTCTCCCCAACTGCCCCCTGCCCTTGGCGTCTCCTACACACTCCCTGGGTTTCTGAAGGACTCTCTGGCCAGCACTGCGCAAGCTGTCGTCCTCGTTAGCCAAACATTCCTTTTCTGCCCGTCAACGTGACAAAGCAGAAACTGCGAGAGCATGTTGTGTCGCTCCTGCCGCTCCTGGGCAATTTGTCCCTTCCTCCTCCTCTGGCTGCTTTTTCTGGGCTTCCTTTGCCGATTTGTTAAATTAATTGTGAATTTCCCAAAAGGATGGGGGAGCGTGGGGGCAGCGGGAACTGTCTTGGTCTTTGATTTGGTGGCGTCCCATTTCTGCTGCTCTCAGCCTGTGAGTAGCCCCTGCATGGTGCCTAGTGCTGAGTGGCTGGCACGCCCTGCCTCCTCCCTGCAGCCTGCCTGGGTTTCCCTCATGAGACAATGCCTGTCCTCTCCCGCAGCTCTCGGTGGGAAACCATCGATGACAGTGGGCGAACTCTCGAGGGACCGGTCCCACTGGAGGTCATCGTCATCGACCAGAATGACAACAGACCCACCTTCCGGGAAGGGCCCTACGTGGGCCACGTCATGGAAGGCTCCCCGACAGGTAGGCCCGTGGGCTGGCCATGGCCATGAGCGCTTGGGAATGGGTTCTCCAGACTGTATGGGTGTCGCTGCTGTTTGCTGTCCGGACAGAAGTGAGCTCTGAGAACGTGGTCCATGGTGGTCTTCCCTCTCGGATGCCTTGTGGTGGTGGGCACCAGGTGTCCACCAGGGGCTGATCGGCTCAAGGCCAGTTTTGAGTTCCCGCCACGCAGGCCCAGGGCTGAGCTTTCTGGAGCTTTGTGGAAATGAAGGTCTCTGTTGCAAGCCTCCAGGTCTTTTTTCACTGTTGCCTTTTAATGAAAACCATTTTGGAAAGGGATTGGTAGACCCCTCCCACCCCCTTTCTTTAGAAGACATGCGTGGAACAGCCTTTAGTCTTCAGTCAAAGAGCCCAAGGCGAAACATTTTCTTCCTCTCTAGAAATCGCAGTGGCTGCTCTTAGGGAAATCACTCCAGGGGGCCACAAAGTGCTTCTGCTTGTGCTTAACCTTCCCATTGGGGCAGGCTGAGTGCGCGGCTCCCTCTGGGGCCCAGTAGCTACCAATTAAAGCCCTCTGCGTCCAGCTGTAGGAGTCGCTCCTGAGAACGTGAAGAACAAAGTAGAAAAGTCCCAATTATAAGGGCAGGCTTTGATTTATGGCTTTAAAATACATCTGGGTGGGAAAGCCTTGTGTTAGGGGATTGGCCTGGCTGTGTCTGGATTATGCCAAACAGATCCTCGCAAGAGTCACCCAGCAGGCCAGCCGGGCGCGGGAGCCCAGAAAAAGCTGTCCACTCCTTCCCCTGCCACTGAATGATGGGCTGTAGCAGTGACATGCAGATGCAGGCGTTGCCGTGGCAACCTGTCAGGCTGTGCAAGTGTTAAATGCATGCAAGGTGCCCTCCACCTGCGCTTCTGCCTAAAGAAGCTTCTGTGAGATCCCTCGGGCCTTCCTGGGATCTGGTGCACTGTGGGTAAATGGAGATCCAAGCTGCTGGGCCGCCAAGGAGCCAAATGTCCTGGGTGGGCCAGAGGGCGTTTTGGGGAGCCGGTGGAGGGGTGATAGCAGCCTAGAGGAGATGGCGAGCACTTCTGGTGGCCTCCTCATGCGGACTCTCCCCCCAAGCGGCCACTTCCAGTGGGAGAGTCAGGGATTGGCAGTTTCCTGTGGGGGCTTCTGGAAATCTAAAGCCCATTGGCAGAGCGAGTTAGGAGAACCGATGGGCAGAGCTCTTAAGGGGTGAAGTTGGAGCAGAGCCGTTGCTTCCGGCTTCTTTTTCTTTCTCTCTGTGTCGCATGGAGGTAGTGCCCGGCCCTGTGCACCAGCGCCTTGCATTTGAGACTTGTCGGGAAAGCATTCTAAATGTAAATGACAGCAGTAACACAGGAGTGCGCCTCTTTTGTATAGCGTGTGTGTGTGTTTGTGTGTGATTAAACGGTGTCCAATTTTCTTCCTACTGTGCCTGTCCTTAAATTTCTAAAGGAATTTCCGATTTTATTGCTTTGGCTACATGTCATGTTTTCAAAGAAATATGCGATCCTTGATCTACGTTCATTTTCTTACGGCACAGTGATTTGGTTACATGGTGGAGGCAACCCGGCAGGACAGAAGCCAGCTCAGCTCCTGCCGAGGGTTGGCATTCACCGATAAAGACACCTGGAGACTAGGGGAGACGGCCAGGGAGGCAGAGTTTGGCCCGGCTGGTTGTTCCTTTTCAGCACTGTCTGCACTGGATTATAAAGCAAGGATTAAAATAGAGTCGTTCAGATTTGGGGGTGTCAAGAATATGGAAATGTCATGGGGACTTTCAGAGAATTCTTTGGGTTACTGAGCACTGCAACAGCGGAGGGCAGGGAGCGTCTAGGAAGGGCGGAGCTTCCCCTGTCCACTGCCGCCAAACCCCTGCTTCAGTGGCGGTGGCAGCTCTGTTCTCTGTAAGGGACTTTCCCCTATGCCCCCACATGGCCCCGTTGCTCAGAGCTGCCAGAGTCCTGTTTCCAGAGAGGGCACTTGGCTGCTGGCGAGTTCTGACTTGGCCAGGTTGGCACCAGTAGAGATGGGTCGGTGTCAGGATTCAGCCCGTGCCACCAAACTTCATACCCCGCAGGCTTCATGGTGAAAATGGACAGTTGAGTGTCAACCAGGTGCCCAGAGCTTCAGCTCCACAGTCAGCCCCTCCATGCCACTGCGATATTCACGGGAGGGGGGAGCCCAGTCACCCCATGTACTCAGGAGGAAATGAACCCACGGCCGCACACTCACCCCAGCCATGCCCCTACGTCGGAAATGTCCTGTCCTGCACCCACGTGTTTCCACCAGGACGGCGAGATCGCTGGGGCAGCCCTTGACAGATGAGGCTTTTTTCTTTCTAAGCCCGACTCCAGGCTCACTCAGTCACAGTCTCACTTCAGCAGTGTCAGATTCGGGGTGTCGTCATGATGTTCAGCCCTTCTGAGGCCGCTCTGCGAGGCGGGTGTGTGGGAGCGGGGCACAGCCTCCCGGGAGCCCCTGCCCAGAAGGGCTTTGCATGGAGCCCAGTGCTGTGCCGGTCACTTCTGGAACTGAACAAGCATTTGCCTTTGCACAGAGCCCACAAAGTACACCACGGGCCCGGCTCCCGCACTGGGGTCTAGAGTGGGGTTGAGACCCTGCCCCAGCTAGTTAACAGTGTGAGCCCACCTTAGGCAGGCTCCCGAACCTTCCAGAAGTCCCCGCACAGGATGGGACTGGGATATGCCCTGGGGAACTGGACCGGACCGGTTATGCGGAACAGTGTGCCAGGTGCAGCGGCTGCTGGGGAAGTGACGGCCACCGGGTGCATCTCTCTGTGTCCAAGAGTCTCCTCGGGGAAGGAGGCAGAGATAGCGGCTGTGTGAAGGGACATTCATCTACGCAACAAAGCAGCATCGCTTTCATGGTCCAGGGTGCCTGGGTACCTGTGGGCCTCCATGGATCACGGAGGCGGGACCGCCTGTATTTGTGGGGTGCGACAGCTCGGCCCTACTCGCTGCTAGACTAAACTCGGGCATTGTAGTGGGGCATCGTGAGCAGATGAAGGGAGACCCGCAGATAGTTGTGGGCTTTGAACCTGCTGGTGCTCAGCTGCTCCTGTTGTGGGCTGCCGGGTCTGTGATGGACGGGCTTAGCCTGGCCCTGACTGCTGCCCGCAGCCTTTGGATCTCCAGGGGAGCCCTATTAGTCAAACATCCGGCCACGCTCAGGCCTCATGGGAAGGGGTCAGGGGCTGAGAGCTGAAGTTCCTGAAGACCCCCTTTGGGTGCCCCATAGACCCGCACTGCATCTATGACATGTTTCCTCAGGACGGCTTAGAGAAGGGCACCCCTGAGCAGTGGGTGCCGTGTGGGCCCCCAAAGCAGCCCTGGGTGAGAAGGACTTGAGCAGGGAAGCCAGCAGACTGCAGTTGCTCAGCGTGGGTGACAGTGAGCGGGGGTGCAGGAAATGGCTTAGGCTCGCTGAGAGCCCTCGCCCAGTGGGGGTGCTGGGAAGCACCTTTGTTTGTGCCCCAGACAGCGCCCCGCCAGCCAGGGCCTTCGTGGCAGCAGCTGCCGGCCTGCTGTAAAGGAGCCACAGGCAAGGCTGTGCCCCCAGAGAAGTGCAAGGGGTGGCCGGGGGCCCAGCCCTGCTCGTCCACTCTCCATGCTTTGGGGCACCCCAACATGCCAGCAGGGCAGCAGGGAGAATGGCCCAACGCCTGGGCAGGTGGGGCCCTGAGTGCCAGCAAGGCAAGGCAGTCAGGGGTCGCCCCAGTGCTGAGGCCTGCCGTGACTTTGACCTGCTGTGACCTGGATCTGCTGTGGAAATCTCTAGAATGGGGCAGGGCCTGGCAGCACACGTGGACCTGGAACAACCCTCACAGGGACTCCCAAAAGCCCCGACTTGTACCTTCTCCACTTGCCCCCTCCCTTTAGTTTTCTTCCCACTAGCTATTTTTCTGGGCAGACCCACTCCGGGGCCAGGAATGACTTCCTGCTCCAGAGCTCAGCCTGGACCTGCCAGTAGCTGCTCCTTCCTTTCTGAGAGCAGAGCCCAGGGGGTCAAAGACAGGCATAAGAAGCTCATGGCCTAGGGACAGACATCGGGCGAAGCTCAGCTTTGCTCTGCAGCTGCTATTCTCAACACAGCTTGGACCACCCCGGGATGGTCCGGCTCTGCGTTGGAGACACAATCACAGCCCGCCTTGCTGGAAGGGAAGTCTCCCCCTCTCTGCTCAGCGTGTCCATGGCGCTGGCTGCAGTGTGGCTCTTCCATCCTCTGGAGCCAGTTGTCTTCCCGGCTCAGGCTCCCATGCAGAAGTTTGTCTGTTCCACACTGGCCCAGCCAGGCCCATGGTCTGGGACACAGGCATGAAGCTAGTTTGGTTTCTGGAAAATGTGTAGCTTTCAGGGGAAAAAAAAAGTAAAGCCATTCAGCTGTTTATTTTTCCTGCTTTTCAAAAGTGAAAATCATTTGGTTACCCAGAGCTCTGCCTCCCTAACCCCAGACAAGCCTCATAGTCGTGTTGCTGAGAAAGTTGGGGGTGTCTGTGCGCCTAGGACTCGCCTTTCACAGACACCACAGGCGGCTCATTCCTGTAACTCCCTTCTTCCCTCCCAGGGGTCCAAGGGACAGCTCGTGAATCAATAGCACATCAAGCCTCGCTGGGATTCACCGTTATCGTCTCGTTAGCCGAGTCCCTATTGATCTCAGCCTTTTTCACTTTTCTGCACTTATCATCCAGCGTCTGGGGAGAGAGCACAGCTTGTCCCAGCTGCTGGACGCTTCCTCTCGGGTTCTGAGGCGGGTCACTGAGGGGGAGGCTTTGCCCACTGCACCGAGGCAATGCAGCTAATCCATGACTTTGGTGTTTTGGCCCAGCTCTCACGCTGAGAACATGGTGACCACCGTCTCCTGTGAAGAGCCGCCACAGGCACATTTACTCCTAGACCCCCGCCCCAGCACTTGAGACCCCACCCGTGTTTAGCTCAGGCACAGCCTTGCTCCGGGCTCCTCCTGGCCTTACTAGTCCCGCCTCCCTTCTGGAATCCTCTTCAGCATCTCTGCACAGGGATGTTATACCAGAAACACTGTCACTGAAGCAGTGTATGTCTTCCCCCATGCGCTCAGCCACACTTGGAGTAAGGGTGTGTCCCTCAGCGCTGCTGACCCTGGAAGTTAGTGTCTGTTGCCAGGGGTCCTGAGAGTCCAACCAAAGGAATGGACAGGAAACGCTCACAGGTTGAGTGTGTCCTTACGGGAAATGCTCACAGGTCGAGTGTGTCCTTACGGGGAAATGCTCACAGGTCAAGTGTGTCCTTACGGGAAATGCTCACAGGTCAAGTGTGTCCTTACGGGAAATGCTCACAGGTCAAGTGTGTCCTTATAGGAAATGCTCGCAGGTCAAGTGTGTCCTTACAGGGAAATGCTCACAGGTCAAGTGTGTCCTTACAGGAAATGCTCACAGGTTGAGTGTGTCCTTACGGAAACCGCTCACAGGTCGAGTGTGTCCTTACGGGAAATGCTCACAGGTCAAGTGTGTCCTTACAGGAAGTGCTCGCAGGTCAAGTGTGTCCTTACAGGATATGCTCGCAGGTCAAGTGTGTCCTTACAGGAAGTGCTCGCAGGTCGAGTGTGTCCTTACAGGAAGTGCTCGCAGGTCAAGTGTGTCCTTACGGAAATGCTCACAGGTCAAGTGTGTCCTTACGGGAAGTGCTCGCAGGTCAAGTGTGTCCTTACGGAAAATGCTCACAGGTCAAGTGTGTCCTTACGGGAAGTGCTCGCAGGTCAAGTGTGTCCTTTCAGGAAATGCTCACAGGTCAAGTGTGTCCTTACAGGAAATGCTCGCAGGTCAAGTGTGTCCTTACAGGAAACGCTCACAGGTCAAGTGTGTCCTTATAGGAAATGCTCTTGAGGTCAAGTGTGTCCTTATGGGAAATGCTCACAGGTCAAGTGTGTCCTTACAGGAAATGCTCACAGGTCAAGTGTGTCCTTACAGGAAATGCTCACAGGTCAAGTGTGTCCTTACGGAAATTCGCAGGTCAAGCATGTCCTTAAGGGAAATGCTCGCAGGTCAAGTGTTCCCCATAGGATTGTGTCTTCAACGTGGCTTAAGACCTTCTTTCCTTGGGGCCAGAGTGATAGTATACAGGTAGGGTGTTCGCCATGCACGCGGCCAACCTGGGTTCAATCCCTGGCAACCCACATGGTCCCCTGGGCACAGCCAGGAGTAACCCCTGAGCATTGCCAGATGTGACCCAAAAAGGAAAAATAATCCTTCCTACCGTGTTAGCTCTCAAGACACGAACTCTCCACCAAGTCGTTCTTATCTAAGACTGGGGTTCCCAGGTGGTGTCCCCAAACCAAGCCCTTGCCAGAGGCAGCAGCCGCCTCCCTTTCCACCCAGCCCCTTCCTGGGTACCACTATGTTTACTAAGACCTGAAGCCACGGCATGCCAGGGCATGGAAAGGCCTGGCCTGCTTCACTCTGCTGAAAGCTTACCTGTCAGGAAAAAGGCCTCATCTCTGAGGAGGGTGACTGCAAACAGCCTCCCTCCACCTCTCGGGGCCTCTGACCACCTGGATCTAAACATGTGGCAGTCCGTGGGGCTGTCGGCAGTCCACAAGGCCACTCTCCATTGCACACGGCCCTTCCTCTCTGGCCATGACACTTCAGCTGGCTGACCACTGCCTGCTGGCCAGCCTCTTTCTCACTCCATTCCCACCCTGCATCCTGGGTACTGGGAAGGGGTCATGAACACGACGCAGCCTCCTAGGGGCCGTTCCCTTCTCTAGAGGTGCTCTCAGCTGCCCGCCCACCAGTGTGTGGCATTTATTTTCAACCTGACCCACAGCACCTTCTTCGGTGCCTTCTCTCAGAAAAAAATAAACTGCTAAATATGAAGGCACCTAATTACAAGTAAGTGGTCGTTTAACTAGAGGGAAGCGAAGAGGCCGGGCAGCGGCAGACTTGGTCATCCTCCTGCGACCTTCCAACAGGAGCATCTGACGGACGTTTTTAGCCAAGATGAAAATTAGGTGCCAGTCGAGCAGCTGCAAATAAAATGAGAAAGTGCCACGTTGTTCCAGCAGAGAGCACAGATACCAGCGCCCTTGGGCCCGTGGCCTCAGCCCTGACGGGAAGAGGCAGAAACACCCACTAGCTTGTGTCCTGCAGAGTTAGGAGATGGAGCACAGGGCCACGTGGCTGGGAGCAACCGCAATTTCAAGGACATGCTTCCAGGTCACCCCTGGTCTCTGTCATTCCAGGGCGCATTCAACAAATATTCACTGGGCAGTTCGGCTTAAAAAAACTCTTTCTGGAACTGTCTCAGAGCCTCTGGATGTCCCTGGAAGGATCCCATTTGCTAAGTTTACGAGCGAGAGGCCGCACAAACTCCTGCTCAAGACGTGCTTTGAAATAGACATTGTGGGCTGCGATTGTCGTGGGTTGGGTTGGGTTGGGTTGGGTTGGGTTGGGTTGGGTTGGGTTGGGTTGGGTTTGGTTTGGGGGGCACATTAGTTGTGGTCAGGGATCACTCCTGGGGGTGCTCTAAGGACCCTCTGTAGTGCAGAGACTTGAACCCTGGGCGGCTGCGTGCAAGCTGAGTGGGTGCCTCCCCCTGGGCTCTCTCCAGCCCTGCAAGAAAACAGTTTTCAGTGATGCTTCTGCCTTTCCCTGTCTCTGCCTTGAAGGCGCCCGTCCTGCCCTGAGCTGCTGTGCTCCAGGACACCCGCTCTGCAGTGGTCGCTCAAAACTCGGGTATGGGAAATTTTCTGGTCTCCGCCCTGCTCTGGTTCTGCTGGTTTCCTGTATCACCCTGACTTCTGCTGTATTGGGGGATGAGAGGGCATCTCACGGGCTCCTCTCTACTGAGGCCCATGTTTCTGTATGCAGACCCCAACCCTAAGGAAAGACTTTTTAGAACGTGGGGAACTCACAGGCCTGTGCCTTTGGCCCTGAGCCTAATTCAAGGAGCTCCTTGGGTCTCCTCTGCCTGCTTCCCGTTTCACCTCCCCGCACCACATCCCTGGCTGAGGGAGCCCGTGCCCCCCTGCTCACATCTGCATCACATACTGGGGCAAAAGGGAACCGCGAACAGCTGCCTGGATGTGTGAAATGAAGCAGCAAGTTGTGTGTGTGTGTGGGAGGCTTGAGAACTTCTTGTTCTCAAGTAACACTTGGGTTTCTGCCCATTTGGGACAGGATGCTGGATGTGGCGAAACTGGGCACGTCAGCCCCACAACCAGAGCTGAGCTGAGCCAAGACCCAGATAATCAGGACCGTAATGGACCAGGCTGCCACTGTCAGTGATCGTGACACCCAGACACTCGCCTGGTCCCAGCAGGCATCTCTGGAATAGAGGCCAGGGCTGGCGCTGACCAGCTGCCCCCCACACTGCAGTGTCCCCAACCTAAACCGAGAAGGGGGGCTTTCTGTCATGAAGCCCAATCCCTACCACAGGGGTTTCCAGCCATTCCCAGCACCGAAGCCAAGGAATGTCCAGGGTGCAAGGGCCAGTGCCTCAGCCCCACGCGGCCACGATGCCATGCAGCTCATGCCAGCATAAGCACTGTGGCACAAAGGGGGCCCCAGGATTCCTGACCCTAGGACTTAGGCACTGTCCGTGGCCACCTCCTGGCACCCCGAGCCCACACGCATCCAGCAAAGCTACAACCACTTTGTGCTCACTCAGTTTTCTTTAGACCCAGAGCCACGTACTTACGGGGACGCCGTTTCAGCCTGACCACGGCCTTGCTCAGCTTCCCTTGCAGCTAGGGGTGGCCAGGAGTGGCCCATGGGCTGTCAGCAGGGAGCAGGGATGGTGGCTGGGGCTTCTGGGAGGAATCAGCGAGTGTCTGCTCGGTCGCGTGTCTTTCCGTCAGCCTCTGCCCTCCGCTCCTTCCCTGGGATGAGAAGCGACACCAGCACAACTGTGGTTTGCAGGTTACAGGGCGGCTTTGAGATTGGAAACCAAGACCTAGGAAGGTGGCCAAAAGAGTTCATATATATAGTCTGTATATATTATATACATATATGTATTCTATATGTAATATAGTCTATGTGTATTGAATATATTCTGTATATTGAATATGTTATTATATATATTTATTGTGCTGACTCTGGACTGCTTTGCTACCGATCTTACAACTTTCCATAGCACCTCGTGAATTTCTGCCATAGCCATCACTGTGACCTCCAGTTCTCTGTGTTTGTAGCCGAATCTAATAACAATGGCACATCCAGCGCCACCCACCCCCGGCAATCCGACTCCGACTCCGAATGCTGCCTATACACCGCAGGGCCAGGCTTCTGAGATGCCCAAACTCACTTAGCCCCTGTATGTTCCCTGATGCCAGCCCTTGTCTGGCAATCTTTATTAGAACAAAAAATTGTCTTCGTCTCCACTCTGATTTCCCATTTCTTTCTCCCTGTCGTTAGACACTTCCATTGGATTAATAACTCGCTGCTTCGTGCTGGAAACTCTCGTAGCCTTGTGGTTGCGTTCCCTGCCCTCATGGTCACTCCAGGTCAGAGCCCAGCTCTGCTCCTCCAGAAACACTCCAACAGTGAGTGCTTTGCCCAGGGTGGCTGCCTCCCACACCTCATGGCCTTATGTCCACGCCTCAAGGATTCGCAAGGGAGAGCTGATGATCAGGGAATGTTAAGAAGGTTCTAGAGTTTTTTCAGGAAGTTTTAACTTTTTCCTTGCCAGTGAGCTGACAGGCTGCGGTGGAGGGGTGCCCAGACCGTCTGATCAATAAGTCCTGATGAGAAGCACCGAGACCACTGGCTCGCCGCGGCCTAATGACCTGGTTTGCGGTTCCGTTTCCTGTGCTAATTGGGAGCCTGTGAACAGGCTGCTTTGCCTCTGTGCGCCTTGGCTAACTCCCTGCGCAAAGCGAGGATTATGATAATTCTCCCAAAGAGTAGCTGTGGGCATTCTCTGAGATAATGGACAGCTAGCCCTGAGCACCAGGCCTGACGAGCTCCTGCAAAGGCCAAGAAAATTAGCAGCTGCCGTTTGTGGCTGTCCTGCGGTCTGCAGAAGAGGAAGAGCTGTGAGGAGGCTCAGAGCTGGCCACCCATCTGGGCCTGCTCTCACCAGCAAGGGGAGGACACCAGACCGCCAGGTCCTCACTGACTGGGGAGACTCGCCTGTAGCCACGTTGGGGGAAGCGTGAATCGGGCAAATTTAGAAACGGTAACAGTGATCACCAAATCTCCTCTGTGTACACAGATTCAGGAAGAGTGTGAGCTGCCAAGCGTTAAGTCACTGTCAAGAATGACAGTGTCCCTCTCACCTGCAAATGTACACACATACATGACCTTTAACGAGATCAATCATCCCACACCTCAGCGATCTGCTCTTTCAAAGTGTGCGAGTTGGTGGTTCTTAGTTCGTCCACGGTTCTGTGCAACCCCCCACGTCAACTTTAGACTGTTTCCATTAGCCCCACAGGAGCTCTGCCCATTGGCACCCCCGTTTCTCCCGAAGTCCCCACCCCCGCTCTCTGCCGTGCACTGTCCAGCGCATGAGTGACCCCACAGTGGATCCTCTGGGCTGTGTCTCTCTGGCAGCGCCCAGTTCTCCGGGCTCGCCTGCCGTGGATGTGGCCTCAGCTGCCCTTCGTTCCTTATTTCTACCCAAGAGGGATCCTTGTTTAAACAAATCTGCTCTCACTCCGTCAGCTCGTAAAGGTGAATTCATAATTAGTCTCCAGTTGCGCGCATGGTGAATTCACCGAGTTTGGGGAGGGGGGGAAGGTTTAGTCCTTGTGTTAAGGAACGTTAAGGTCCTCAGCCGCTTCCCTCCCGCCCCTCTGTTCCTCTCCCGCCCTCTTCGGCATCCGTGGCTCTGTGGTCACAGTTCAGGGGCTTGTTTTCCTGAATCACTGTCCTGCCCCTTCTTGGTTTTCTCTGCACCCCGGATGAGCGAATCAGCCCGCTTCACCCCCGTGCTTCACTAACGTGACACCCTCCAGTTCCATCCGAGGCATGGCGCAAGGCAGGATTGCATCTTGCTTGCAGTTCACTGGGGTTCACTGTTAAAAACCCATTTCTTCAGCCATTGTTCTGTGTCTGGGCTGTTCCCAGATCTGGCTACACGGCACTCAAAGGTACAAACACCTTTTTAGCCCTTGTTCTCTGTATCGGGAGAAGCCAACTCTCTGTGATATTTGAGAGCGAGTCCCTTCCATCAGGTGGGTGCATCTGTTTCCTGTCTCCCTTGCAGCTTTGCTCTGAGAGTTAATGAGACAGTATGTGTAAGCTCTTGGCAGCTAGACCCAATTTGGCCGCACCTTGAGATACGATCCCCTCACTGTTCATTGAAAGCACACTCGTCTTTCAGTGGCTTTTGTATCTACCTTACTTAAAGACTATCCCTTTCAGTAGTCCCCCTGACTACATGATATAATCACATACATCACTTGTATCACTTGTCTTCCCGTTGTTCATCGATTTGCTCGAGCATGCACCAGTAACATCTTGTCAAGTGCTAGTGTAGCCCAAGGGCATCTGCTCGCTCCAGAAACACAGAGAGCCTCAAACCATTCGTTCAGGTCATGGGAATGAGGTCTATAATTGTTACTGGTTTTGGCATATCAAATATGACAAGGATAGCTTGCCAGGCTCTGCCGTGTGGGTCGTAGACTCTTGGTAGTAGGCTCTCAGTGCATTTACTGATAGACCGCAATGGGGAGAGGTCGGCTTTTCTCTTGGATGGAGCTCTGACGAGCTGTGGAGTTCAGATGTTGAAAATGGCGGCCATCATGGTGTAATCACATATAAATGTTTGTAAAACAGTTTGCCTCTCCCCAGGCCCTACTAGGAGTGATCCCTGAGCGCAGAGCCAGGAGGCGGGCCTGAGCACAGACGGACAGTTGTGGTCCCAAAGCTAAATACATAAATTCAATAAAACTAAACAAAAGCTTTGCTTACCTGGTATTCCAGCAATACTTGGGGAGGGAAAATTCCCTCTAGTGTATCATGGGAAACTCATCTGTGGTTCTGGCTAGACACCGCATCCTATGCTTCTTCCCACACCCACAGACCTGCAAAGCACGCAGAGAGCTTGGTGTTGTCAGCCTGAGGATCCCGGTCGGCTGCACCATGGAAGGGGCGTGAACTAGAATGAAAGCTGGGGAAGGGACCAGCATCCCCGCGCCCTGCTCTACCTCAGTCACGCGGAGGGAGTGACTTCCAGCTCTCTGCTCGCCTGCACCTTCCCCGCTCTGTGTCCAGCAGTCAGGGCCGCTCCTGCAGCCACCCCGCCTGTCTCGGAGGCTTCCGGATGGGACGCAAATCTGTCCTGTCCCCGTGACGCTGAGTACTGTGGCCTCAGCACTTCAGATGAGGAAGCAGCAGTTCGGTCGAAGGAGAAACCCTGCACATGTGTGTGTGCATGTGTGTGTACATGAGTGTGTGTAGTGTGTGTGCACATGTAAATGTGCATGTGTGTATGAGTGAGTACATGTAAATGTGCATGTGTGTATGAGTGAGTGCATGTAAGTGTGCATGTGTGTATGAGTGAGTGCATGTAAGTGTGCATGTGTGTATGAGTGTGTGCATGTAAGTGTGCATGTGTGTATGAGTGTGTGCATAAAAGTGTGCATGTGTGTATGAGTGTGTGCATGTAAGTGTGCATGTGTGTATGAGTGTGTGCATGTAAGTGTGCATGTGTGTATGAGTGTGTGCATGTAACTGTGCATGTGTGTATGAGTGTGTGCATGAATATGAGTCTATGTGCGTGTATATGTGTGTGAGTGTATATTGTGTGAGTGTGTATGAGTGTGTATGTGTGCGTGTTTATGTGGTGTTCACATGTGTGTGCATGAGTGTATTACATGACTGTGTTTGTGTGTGTGTTCATGTGACCTCAAAGCCACCTGTCTTCCCAGAACTGCGTTTTCTGCTCTGGCTGTGGGTTACATGCCGCAAGGTTGCCTGTGTGCCCTGGTGCTCTGCAGGCTGGCACTGGGCAGTCTCCGAGGCACTGGCACTGGCACTCAGCCCAGGCTGAACCACAGCAAAGGAAGCGTGTATCTTACTGCTTGTGGGAGATCAGGTGACAAGTGACAGAATCCACTCCTGGCTTCTGCCTTGAGTTTGCGCTAATAGACCACTGTGGACCACACCTGTGTGTGCGGTTTCATGGCAGGACCCGGCCCAGCTAGGCCTCTGCTAACTGCAGCTTAAAGGGCCAAGGTCAAGCCATGTTAAAAAGGGCAAATGCCACCCGAAGAAACATTTTCAGAGTTAGAAAACAAAGCTGCAGTCTGGAGATTAAAGTGGCCTGTGAACTCGGGGCGCACTGGGCTGTGGAGACCAGCCCAGTAATTACCGTGGCCCCGCCGTACCAGCTGATCTTTCCGTTGGCAGAAGTGGAGAGGCAGGTGGTTTCCGCTTGTGCTTCAGGGGTTCTGACAGCAGCTCTGGGCTTCTCTGGCCTTTCTCCCATGGCTGTGAGACTTGTCAGCGCTCTAAAGATCACAGCTGCAACTGTGTTCAGAAGGAGTCACGTCGGTGCCTTTCATAAGCATTGAAAGGTTTCCCACAAGGCTCTGCGGCCTTTATTAGCACCCTCTTAGCAGATATGGTGCATAGTTACCCTTAGCTGCAATGAAAAGCAAGAATAAGCATGTGTGTGTGCATACATGCACACACACTTACACATATGCATGCTTAGTGGGCTAGCAGGAGGGGCGTCCATATATGTGGGTGTCCGGGCGGAAATGTGCTCACAGGAGTCCTTGGAAGCAGGCGAGTGAGGAGGCTGAGGAGAGTCAAAGCCATGAGGTTTGGGTCAGCACCAGGTTTCAAAGACCATGAAGTGCTCAGGCTGTCGCTGACCTGAAAGGAAGTTGCCCCCCAAAGGAAAGCCGGCGAAGGACATGCTGCCCTTAGCGGGGCCTGCGCTGAGGGACACAGCCCAGACCTCAAATGGATTTTGGCCTGGTGAGACTCGACACAAACCCCACAGGAGCACCAGTACACACAGGCCTCAGAGCACAGATGCCAAGAGAGCGATGTTGGGGGTGGGGGTTGTAGCTGCTCTCTCGGCCGTTTATTACAGCAAACATCAAAACTACTAACTGCCTGTGGCTAGTGCCCTCTCAGGCCTTCTGAGGGGAGCTGCAGGTCTCAAGAGAGCCAAACCAGTTAGCCACATCGCCCTGAAGGTCCGTTCCAAGTGAATTGCCAACTGGCACGTTTTCAAGGATTGTCATTACCTGTTATTGTTCCGAAATGGGAAAATAGCCTCTGACATCGTTTTCCCCGAAGCTGTAGCAGCATGCCCTAGCGAAGAGGCTCTACTGAGGAAACTTCTGGCATCCGAGCAGCACCCAAATCAGTGAACTCGGCTGCTCTGAGGGACAAGAGGCAGCTCCTGGGCCCTCTGGCTTCAGAGCCAAGGGAGCTCGTTTGCTGCCTTTCACCTCACTAGCCCTGAGTGGAGATGCCTCAGAAGGTGCTGGAACTTGAAGAGGATATGGAAGGTTCACCTCATCCCTGCAGCTGGGAAGAACCGCAATGGCTCATGGCTCATGGCACATGACAAAGCCTCGGCCCAGTCAACAGCCAACAAGCAGTGTTCTCATCAGGCGGTGGTTCATCAGGCGGTGCTTCATTAGGCGGTGGTTCATCAGGTAGTGGTTCATCAGACATTGGTCTCATTAGGCGGTGGTCACATCAGGCGGTGGATTGTCAGGTGGTGGTTCATCAGACAGTGGTTGATTAGGCGGTGATTCATTAGACGGTGGTTCATCAGATGGTGGTTCATCAGGCGGTGGTTCATCAGGCGGTGGTTCATCAGACAGTGGTCACATCAGGCGGTGGTTCATCAGGCAGTGGTTCATCAGGTGGTGGTTCATCAGGCGGTGGTTCATCAGACAGTGGTCACATCAGGTGGTGGTTCATCAGGCAGTGGTTCATCAGGCGGTGGTTCATCAGGCAGTGGTTCATCAGACAGTGGTCACATCAGGTGGTGGTTCATCAGGCAGTGGTTCATCAGGCGGTGGTTCATCAGGCAGTGGTTCATCAGACAGTGGTCACATCAGGTGGTGGTTCATCAGGCAGTGGTTCATCAGGCGGTGGTTCATCAGGCGGTGGTTCATCAGATGGTGGTTCATCAGGTGGTGGTTCATCAGGCAGTGGTTCATCAGGCAGTGGTTCATCAGGCAGTGGTTCATCAGACGGTGGTTCATCAGGCAGTGGTTCATCAGGCAGTGGTTCATCAGACGGTGGTTCATCAGGCAGTGGTTCATCAGGCGGTGGTTCATCAGACGGTGGTTCATCAGGCAGTGGTTCATCAGGCGGTGGTTCATCAGACGGTGGTTCATCAGGCGGTGGTTCATCAGGCAGTGTTCTCATCGTTCCCACCTTTCAGTGTCTTCATGAACAGTCTTCCGCAAATTTGACTTCCAGTCACCCTCCCTTACAGACCAGCTTAGGCATCTCCCCCTCCTGGCCTGTCTTCCAGAGCAGAAACCCTTGACTCTCTGATTTAAGAAGAATAAAGTCAGGTTCTGACCCTTTTAGAAGTCCTCGATGCAAAGGAGTGAAGCAGTAAATAAGCAAATCAAAATAGTAAACCAGCACATTTGGGTGCGCTTTGACATAGCAAATATATGGGCAAATTGGCATCGTTTGTAAATTAAATTTCAATTGAGATACTTTATTTTTCTTTTCCAAAATTTTATTTTCTTACGGTCTCTGGTTGGGTGTTTGACACGCAGTGTTCACCCCAACCCCCCCACGTTGGCTCCCTCTACCCGTGTTCCCATGCCCCCTCCCCAAGCCCCAGCCTGCCGCCTCATAGGCACTTCTTTCACTGTATCACTGTCTTCCCGTTCATCGTCGATTTGCTCGAGCGGGCACCAGTAACATCTCCATATGTCCTGTCTCATGAAAGTAGAGCCCAAGGGCACCTGCTTGCTCCAGGAACATAAAGAGCCTCAAACCATTCCATCAGGTCATGGGAATGAGGTCTATAATTGTTACTGGTATCTGGCATATCAGATACGACACGGGTAGCTTGCCAGGCTCTACAGTGCGGGTAGCATACTCTTGTAGTCATCTCAAAATCTAGCATTTATTGATGAACCACGCAGCTGGGCCATGTTAAGCTGGTCTGCTGGGTGGAGTTCTGACGAGGGGGAAGTCCGGATGTGGAAAATGGAGGCCCTCATGGAGTAGGGGGTCATCTGGCTTGTTGTGAGGCTCTGCTGCGGTGGCGGGCCAGGGCTAGAACCTGCCATCCCTCCCGGGCACCTAATGAGCGGCTTGGCACAGTGAGAGCCAGTAGCAGCTCTGCCCCATGTCTGTCTCTCTTTAATTGGGTTATTAGCATTGTGGACAATCACTGTGTTGTTGGCCCTGATTTGGATATTTAGTTCTGTCCTTCCCTAACAGGCCAGTGTTCGTGGGTGTCTTGACCCCTCCCTGTTGCTTCTCGTCTCTCTTCTCCCCTTCCCCTTCATTACTTCTTCCCTTCTAGCTTCTTGTCACACTAGCTATAAACTGGTCTGTAAATGCAGGGGTGAATGTTGAGCAGAAGTGAGTTTGGATCCAGGGATGTTGACCACTAGCGAGATGTGTTTAGAGCCACTCTCTGCCCTTGGCGTGCCTTATTGCACTATCATTTGCCCCCTCCGTGACTCACCCTTTCACGATGCCAGCCCACTGGCTCGCTGGCATTTTCCTAAACTTGCACCATCGCCACACAGTCGAAGTTTAGACCATTTTACTACTCCGCAAAGAAACCTCGTGCTCGGAGCAATCACGTCTCCTCCCCAGCTCCCCACCCTTAGCTGCTCGTCTGCCTTCTGCCGGGTAGATCTGCCTCTTCTGGTCATTGGATAGCAAAAGACATGCGGCCATACGTCGTGGCTGTTTCCAGCTCAGACAACATAATGGTGTGTGGCTGTTTCTCACTTTACACAACGTGTGCTACGGCACGCATCTGCTCTCTGTTCCTTTTGATTGCTGAGTGTTCCGTGGCATGAATTTTCATTCTTTGCTTGTCTCTTCAAAGTGGAGGACATTTGGGTTTTTACTACTTTGGGGTTTGATTATGAATGCTGAGACTGCAAACAGCTGCAAGCTTCTATTTAGATGCTTTTTTCATTGGCTAAGTCTTAAAGTAACTCTGTGATAACCTTCAAGGCAACTTAAGGTTGCTTCGCAAAGTGGCTGGAGCACTCCCATGCCCATTGCGGGAGCGGGTGCTCCCGCCTCCCCAGGCCCCACTGCCAATCCTCTGTCTGGGACTGGAGCCATCTCAGCACCTAGGACGAGTTTCTTGATCGAGTTTTCTTGGGGTCCTTTATATTTCTGTATGGCTTTTACAATAAACTTTTCAATTAAGAAAATAAAAAACAGCTGGAATTTTTCCAGACTTTATATTATGTGCAATGGTCAATATGGGGAGTGATCCTGAGCAGTGTCCGCGGAACCCGGGCAACACCCAGCCGTACTGGACATGAGACCATACCCACAGTACTGGACATGGGACCACACCCGCGGTACTGGACATGGGACCACACCCGCGGTACTGGACATGGGACCACACCCGCAGTACTGGACATGGGAACACACCGCAGTGCTGGACATGGGAACACACCCAGCAGTGCTGGACATAGGACCACACCCGCAGTACTGGACATGGGAACACACCGCAGTGCTGGACATGGGAACACACCCAGCAGTGCTGGACATGGGGCCATACCTGCGTGCAGGGAGGCAGCGCCGGGATGGATTCGGGACCTGGTAGGTGACAGACCGGCACTCCTGCCCCTGGGGTGTAACCCCAGCCCCTCTCTAGGCCAATTTGAGAAATCTCATCCCTTGATGCTATTGAGTCTTGGGCTGGAGAAGTAGTCCAGGGCTTAAGGCACTTGTCTTGTACACACCCAACGCGGGTTCATGGATCCCGTCACCATATAGGCCCCCTGAGCACCAGGAGTGACCCCTGAACATAGAACTGAGTAAGCCCTGAGACCACCAGACGCGGCCTAGAACGACACCACTAAATCAGACAAAGCAGCTGTCGCTTCTGTCGCCTTTTGTTTCCCTTAGACAATGTCTGTGCCTCTTTCATAGCTTGTATTTCTTTTGTTAAACTTATTCCTAAATATTTTGGTGGTGCTATAGAGAGAATCGTACACTCACTTTATTTTGGACTGTGCGTTGTCGGACTCTAGAAATCCGCTTCTGCTTGTCGCTGCCCTGCAGACTGGCTAAGAGATCTCTTTCACCCAGACCCCACTGCGTGCTCATGTAGATCGGCAGACTGGCCTGGTCCATGGCTGAGCTGCCTGAGCCCCAAGGAAGGTTCAGGAACGTGTTTCCCTCCTGTAGCCCTGTAACTCTCCAAGGCTGCGTCCGGGAGAGACCAGCATTCCTGTGACGCAGTACCCCACGACGTGGCAGGCCCAACTCCTCCATCACGCACCCTGTTAGGCAAGGAATGTGATTGCCAATTCTGAGTCAGATCCGTACGTGTCTTCCATTCCGACACCATCTTCTGTCTCTGAGCCTCCTGTGAACCACTCCCCAGCAATTCTTAGCTCTTGCTTTTGTCTTAAACTTCTGAACACTGACTCATTTCCTGACCCCGCATCTCACATTCCTTGAGGCGGAAATAACAGCCAGGTCCCAACCCCAGTACAGCGTCCCCTTGGCCTTCGCATCTCTCCTCTCCCTGTAGAACCCCCTGTGGATGCCTGTGACCCACAACCTTGCTCATTCCCTAGGACTGCTATAAGCTCCCGCGCCATGCATCTGTGCACTCGCACCATGCAGGCAGCATGAAAGCAAGGCCCGGGCAAATCTGGTGGTCGGCACCAGCCTTGCCTCCTCCTCTTTGGAGGCTCTGGAGAGACCATGGTTACTCAGGTCAGCATCACCCTCTGCTCCGTGGTTGCTCACGCCAGCATCACCCCTCAGCTCCGTGGTTGCTCACGCCAGCATCACCCTCAGCTCCGTGGTTGCTCAGGTCAGCATCACCCTCTGCTCCGTGGTTGCTCATGTCAGCATCACCCTCTGCTGCATGGTTGCTCACGCCAGCATCACCCTCTGCTCCGTGGTTGCTCACGCCAGCATCACCCTCTGCTCCGTGGTTGCTCACGCCAGCATCACCCTCTGCTCCATGGTTGCTCACGCCAGCATCACCCTCTGCTCCGTGGTTGCTCACGCCAGCATCACCCCTCAGCTCCGTGGTTGCTCACGCCAGCATCACCCTCTGCTCCGTGGTTGCTCACGCCAGCATCACCCTCTGCTCCGTGGTTGCTCACGCCAGCATCACCCTCTGCTCCATGGTTGCTCACGCCAGCATCACCCTCTGTTCCGTGGTTGCTCAGATCAGCATCACCCTCTGCTCCGTGGATGAGGTCACAGACTGGTTCCTTCATTCCAGGACCATGTCACTGTCCATCACGTCCGTCCTCTGTGGGTGCCTGACCGGGTCTCCCAATCCTTGGACAAACCCACTCCCTGCATCCTTTTCCTGCTGCCTCTTGGACACCCTTTTTCTCTCCCTGTCACTGTAAGCTTTTCTGAAAATGCAGCATTTCTTAATAGAAACATTGCGTGCCTCTGCCAGTCTCAAAGATGATTTCAGGGGGCAGAGTGATGCGCCTTTATTATTTTAATAGCTGTTTATTTGGATGCAAAGCTAAGCAATCCCTAGTACATCACCCCCTTGATTTTATTCACATGCGTTGCCTGGAATGAAGTTCCATTTTAAAGCTCAATTTAAAACATCCTGAAAAATAAGTAACAGTGCCAGGAGTGCACGTGGCTGATAAAGCCGTGCCTGGCGATGAAGTCGGGGGAACTGGGCTGTTGAAAGAAGCAGAACTTGGGAACTGGACCAGCCTCAGAATGGACCTGCTTTGCTGTCCACCACTGGTCCTAGGGAAATTAAAGGATGCCGAGCTCCTGCAGACGCCCGGGAGACAAGGACCCTCAGATGGCCAGGCATTCACACAGTCAGGGGTGGGGCACGTCTCCAGCCCCAGGCATGCCTTTTAGGAGCAGGGGGCCAGAGTCCCATTATTCGGTGCCCAGGACAAGCTCCCTACATTAGAGACAGTCCCTGGCAGTGCCCCAAGCCAGGCTGCCCAGCAGCGCGTGCCTGAACTCGCTGTGCCTGCGAGAACGGTTCTGTTCCCCTGTCCTTGAAAGACAAGAACACAGCCTTGGCAACGGGGCATTGTCCCTGAAACCCGCACAGGTGAAGCAGAGGCAGAAACCTGGCAGTCAGGCTCCCAGGTCAGCTCGCCCTGGGCCGGGTAGCGCCAAGGCTGGAGGCTTTAGTTCGGGAGCCGGTTACTCGGCATAAGGACTTGTTTCTCCCGAGTCAGTCTCCACCCCAAATGCAGGCCTTTCCCCTGAAGTAGAGAGAAGTTGTGTGTGCTTGAATGGATAAAATCCTTCATCCTACCTGTGCACCTGCTAACTCTGGAATCCTGCAAAGCTCTGCAGGGTCCCAAGGTGTGGCTGATATTTGCATCCAGGGACGAGCCTGCAGGTGACCTCTGGGAGACGCGCCCCGGGTCACTGGCCTCTGAGCCTGCAGGTGGTTTGCATTTTGGGGTTGGGAGAGCGCCTGAGTTGGGACCCGTCTCCTCTTTGGGCGATGAGAGGATGCAGGTGAGTGAACTGTCCCACAGGAGAAGAGATTTACAGGGCGCCCTCGGTGTGTCGCCCGTCACGTTTATCCCTTCACAGGAGCTCCTGAACTCAGACCGGTGTTGGCAAACAGCAGGCTGCCACTCCCGACGCCTCCGTTCTGGTGACTCTGCGCAGTCTCATAAGTGCCCGCTGCACCCCGCCGGCCCAGAGACCTGCGCCTCAGCCTTTCTCCCTGCGGGGCACATCGACCCACACATACAAGCAGGACCCAGGCCCAGCGCCTGCGGAGCCGCAGTTAGTTCTTTAATAAATATGGGCTTTCACATCCACGGAGTTCTGCAACTGATATAAGGCTATAATAGAGCAGCAATTTAATTTGCCGGGTAGGTATTAAGGGCTCACAGATTCCCTCGCCTTAAGTTCCTCATCTCTGCTGCCTATTCCCAGCTTCTGGCTGAGCGCTGAAAACGGTTCCACTGGGCCGCTCCCAGTCACGCAGCCAGCTAAGCAAAGCTGTTTAGTTATTTGCGATGTTTACATTACAGAGAAGATTTGTTAATTAGAAACAAACATGTTTCTTAATTAAGGAACAAATTAATTTTTTAAAGAAGAGCCGAGACCCTCCTGGGGTTGCGGCAGATATGGCTGCGCACGTGTCTTTGCGGGACAGTGACTGCGGGCATGCACACCATCAAGAGACACGTCTGCAGATGGAGACGCGTCAATCCCGTGGCGTTGGGAGATTAGGGCTGCGTGTCCGGAGCTGAGCCAGGGACTCTGGGAACGGGAGATAGTGCAGCAAAGCCAGATCCTGAATGGAATCAGGGTAGGATGGAGAAAAATAATCTCGCAAATGCAAGATGCAACATAATGTGCTCTGTACTGAGAGAGGGAAAAAAGAGGAAGGAGGGGGGAAGAGACCCAAAGACTGAGACAGAGAGAGACAGAGTCAGAAAGTCAGAGAGAGACAGAGTCAGAGAGACAGAGAGAGTCAGAGAGACAGAGAGAGACAGAGAGACAGAGAGAGACAGAGAGTCAGAGAGACAGAGGGAGACAGAGAGTCAGAGAGACAGAGAGTGACAGAGAGTCAGAGAGACAGAGAAAGTCAGAGAGACAGAGAGTCAGAGAGACAGAGAGACAGAGAGAGACAGAGAGTCAGAGACAGAGAGAGACAGAGTCAGAGAGTCAGAGAGACAGAGAGTCAGAGAATCAGAGAGACAGAGAGTCAGAGAGACAGAGAATCAGAGAGACAGAGAGTCAGAGAGTCAGAGAGACAGAGTCAGAGAGACAGAGAGAGTCAGAGTCAGAGGGACAAAGAGAGACAGAAAGACAGAGAGAGACAGAGAGACAGAGAGACAGAGAGAGACACAGTTAGAGACAGAGAGAGACAGAGAGTCAGAGAGACAGAGGGAGACAGAGAGTCAGAGAGACAGAGAGTGACAGAGAGTCAGAGAGACAGAGAAAGTCAGAGAGTCAGAGAGACAGAGAAAGTCAGAGAGACAGAGAGTCAGAGAGACAGAGACAGAGAGAGACAGAGACAGAGAGACAGAGACAGAGAGAGACAGAGAGACAGAGACAGAGAGACAGAGAGAGACAGAGAGTCAGAGAGACAGAGTCAGAGAGACAGAGAGACAGAGAGTCAGAGAGACAGAGAGAGACAGAGACAGAGAGAGTCAGAGAGACAGAGAGAAGAGTAAATGGCCTCCGGGGCACACTGAGAGGAAGACGGGCAGTTGAGGAGGTGGGAGGCAGAGGAAAGGCCCCGAGAGCCCCAGGTGGAAGGTGCCAGGTGCGCCCACTCGTGACTCTGTCCTTCCTCTGCAGCACGGAAACGCTCGGTCCAGGCAGGGGCCTCTGTGCCCCATGTGAGAGCCGAGGCACCATCTGGGCAAAGGCAGGTGTGACAGGGAGGACGCTCTGACCGTGCCCAGCAGAGCACAGGCCTGGAAAGTCCCGATGGTGGAGGAGATGAAGAGACAGAAGCACGTGAGGGTCCCTTGTTGCTGGTCGCAACAGTTTTATCCTCGGCGCCCACGTAGGTCCACAATGAACCCCAGCTGGACCTTTCCTGAGTCTGAGTCTCTGAATCACAGGCCGGAGGAAGTGGTGAAGCCACGACATCTGGGTGGTGTGTCGGCTCCTAAGTACCAAGTATCCAGACGGAAACGGAATTAAAACTGAGATACAGGAAAGGTGTGGGTTATCAGGTATTCTCACAGCAGTGGCGAACAGCGGGGACGAAAGGTTAGACCGCACGGCCAGCCACACCCCCCCCATGTCCCCCGTGAAGCCCGTGTCTGTCACTCGCAGCGAGCTGGCTCTCCAGGCCCGCCTGTCCCTGTGGGGATAAATCACCGGCGGGGCTCCATGTCTTTCTCCCAGGACGTCTCTGTGAGGGGTTGTCAGACTCGTCGTGAGTCTCATCAAGAGCCACAGGGACCGTCCTTCTTCCGCTTCATTCAAGCCCTCACGCGGGATGATGTGGCGATTCTTCAGCCTCTGCTCACTGGCCATGAGTGTCCACTAAGTCATGGTTGACTGGACCGAGAACCAGGAGCTGAGGTCACTAGGGAGACTCTGCCAGGGGATCTGGCTTCTGCCACTCCCCACTTTTTTTAATTTAATATTTTATTATACCACCGTGAGATATACAATTACAAAGATGTTCATATTTGGGTTTCGGTCACACAGTGTTCCAGCACCCATCCCTCCACCAGCGCCCATTCCCCACCACCAATGTCCCCACTTCCCTCCCCCTCCCTAGCCTGCCTGTATGACAGGTTTATTATCTCTTTCTCTTTCTCTCTCTTCTTCTCTTACACATTGTGGATTGCAATACATACATTTGGAGGCTATCATGTGTATCTTTTTGCCTGTATTTAATGACTGATGCGATTCTGAGCATCTGAACTGAGAACCTTGTTGCAGTGGTCAGTGATCCGTGCTTAGAGAAGACAGCAGGAGCGGGGGCTTGTCCCTGCTGCTGTCGGCATCTCTGATGGGAAACACGAGTGAGCGCTTCATAAACAGTAAGAAGTGGCTTCCCCTCTGGGCAGAGAGTCACCAAAGGTGTCCCGAGCTGGGATTGGAGCAGACAATAGACACCTCAGCTTTCTTAGTGCAAGATGCTTTGGGGTGGTGTTTTTGGTTTGTGGTTTGCTTGTTTGTTGTTGTTGTTTTTGCTTTTGGGTCACACCCTGCGATGATCAGGGATCACGCCTCACTCTGTGCTCAGGAATTACTCCTGACAGTGCTTGGGGACCCTATGGGGTGCCGGGATCGAACCCATGTCGGCCGTGTGCAAGGCAAGTGCCCTCCCTACTGTGTTGTCACTCTGTGCCAGACCCTGCAAAAGGTTTTTGTGTAGTTTCTTTACGCCTTCCAGTGTTCTTCCCTGAGCAGGGCAGCTGCTCCCGAAGTTGCCCTCGGAGCTCCAAACTACTCGGGTACCTGTTTGGAGCAGCTAATGTGCTTCCAAGAAGTTTTCTTAGAACAGTGGCCACTGGGCGTGACCCTGCTATCCCCGGTCCTGCTGTGCGCCGGCACGGTGCTCGGGCTTCCTTGAGTCCTGCTGTGTGCCGGGCCTGGTCCTCCGGCTCTGTGTGTGTCCACATGAACCCTTGCAGCCACCGTGAGCACTGTGGATGCCCACACACACCAGCTGAGCCAGACTGTGCCTTCCGCTGATGCACGTGAGGGCCAGCAGCAGGAGAGCTGCAGCCTGCCAAGGCCCTTCCAGCCTGGTGTGGCTCCTGTCACGTGGTCAGTGATTTGGGGAGGGCAGCACTGACGGCAGCAAACACTTTGGCAATAAGTTTGAGGCCTTATGGGTGTTCATAGGCGCATTATTTGGGTCCATTGTAATTAGTAGTTATAGAAACCATTTTGGTTTTCAGCCCCAACAAATGATCCCTTGGCATGGATGGACCAAATCTTCAGGGTCACCTGCCGAGCTCAAGGGAAGGCAGCGTGAGGCTAGGGATCACCTGCTGGACTCCAGGGAAGGTGACATGAGGTTAGGGGTCATCTGCTGGGTCTTAGGAAAGGCGGCATGAGGCTAGGGGTCATCTGCCAAGTTCCAGGGAAGGCAGCGTGAGGCTAGGGGTCACCTGCTGGACTCGAGGGAAGGTGACATGAAGATTCTAAAGCTGAACATGCAAGGGCTTGTGCTCGGCCTGCTCACTGACCTGATCTTAGACTCTTGTGTCGTGGATCAAACCTGGAGCAGCCCTGTGCAAGGCAAGACCCACCCCACTGTGCTCTCTCTCTCCTCTTTTAAACTGGGGTAGCTGTAGCTTATTAGAAGAATCCTCTTGGTAAAGGCTTTCATATGTCAAAAGCACACACAGAAAAGGAGGCTGCTATTCCCACCCCAACTACTGCTATTCTGGGGTTCGCTTGATGTTACTGATCTTCAATTCATGCCCTTGGCGTGAGCTAGGTCTGTACACTGAGAGACTCGAGGATATATTTCATGTGCTCACTGCCGACATCGGTCTCTTCTGTTTAGAACTGGCATTGATGCATGTTTCTGTGTATATTTGTGTCGAGACACGTGCTTATCTGTGATGCCACAAGTAACCATCGTATATTGCGCTCAATTGACTTAGTCCTGGAAAAGATTCTCTTCACTCTGGCTAATTGCCAAGTGTTCCTAACCCCGTTTATTTAATCTTATGATCTCCCATGCAAGCGTTCCGGATCCCATGACTCACAGCTTCAAGGCTTAGGAGGGCCATGGCTATATCGCTTCCAACTGTCAGCAAACATATTAATTAGATGCCAGTCACATGTCCGGCATGGTGATGTCCAGGGTCTACCGAGGCTGTTGGTACAATGTCACTCAGGAGCATTGGATGGGCAGGTAGATGGTGAAATTAGTTAGCAGGTAAAGGTCAAACTCTCTGTCATATCACAAGAGGCCTCTGCCCGAAATCCGTTATTCATTGCTTTGGAGAAGTGAAGCAGCAGTTATAGACTCAGGCTGGAGATCACCTCGCCCACCTCCCCACTACCTCCACACTGTCGTTGTGAAAGGACGTCTCAGATGCCTTCCTGAAATAATGACTCTTATCTCTGTCATGTTCCTAGCTTATCAATCTTGTAACACCCGGCTCCGGGCAGGAAATTCAACACATGAGCACAAGCAGTCACACGTGAGGATATCTGTAACTGCGGAAATTAGCTCTGTGGTAGGGAGGTTGTCCGGTGAATACAGAGAGCGAAGCAAGATCTGTGTGTGTTAAGTACATATCATTTTATTTGTTTATCCTTAAGACAGAATAATGGTTTTTGGTGCAGTCAGAAGCAAACTGTCTTACTTGAGAATTATTTTAAGAGTATGTGTATTTCCTAGTTAAAGCACCTTATTCTACTTATTTTCCCGGATCTTCACATTATTACAAGAATTACTATGGATCAGCTTCACACAGCACATTGGGGGTGTTAAGTTGTAGCATTAAGAATATATTGCTGACCTAAAAAATGAAAAAAAATATATTGCTGACTGTTGGAGGACATATTTAGCTAATCTGGGAGTTTTGTTGTTTTGCTCACTCCCAGCTTAATCTTATTTAAGCCAATGTTCATTCTAATGAGATCTCTCTTCTATGTAAACACTGCTAGAGGGTGTGGCACTTACAGAAGTCACCTTGATTGAATAACTTCTGACTTATACATCTACTAAGACTTCTATGTTTTCTAGATTGGGCACAGCTCCTCTTTATACCCACTGCACCCAACGTGGGACAGTTAGAATTTACCAGGAGACTACCACCCTGGCTGCGCTGAGACTAAAGGTAGACTATAGGAAGGATCCTACTAGTTTGCTCTAAGCAGGCGAGTATGACCCTTTCAGTACATGAGAACAAGATACTCAGAATCACACTGGTGCAGATAATAATAAGGACCTTGTGGGTACCATCTAGATTACATGAAGCTCATGAAGTTAAGATGTATTACTTTATATCAGCCCCTCTCTCTCTAGTGTTTTACATAAGAGATAATCTAGGGATTAGTCCTTGGTGTAACCTTTGTTTATACCTACAATAGGGTGTGGCACTACACTCTGTTTAGGGTTCTTTGTTGGCATGACAACCTCCCGATTGGGTTACTTTGGTGTATATAAGGGATTGACTTGAGGCCCCTTCACCTTTTGCCTTTTGGTTCCTCAGCCTTCAGCTTTTGGCTCCCGCGGCTTTTGGCTTTTGGCTTTTGGCTTTTGGCCTTCTTCCCTGTGGGATCTCGCCTCGTGAGCGTTTATTCCCCTTGGAAGTTTTTACAAGTGGTGGTCGCCATCTTGGCCTACACGTGGCTGGGGATCTAGCCTGGAATCCTAAGCATCGGGTTTTTCCTTTTGCTGATTTGTATGCCTGAACCTGTGATAAGTAAAGCCTTTTAAAACCGCATCGGATTCCTGAGTGTTCATCCATTCCTCGCCGGCTTCGGAGGTAGAAGGGAACTCGCTTCCGGCACTGTCGGGACCCCGCGGAGCGCCCGACAGCTGACCTACTTAATTTTTTTGTTTTTCATAGACAAAGTAATCATTTAAGCACCTATGAATTATTTTACATTTGTTTGTGAAAATAATGAGTAGACTATAGAACTAAGCAGAAGGATTTATCTTACATGGGGGTGGGGAAGGGGGCGTGACAAGTCACTTCAATGTGGGGCACGGGAAAATGAATAATAAAACATTCAACCGCAGCTCAAAGGTGTGTGTTAGAGTTCAGACCCAAGAAAGTCCGTCTCACCATGGTTCATTTCCCGTTTCCCACCCAGTGTGGCAATCAGTGGGCATTTCTTGGAGCCACTGCTCTTGAATCTGGCTAATTGCCAAGTATTCTTGACTCCATTTGTTTATGCTTAAGACATCCCAACAAGCAATCGAAATCTTCTTGACTTAGAGCAAGCCCAAATGGTCAGAGAAGGCCCCGCTACATAGCCTGAGCTCGCTCAAATCCCAGGCCCTTATCTAGGTGGATGGGAATGAGAAGGACGAAAGAGACATCAAGTCTCTGAGCTTGAATAGCAGAAGAGCAGCAAGTGCTAGAACCACACAGAGGAGAGTCACCGCCTGAACAAGGGAGGGACGTGGGTCCTAAGAACAGACACAGGGACTCCAGACAAGGGCATGTTCTCAGAGGACATTTGCATGATGCATTTCAGAGGACACCTCTGTTTGCCTCCGTCTGTGCAGGTGATCCTTAGGGCAACTATGGCTCGGATGACCCGGTTCTGTACTCTGTGACAGTGGTCGGTGGTGGTGGAGAGCTGGTGGGGATAAAACAGGGAATGACAGATTAAAGGGACTCAGGCCAGATTCGCAGTGTTTCCGTTCTCTGAACAAGATTAAGACAAAGAAAATAAGACCAAATGTGAGCAGTTGTGAATTCCAGATGGTCCGTGTACAGATTGTCACTGTATTGTTCTCCGTGCTTTCCTGGGTTTCATTAAGGTTCTCAAAATGTGGAAGTAGAAAAGAACATCGACCTCTTTTGTTCAAGTCATTGGCCCTTTCTTTCTGTTTTTGAATCAATAAGGCCTGATAGATTCAGCCAACACCTCTGGCCTCTGCGTGTCGTGTAGGGTCGTGTTGGGCTGTATGTAGCAAAATCCTGGGGCAAAACGGTGAGGCTTGTTTCTCATATGGAAAAGGGCATGTTGAGGTCGAGGAAAACACATGTAGAGGTCATGGAAAAGGCATGGAAGTCCCAGAAAAGGCATAGAGGCCATGCAGAGGGTCTTAAACCTCTGCATGGGGGATCCGTTCTGCCTCTTAGCTCATGGCCTCCCTCAAGGACCACTTCAAGGTTCAAAGCAGCAGCCAAGACCCTAATGTCCAGTAGCCAAGACCCTAGTGTCCAGTAGCCAAGACCCTAGTGTCCAGCAGCCAAGATCCTAATGTCCAGCAGCCAAGACCCTAGTGTCCAGCAGCCAAGACCCTAGTGTCCAGCCCACACTCCTGACCCTGGGGCTCCTCTCTGACCCAGACTGACATCTGTGCCCTTCCCCTGGCCAGGCACAGCACGTGGCCGCAGAGCTGCAGTGGAGTCTGGGAAATCTACCATGCAGGGACATTCGTGGCGGTGACAGCTTATTGTCTGTTGACTGGTCTTCTGTTGTTTGTTTGATTTTCATTTTCATGAAGGAAAAGAGAGAAATCTACTCCAGAAAGCAACCACCAACCATGTTCAAAACAAAGTCCTGGTGGACGCCCCCAACTTCCAGAGGAAACACCCTCTAAAGTTAGGGACTAAGTATTTTGCCGTATCTATATAATTAAATAAGCATGTTTGTATTCATTACAACAGACAATTGTCAGGTTTCCAACTTTTTAAAACATCTTCAGGTAATGCCTTTTAGCCTTAGCAACATGTCAAAACTTCACACGCACTATTTCCCTGTGCCCTAATGTAGATACTATTTAATATTTAGCTTTTTGCATCTGCCTGAGAGAGTGAGAAAATCTTCCTGCTCCCGTTTCTAAGCTCACGTCCCTCCGTGCTGTGAGGATCACGTGCAGCTCCGATGAGGCCCGTGGACCCCTCTCGGCCTGAAAGTATCCCGCCCGATGGACTGTTTCTGCAGCTCTTCCCGGATCTCTCTGCCCATCCTGGGGCTCGGGGCCAGAGGGCTTCACCAGGAGCAGCTCTGGTGGGAATCTCTCAGCTCTGGGACTTTCCAGAGCTGAGAGCACCTCGTCAGGCCACTTAGCCTAAGAGCCCTCTTGCCTCTCAAGTCTCGAGTTTATTTAATCAGCCGCTTTTAGACTTTTGCTCTTCGACATTGAGCAGCTCTTTCCTCTCCATCCGCCCTCCGTGGAGCGGTCACCTACCCCCAGCTGTTCATATGAGCTAAATCATTCCAAGCCAGAACTACACCTGAAGTTAAGGGAGGGGGGAAAAGGGAAAGATAGCATGAACATGGAAGAGCCTTTCCTGAGTCAGGCCCGGCCTGGCTTTAACTAACACGGGATGATGCCTGCTCTTCGCTGGACCTAGCCGGACCTAACGGACGCCTCTTAGCTAGCGTTGAATTCCATGCATATAAAGTAAAATGGGTGTCATGGTCGCTCTGTCAGGCTGCTAAGCTCTTGGCTGACGCTTTCATTCACTTACTGTCTGGCTGTGTCCTTGCATCTGTGCGCCATGGGTACAGCATGGGGGAGAACTGCCCCATAGGACCCCCTAGGCTTAGGAGCCAAGCTCCAGCACATATCACAAATGGGCTGGCGCCCCCGCTTGATGCTACCTTCCATGTTACTTGGACTAAGGCTTCGTAATTTTACAGAGCTTCTCTCCTCCTCCTCCCTCAGGGTAATAATTCTGTGTTATGGGTCTGCTTTAGGGACAGCATGAAACAATGGGGATAAGGGACTCAGCAGGCTGCCCGGCACGCCTCAAGGCACAAGTAAAGCGGACTAATACGGGCCCCATCTCCACTTCCTCCTCCACCCTCAGCAGACTTGCCCAGCTTAGCCCACGAGGGTCCTGTAGAAAGGCGCATTCACGGACACCTTCCTAGTGTCTCCATCAACGTTCGACAGAACAAAGACTTCCGCGTCCCCCTCAGTTCAATGTCCCCCTGAGCACCTGACACTGCGCACTGCACAGCCCTCCCTCTTCACTGCGTGCCGTGATATGTGACGGCCCTCATTGCCCAGGGCCGACCACTGCTCTGTGGTCTGTTCCCCAAAATGGGGACCCTCTCAAGCCCTCAAGTTTAGAAGTCAGATGGCTGCAGCATTGCTCTTAGCACCCAGAAATCCAGGTTTGTTTGGTTACTTGAGAGCTTATTGGTGAGGAGTCGTCGGCCGGAAGCTCAGGGGACAGAGCAAGTCCACACAGACACACACAGTGCATCACTAAACGTGTCCGCCCATCACATGCATGCACATGTGTCTATAGTCATGTGGAAATACACACGCACTCATGTATGTAACTTTCTGTCTCTGTGTTATGATCCACAGTTTAATTTCCTGCCTCCAGTTCTAACCCAAGTTCTCACGATTTTCCTTCTCACCATCCCTCCTTCCGGCAGTGGCCTCGTGTCAGCCAGCTGGACCACACGCCTCTGCATACACTCCTCCCCCCCACATGACCCACCCCGTCTGCCCGTACCCCACTGCAGGCACCGCAAACACCGGTCCTGCCCTTCGTGCCTTGAAACCCTCCGTCCGTTGGCTCGCCAGCCCCTCATGTAAAGCGAGGAAAGGGAAGCCAGTCAGGTGGATTCACACAGTGTCGGACCCTAGGAGGGCTAGACGAGGGGTAACCCAAAGAGGCAGCACCTTGAACCACCTCACAAAGGGGCACCAGCAAGTAAGCCCTAGAGGAAGGGCAGGATTATCTGCTCCGGCACAGGGAGCCGCTTAAACAAGGGTGTCGGGGCAGAGAACATGGTAACTTCTGAGAACTCCCTGGGGGTCAGCAGAACAGGAGCAGAGTTGGGGGTGGGGCGTGCGGTGAGCAGGTTTATGTATCTTGGTTTGGAATAATAGTACCTGCTCCGTGAGCACTGACTGCCCAGGGTATGTGCGTTCTTTCAGCCAGCGCCTCTGGTCTGCTCTCAAGACTGGCACGTTGGCAAACCTCCGCCAAGTCCCTCCTGAAGCCTCCCCAGTCTCTCCCCATGTGTGTGCAAAGTGTAATGGGTCATGAAATTGCCTGCGTTCCTCTGCAAATGCATGGACATATATTTTGTTCCCCCTGTAAAAATATGGACCAGCGTGTGGAATTCGGGAGCGGCAACAGCTGAAAGTATTAGCTGGAATTAGGCGGGATCATCGCTTCCATTAAGGAACGCCGAATTTCATAACGCGAGCAACAGCCCCCGTGTTAATTCTGAGGAATGGTCTGCCTCATTAGGCAGCTGGGCGCCTGTGGCTCGGAGGATGGAGGATGGGGAATCACCCCTGTGATGAATGAGCCTCCCAGTGGGAGCTGACACGTCACCTCCCGCTCCGCAGAGCCCCAGTGTGAGTGTGGTTGTCACAGTAAACACGAGCTCGGGATCGCAGTGGTGATGAGGGATGCAGCATGCTCAGGGTCTCTACAACAAATAATGCCTCCTGGCAAAGAAAATGCAGAGATGAATATGCCTCTCCAGCGCGTGGCCACGCCATCTGGAATGCGCACATGTAGGGCCCAGGAAGAGAGGTGAGAATCTCACCTCCCTCAATGCAGGAAAGAAACACTTCACTTCTGTTCTCAGTCCGGCTGTCAGTACTTGGCATGTGGCCCCACGTACATCTCCAGGAAGTGTGAGAAGTAGGGGTCTCCTTGAACCCTTTGGGGTGAGGCATAATCCAGTAGCTACTTGTCACCCTTGCAGTGTTAATCGGGACTGACCTCACAATGGATCCTTGAGTACTTTCCCTCAGGCAGCAATATGGCAGCCTCGATTCCTGCCATCACATCTGCATTCCAGCTAGAGAAAAAGGGTGGTACATTTTGATTATTTTTCCACTATCAGTTTTTAATTATTTCTTCCCTCCATCCCTTTCTTGATGGTCTTCGTGCTGTGTCTATTTCATCTGTTTCCCCATTTGCCTCTGAAAAGTCAGATTCCTTTTAATATGGAGCTTATCCCATGGATCTCTAAGCTCCTACCTACTGTCACTGGCCCGAAGGGGGGTCACGCCTCCAGCCCTAGTCCTGAGGGACATGGTGAAATGAGCTCACTAGACATGTGAGCGGTGAGTTCGCAGATACACACAGGCTGGCTGTGCACAGGCCAGAAACAGCAGGTCACTCCACGGAAACCCAGAACAGCCCCATTGCAGAAGAGTTAATAACCAGTGGACAGATAGTCCAGCGGGTAGAGCACTTGCCTTGCACACGACCAACCCAGGTTTGGTCCTCGGCATCCCATATGGTCCCCCAAAGCATTTCTAGGAGTAATTCCTGAGTGCAGAGCCAGGATTAACCCTTGAGCACTGCCAGATGGGGCCCGAAAAGGGAAGAAAAAGAGAACTTGTTGGTTTTCTTCTATTCCACCACAGGGAAAAGACAGACAGTGGCTGGCTGCGCCCTGTGTGCACCCTGGAACTTCTGTGCGGCTGGTGAAGGCGGCAGGGGTAGGAGGCGGTCCTCGGCTCACAGCCCTTCTGCTCCGTGACGGAGCCCTTGGAGGGTTACGTCTTTGGCAGGATAAATGCCTGCGCCATGGCTTGGAAGGGGCTTCGCCTCCTCCGAGAGCTGTCAGCCGGTAGCAGGTCTCGGCTGACTTCCGGTGATTTATTATTTTCCAAGTGACTGTGATTCTGGAAGATACGGGGCCTCAGCAGAGCTCAAAGTGGGTATTAGCTTGTGGGTGCGTTTTATGGGTCTGGCACGTGAGGGAAATTAGACTGTGGGGATTGTCACCCTGGACAGTTAAAAATTCAAAGTAAATGAACTGAACAAACCTCCCCCTTAAATAGTGCTCAGCAATCAAAGAGCTGAAAAAATGTAAATGGGATTCATTAAGTGCTCCGGAATTAGCTTCCTCGAGGTGCTTCGGCATGTTTTTCTTGCAGATCTCAGAAACCCCAGCTCATGGGGAGCGCCGGCGCCCACTGCTGGAATAGCTCACTCATGAACGGCCGAGCGGACAGTGAACAGGAGAGGACAGTCCTGCAAGGCCCTTTGGGGTGCCCACCAGCCTTCCACAGCCCTTAACCCTTCTGTCTAGGGGACGGTGTTGTGCTCACGACCTGTCAAAGCATTTGTCAGAGTTCACTTCGTCTGTGCTCATGCTAATGCCAAAAACATACAGGCGCAGGGATTTCTGTGATGTTGAACCTTTCCAGTGTTAGCAAGAACAGTTCTCGGTTAACCTTCCTGTCGCGGACCCTCGCACAATTCAGCAGCCCTGGGCGTTTGTCTGCTGGTCTGATGGCAGCCAGCAGGCCAGCACTGAGGGCTCCGGGCTGCGTCCAGTCTGCAGGTGTGTTTTGTTTGGCGTCTGTGGAGTTTTGAAACTAGGAGATTTGGTTTAAGAGTCAGATTCTTGGCTTCGGAACCGTGAGGTTTGCCAGCGTGAGCAGCTGCTTGCAGGTGACTTCCCGCCAGCTGATCCTGGGTGGATCGTGGCCTCAGCCCCCACCATGCCCTGTGGCCTGGCGCTCTGGCAGGTGACCCAACTACTCTCCCCGGGTGCCACCTTCACCTCCTCCCTGCTCTGGAGTGTCCCCGCTGCAGAGCTGTCTCTAAGCGCAGGACGGAGTGTGCGAGCTCATTCTCCCTCTGCCTGTTCTCCACACTCTCACAAGCCTTCCCGGTGTGGTCTGGTGCAGAGGGCTTGCTAGAAACCTCCTGGGAGTTATTCCAAGTGCCAGCTTGGGGCTCTGCCATCGATCTGGGGAATTATAATCCACATGCTGCCATGGTCCCAGGGGGTGGGGCAGGAAATAGGAGAAGCAGCGACAACGGCAATGATGGAAGGAACACTCCCACCTTAATGATGGTAGGGGCGCTCAGGGCACCGAGGGAACCACGCCGGGCCGCCCAGCACCAGCCAATGCTGCAGGGCAGAGCCAGAGAATCTTCCTCTTCCTGGGCACCCCGCTGAGACCCAGGGTCCAGAGACCAAGCACCCCAGCGCCCCAAACCACACCTAGCGCCCTAACGGAGTGAAGCTTGGCTTGCCCCAAAGGCAGCTCACAGGCATTGCAGAAATGTATAAAAATGAGCCGCAGGGGGCCGGAGCGATAGCCCAGCGGGTAGGGCGTTTGCCTTACACGCGCCAGCCTGAGCCGGCTCGGGTTCGATCCCGGCATCCCATATGGTCCCTCGAGCACCGCCAGGAGTAATTCCTGAGTGCAGAGCCAGGAGTAACCCCTGAGCATTGCCGGGTGTGACCCAAAAAGCAAAAAAAAAAAAAAAAAAAAATCAGTTTGAGGAAAGAAATAATAAAAAGAGTATAAATTAATGAAACAGAAACAATAAAGATGATACAAGCAATGAGACAAAGAGCTGATATTTTAAAGTATCAATAAAATGAATAAAACCTTATAAAAAAATGAGCCGCAAACCAGACAGGCAATGTGGGCACTGCCATCCGGTGAGTTCCAGGCTCATGCTCCTGTTTGCTACCTGTCAGAGACGGCACCTGCCCTGTGGGTCTCTGACAATCTCCCTCTGGGTCCAGAGAAAGAGAACAGCAGGTCGGGCACTTGCCTTTGCGTGGAACTGACCTGGCTCTGGTCCCCTGGCCTGCCACGGGTCCCCGAACCCTGCCAGGAATGCTGGCTGAGCACAGAGCCGGGGAGTAAGCCCTGGGCACCACCGGGTGTGGCCTTGAATCAATCAGTCTAAGGTCAGGGAACTGCGTGTCGTGGTCTTGTCACCCTGTAGAGACAGCAACGGTGGCCGTCCGGCATGAGTACACTCTACCACACACGCAACACATATCTCTCCTGTCGCTTTCTCTGCTGGCCCGAATCGCTGCCCCCGCTCCTCTGTCTCCCGGCCCTGTGGCCTGTGCCCCCCTCGCCCCGCCCTCCTTGAGGTGGGCACGAGGGCATACACCGACCGCGCCTCGGCGCTTCCTGAGCCTGAGCCTGGGCGAGTCTCTGTGGTCCCCGGGCACCGTCGCTCCTAAGATTCACTGGCCGCGCATGAGGAGTTCCGGCAGCAGCACTGAGCTGTTTTCCCGGGAAGATCGGCCACAAGCACAGCTCCTTGGCCTTCTTCCCTGCCTCTGATTTGCACCCCAGGGTGCTCCATAGCTCTGGGCAGTGTGTGGCACCAGGTCCGCTGGGAGGCAGCTGCCCCGCCCCAGCCCCGCCATGAGTGGGAGCAGTGGGAAGATGCCAGGACTGTGTGTCCTGGCTCGGGACAACAGCACATGCTGGTCAGAATGTGCGACTCCCGATTACACGTGGGATTAGGCGACTCCCGATTACACTTACACGTGGGATTAAGCGACTCCCGATTACACGTGGGATTAAGCCGACTCCCGGTTACACGTGGGATTAAGCGACTCCCGCTTACGTGGGATTAGGCGACTCCCGGTTACACGTGGGATTAGGCGACTCCGGTTACACGTGGGATTAGGCGACTCCCGATTACACTTACACGTGGGATTAAGCGACTCCCGGTTACACGTGGGATTATCTGGTGCTGAGTTTAAATTGCACTGGAAACGGGGTGGGGAGTTCAGTGTAGGTCAAGAAAGCTTCTAGAGGGAGCTTCCCCAGGGCGGAGGGACCATGGGTCCAAAAGGAGGGGTGGGGGAGGCGCTGGCCTGCCCAGCCCCCACACTTGCCAGGATCCTTTCCAGGGACCAGAGAGGAAACCAGGGCCCAGAGCACCGATGGCATGTCCGGGGACACACGGGCTGTTTCCCAGAGTCCCAACCCTCATGAGGGGACACCATGAGCCCCCAGCTGTGGCTGAGACTCGGGAGAGGCCGCGGGCGCTGGGGATGAGGTTCCGGCTTAGGGAAGGGCCGTGTGACACATTATTCCTCTGCGGAGCAGTTTCCCAGCCCACAGACCCGACGACGGGGTCGGGCTCCCGACCCCTCCTGACCCTCGGCCTTTGGGTAACCCGGGCCGAACCCCACAACCCCAAGCCAAGTTCCTGTTTCTGGGAGCCCCTGACCTGCGGGAACCAGGGCAGCTTTGGAGCCGCGGCTCCCTCGCCTGGTTCACACGGAGGGTCCCGAACTCTTGACGGGGGCGGGAGGTCCCGGGCAGGGGCAGCAGTGGGCTGTTCCTTCATTCCCTCCCAGCTCCCCTGCCGGCCTCCACGGCTCCCTCTAGCGGTGGGAAACAGCCGTGCACTGGGGGGCTCTAAAAGCCCCTGGAGTCCCTCCCAGGAGAGCGAGATCCTGGGCTGGAAAGGGGCGGGCGCCAGGCAGGGGAGAGGCCGGCCCGTGACCGCTGGCACTCTGGCTCGGAGATGAGGGCGTGCCAGGGGCTAGTGCCAGCCCGGAGCTTCGTCGTCATTCTCTAGAGGCGCTTTTGAGCCTTGAGGCCTCACTTCTGGGTGAGGCTAGGGACAGCGGGAGGCTGGGTTAGCTCCGCAGCCCTGGTCCTGTGTCTCCAGAGGTCGGTCCTCTGCTTGCTTACAGTCCAGTCTCGGACCTCCGCTAGCCGCCTCGCCTGCCCACTGCCCCATGCCCATTCCCCTGCCCGCCTCGGAGCCAAGGCGGCCTGTTGAAAGGAAGCGAGGCTGCCCCCAGGAGAGGCAGCTGCCGCCTCACTGCACCCACAGAGACTCTGCTCTCGGCCCGTGGGCCGGTGGTCAGTGGCCACCTGGTGTCTTTCAGGGTTCTAGAGTCCTCTGCTGTCCATAGAGGAATCCCATGTGTGGCCACCGTACAGGAGAGAGCCTTGAGGCAGTGACCTGCTGCTTCGCCACTGCCCCCCACTCAGAGGCTCTCAGCAACAGCAGCCCCCGCCCCTGTTAGAGAACCAGTTTCTAGGCAGCTGCGCCTGCCCAGCCCATAGGGCATTCTTGCATCCACCATATGAATGCCCTAATATGGCATATGCCCTAATTTGCCCTAATACTCTAATAATAGCCTGGAAGCCAGTTTTCCAGATCAAGTGCTGGGCAAGGCTGGAGCCCATAGAGGCTCTCGGAGAATGGCTCAAGCTCTCTGGCCAAAGACATTTGCTGTTGGATTTGGGGCCTCCCAGCCGTCGGCCAGCACGATCTCACCTTGAGAGCCTCACCTTGATTGTATTGCAAAACCCCCCTTTGCGGAGGAAGGCGGCTCTTGCTGCCCCGGGCTCAGGGCCTGGAGGCCGCTCTGAAGCTCAGTCCCGCCGTGCAGGGTCCCCCGAATTTACCGCCTCACATTTCTGACACTTTCCCGACGGCTGCCAGGTAACTCCGAGGTTGGGACTGAAGGGCCGGCCAGCGACTAGAGAGAAAATAACACCAGGCCTGCCTGCCTGGAAGCAGCACCTCTTCCGGAGAACCTGAAAACAGATTCTATCTCATGGGATTGATTTATGGTGTCCATTAAGCCAGATGCATAGCTGTGCCCCTAGAATTAATTCTTGAGTTGCTAACCCTTAATTATTTGTAGAAGATAGGACCAAAAAAATTGCTGGAAGCAATTTGGAAATGGTCTTTATAGTCCTTCTATAATGGAAGCTATTTCAAACAACGGCTTTCATACCCTCAGAGTAATAATCTAGCTTACATTTAGTCAGAAACTGTTCAAATGCCTCATATCCTAAAACAAAGACCATCGGGGTGAAGATCGTGGTTATGCCTCACCGCCGAGGCCTGTTTCCATAGCACCGCCCGTCTCTGTGCAGAGAACACTTGATTCTGGGCTCAGATCCCAAGTTAATCCCATTTTGGCTCTGGGAAGTTGACCCCTCTTTTGTTTGTTTGTGTTTGGGACCACATCTGCTGGTGCTGACTCCTGGCTCTGCGCCCGGGAATAATTCCTGGCGGTGTTCAGGGACCCCTGTGGGATACCAGGAACCAGAATACACATTGGCCTACCCACTGTACTATCGCTCCGGCCCCAGGGCCCGCATTTTCTTGTCTAAACAGTGTGGGCGATGATATTGTATGCTCGTAATTAGTGCGTTTATTATGATGATCAATTAAGAGTGCTTTGTAAGCTGTCAAGTGTTTTTGAAATATGCGACTTCTCTGATGATGAGTAGAAAATTAATATCAAGTGAAGTTAATTTACGACCATCTGTGGGCTAGCGACGGTTCTTCAGGGACAGTTTCGTGTGTGGTGTGGTGCCGTGCACGCCTCCCATGAGCACGGTCAGTGTGACAGCGGCAGCTTTTCAAGGAGACAGGCCGTTCCTGACCTGACCCCTGGCGGCGAGTGGACTGGGAACTAGTTTGCAAGCAACGGAGGCCGCATGCACCGAAGTCAGACCTGACTGGACCGTGCGGTTCCCACGAATCTTGCTTTCGGAGCTGACCTACTTAGGGCCAGCACGCCAAATTAGCCCACCTAGAAAATGACCATTGCAGTGACCAGAGAATTGTGGGGAGTTCAGGAGACCCCCACACACACTGCCCAGCTGTGTCCATCACTCAGTGACCTCCAGGATCCCTAAACAACTAGCACAGCCGAGTGGCTCCAGGAAGCAGCAACTGAAGCCCTGGCAGGTGATATAATCGTTGCTATTCTCCCAAGCATTGGAGCCGAGGGCGACCCGTCACTGGCGATGCCCATGCACGGCCCATGCCGCCCCAGGTCAGTCACGTCACCAGCAATCTGATGGTCGGAAGCCCTATGATACCGTTGCTCAGTGCACTGTCCCTCGGCTGCCCCACACGCGGCCGTGCTCTTGCTGGCGCTTCCTCTTTCAAATATGCCATTTCAGTCACTGTTGGGGTGCGCCGGGCGTCCCTTGCCCTGCCCTCCGGGTCCAGCACAGACCTTTGTTTCCCGGCAGCTCATCCACAAACACGCCCCAAGTTTCTGTGAAGGCCGTGAAAGGACCTGGTGTGAGCCAATGCCCAAACCAGCCGTGGGCTGTGCCAGCTGGACCACCGAGATCTCCAGCCACTGCCTGGCACCCGTCAGAGCCCATCCTGGTCCCCCTTCTCCTGCCTGCTCTATGGTCCTGCAGGAAATCGGGAAGGTGGCAGAATGCCCAAACCACGGAGAAAGCTTAGGAGCTATCTTAAAACTCGTGGGTAGCCACACAGTGAATGACACTGTGTGTGAGTGTGTGTGTGTGTCAGTGTGTGTGTGTGTCAGTGTGTGTGTGTGTCAGTGTGTGTGTGAGTGCTCTGGAGTCTCTCCAGAAAGTGCCTGGACAACACTCCCAACAGTGCCGAGAGCACAGTTCCGGCCCTCCGGGCCACTCCCCAGCCAGGCCTGGCCTTATGGGACGCCCCGATGGCCGCAGATCACCCTTTACCTACTCCCTGCTGGTCCCCGAGGAAGCACAGACCTTGGCCGGAACTTGTCCACGCACAGCTCTGCGTCCTGGAGCACCTTCCCTGGTCCTCATGCTCTGCAAGGCCCCACGCAGCGCTCAGAGCCTCTGATCAAGTCTGAGAGCTGCAGCAGGGTGAAGGACAGCGCCCCCGGAGGCGAGGAGTGGAACCTGCGGGCTCTCACCAAAGCAGGGCGGTGGATGCCAGCCTGTGGCTGCCTCCGGCCCTCCCCCCACGCGGAGGCCTCCAGCACAGCCAAGTGCCACCTGGCGAGTCCCACACCCCGTCCTCTCCCAGGACAGTCACGAAACAGCTGAGTCCCAGCCATCCCTGCTGTCCCCAGAACCCCGGGACAGTGACCACCTGTGTTCCCTGAGCACGTGACCCCACCCCCAGTTCTTCACACCCATGAGCTCATTCTCCCTCACGCCTGAGTCCCCGGGAAGTGTGTGAAGGGGCACAGTGCCACGTCAGGGGCCCAAAGGGAGGCGGGAGGAAGCGCCCGTACCATCTGCTCAGCCGCAGGATCCGAGCCTCAGCTGAGCCCATCTGAGGGGAGGGGCGGATCGGGACGGCGAACCCCAGAACTCCAAAGGGCACGCATCCATCTCGGGGCAGATGTCACACACGCATACATGCACTCACATGTGCTCACACACATACGGTCACATCTCTCACACCCCTATACACATCACTCACACCCCTATACATACACACATACACACAGTCACATATACATACATAGACGCACACACAAACACACTCACATACATACACTCACACCCCTTACATACACACACGCACAAGCATGCACATACATATACACACGGACTCACATGCCTACACAGTCACACATACACACTCTCCGAGATACTCACATACTGGCACACTGACACACACTCATATGCACTCGCACACTTGCTCACGGACACACACACACTCTCCACCCACCAGGGCTAATGACACAGCTCCCTGCGTAACCCTCTCTGGAGCGCGAGGGTGCTGACACTGGGACCCTGGCGGGGGCGCTGGCAGCAGCAGCTGTGATCGCGTCTCCTCGCCCCGCTGCAGGTACCCGGCTGGCACCGCGGTCAGGTCTGTGGTGCCTGAGTTTCAGTTTCTGTGAGTTAGAGCCGAGGCAGAGCATGGGGTGCGGGCGGCTCCGGCTCCGGGGTCACTGCACAGCGGGAAGTGTGGGTGTGCGCTGTTGCCCTCTGCCCGCCACCTCCTCCGTGGCCGAGCAAAGCGAAGCTCAAGCTGAGGCCAGAGACCCGCCACCCAGTAGCCCTCCCGCAGGGCGCAGGCCGGACCCCCTGCTTTAGGGAACGTGGTTCTTTCCTGCACCCCATTCTCCTCGCCTGCCAGATAGAGGCAGCATCTGCCTAGCTCCCCGTGCCCCTGTGCCGCGGTGATGCCAGCCCAGCCTGCGCCTGGCTGACGTGCAGAGCCGCTGGAAGTGGAGGCCCCACTCTTCATTAACGAGCCGCTGGGGCCTTGGGCTTCTTGGAATTAAATTATACGACCTAATTTAAGTAACGAGCAATATTTTCTTTCCTGTCCCATTCCCTTCCAGCTCAGACTGTGTCCCGTATCCTTGTTTTCACATTCCAAATGTAAATTTAATTTCAGTCCTAATATTTTCATCTCGCCCGTCATTCCCGCCCACCCTGCCGAGGCCTCGCTCCTTACAGCATGTCTCAGCTCCCCGGGTCACCCTGATTTATAACGTGATATTTAGCACCCTCAGCTGCTTCGAGACCCAAGGGGCAGATTGGTTACCTAGCAACCACGTCAACGCAATCGCTAACGGTCCAGTTTAGCCCCATTTCGTCCTAATGAAGTAATATGTCTTATGAGAGTGGAGCGTCGGGGAGTGCTGTCTGGGTCAGTGCTTTGAGAAAAACTGCTTCTTCAGGACAGATTCACAAAGCAAAATGGTACTACCATGTGCACTCACACACACACATGCTCACACACATATGTATACATGTGCACATGCTTACACACATACATAAGTACATATGTGCACACACGTGCACACGTGAATATACACACATGCACATACGTACACACAGACACATATACACATGCACACAGGCACATGTGTCCACATGCACACACATGCACACAGACACACGCTCACATGCACACACATGTACGCACGCGACGCATGACATGCATGCATGCACACATGTGCACACATAGACATGCATGCACATACACACATACATGCACGAACACATGCACACACATATGCACATGTGCACACACATGCACACAGGCACACGCTCACTTGCACACACATATGCACACACATAGGCACTTGCTCACATGCGCACACACATGCACACATGCATGCATCTAGACACACATGCACACACATACATACACACCCCATCATCTGGCCCCTTGGTGGCTCATCATTTTCCAGAAAGGTCCAGCCGTGGCATCCTCGGGCCAGGAACTAGAGGCCGCCATGTTTGGTTGTCAGTACTCTTGAATCAGGGGTCAATGGATTGACCTCCCCACCTCAACTCCCTTACCTCCAAGGGGACATCACCCCCATCACTTTGGGGTGATGGGCAGTTCCCTACCTGAGAGAGAGAGAGAGAGAGAGAGAGAGAGAGAGGAGGGAGCACATCCCGTCCGCCTTCTTGCTTTATCCTGGGAGCGCATCACATGGTGCCAACACCGCACGTGGCATCTCACGGACATGCCCAAGCCAGAACAGCCACATGGGCACAGCCCGCCACGACCCCCTGGGAGGTGCCTCCCTGTCCTGCATCTTTCCAGGGACGCTTGGCCAGAAGCCGACGGCAGAGCCCTGGGTGGAGTTTGCCAGTGCTGCTCGGTGTGCCACACGCTCACTCCCCTGTGTGCGCCGTGTTCTGCCCGAGCCCCCCAGGAGCTGGGGCGACGTGGCGCGTCATTGCCAGGGAGGGAGATCCCCAATTTGTAAACCTCAGGCAGCTGGTTGGGGTTTTTGGCTTGTTGGATTTTTGTTTTGGTTGGGTTTGGTTTTTGGCTGCGCCCAGCAGTGCTCGGGCTTACTCCTTACTCTGTGCTCAGGCATCGCTCCTGCCAAGCTGCTCTAGGGGCCATATAGGGTGCCAGGGCTCGAACCCAGATCCTCCCTGTGCAAACGTCCTCCCTGCTGTCTATCGCTCAGGCCCCGCAGCTGGTTGTTTTTGATCATTCCAGAATGTGGCTGGCAGGGAGCAAAGTTGCCCACAGTCCTGGGATTGGGTCATTGAGCAATTGTTCCTCTGCCACTGCAGAAGGCCGCCACGGGAGTACAGGAGCCACTCCCAGCCACGGGCCCCGGCCACACCCCAGAGAGCCACTGAGAAGGGGTAATCTGGCCACGGGGCCTGTCTGCATCCCAGCCTGACCCGTGTGACCACATACGCTAATCCCTGAGGGCCAGTCACATGAGGGTGCTGACCCCAGAGATGGACCTGATGCTTCACAGGGGACAAAGGCGGGAAGAGGGTGCGTGGCCAGGGGCCGTGGCCACAGCAACAGGGAGCCAAGGACATGAACTAAGTGGCTGTAGTGAGGCGCTGGGCCACGCAAGCTGGAAAGATGCCACCGCTGTGGGGGAAGGGGTTCCCAGATCTGTCTCCGCGTCACGGAGGCCTGGGTCTGTGGCCATCACTACAGCTGTGCTGACAGCAACTGCATGCACCGAATTTCACCTTCCTGTCCACAGCCCATGGCTGGCTGTGCTGTGACTATCCGGCATGGCCTTGGTCCCCAGCATCCAGGCTGGGTGGGTTGACACTGAGCTGGGCACCACTCCCCAGGCCTCTTGGTGTTCCTGACCTCTGACAGACCGAGACTTCTGCGGTGCAGAAACAGCTCCCACAGGCAGCTGACACTTTAGCCAGCTCTGCTGCCAGGGTGCCCTGACTCCTGGGGGCCTCAGGGGGTGGGGGCACCCCCTGTCACCAGCCCACACACAGGGTAGCCCAGAAGGAAGACCTTGAGGCCCACATAGGCAGCCTGGACCCAGTGGAGGTCAGACTCTGTGGGGTCCCACACAAGCTCTGGGGTACTGGAAGGGCCATTTCTTTTTTTTTTTTTTTTTTTTAAGTCATCACTTTATTTTTTTTTATTATACCACAGTGAAACATACAATTACAAAGGTGATCATAATTGGTTCTTGGTAATACAGTGTTCGAGCACCCATCCCTCCACCAGTGCCCCATTTCCACCACCAATGTACCCCACCCCCTCCTGCCCACCCCCTGCTGCCTTAATAGCAGGTACCCCAGTTTCCTCTCTTTCTCTCTCTGTCTCTCTCTCTGTCTCTGCATCTCTCAGCCTTTTTATTTTACACATTGTGGCTAGCCCTGCAGGTATTTAGAGTTTATCACTTAAGTCTCTTTGTGTATATTCAATGGTGAGTCTTAATCTGCCATTATCATTTCCCACATTTAGTAAAACACTGGTATCTATTTATGTCGTATTAATGAATGCAGTCATTCTATATCTGTCCTTTTCCTTCTGACTAATTTCACTCAGCATGATAGTCTCCATGTCCCTCCATTTGCAGGTAAATTTCATAATGTCATCTTTTCTGACAGCCGCATAGTATTCCATAGTGTAGATGAACCACAGTTTCTTTAGCCAGTCCTCTGTTCTCGGGCATTTAGGTTGTTTCCAGATTCTAGCTATAGTGAATAGTGCAGAGATGAATAAAGAAGTACAGATAGTGTTTCTGCTATGTGCTTTTCGGTCTCTCGGGTATATTCCCAGGAGTGCTATTGCTGGATCAAATGGAAGCTCAATATCTAGTTTTCGGAGGAATGTCCATATTGTTTTCCAAAAGGGCTGGACCAGTCGGCACTCCCACCAACAGTGGATCAGAGTCCCTTTTTCCCCACATCCACGCCAGCACTGTTTGTTCTTGCTGTTTTGGATGTGTGCCAGTCTCTGTGGTGTGAGATGGTACCTCATTGTTGTTTTGATTTGCATCTCCCTGATGATTAAAGATGAAGAACACTTTTTCATATGCCTTTTGGCCATTCGAATTTCTTCTTTTTGGAAGCTTCTGTTCATTTCTTCTCCCCATTTTTTGATGGGGTTGGCTGTTTTTTTCTTGTGGAGTGCTATCAGTGCCTGATATATCCTGGATATTAACCCTTTGTCAGATGGGTATTGGGTGAATATCCTTTCCCACTCTGTGGATTGTCTTTGTATCTTGGTCACCGTTTCTTTTGAGGTGCAGAAGCTTTTTAGTTTTATATAATTCCATTTGTTTATCTTTGCTTCCATTTGCTTGGTCAGTGGTGTGTCATCTTTAAAGATACTTTTCGTTTCGATGTCGTAGAGCGTTTCTCCTATGTTTTCTTCGATGTACCTTATAGATTCATGTCTGATGTTGAGATCTAGAATCCATTTTGATCTGACTTTTGTGCATGGCGTTAGAAGGAGGTCTAAGTTCATTTTTTTACATGTAGCTGCCCAGTTTTCCCAGCACCATTTGTTGAAGAGGCTTTCTTTGCTCCACTTAATATTTTTTTGCTCCTTTATCGAAGATTAAGTGGTTGTATATTTGAGAATGTGTTTCAGGATACTCAGTTCTATTCCATAGGTCTACAGGTCTGTCTCTATACCAATACCACACTGTCTTAATTACAACTGCTCTGTAGTAGAGCTTGAGGTTGGGGAAAGTGATACCTCCCATCTTCTTTTTCCCAAGGATTGCTTTAGCTATTCGTGGAGTTTTATTATTCCATACAAATTTCAGGAGTGTTTGTTCAATTTCTTTGAAGAACACCATGGGTATCTTTATAGGGACCGCACCCCAGGGAGGTAGGGTACCTGAGATGCAGACAGGCCGGTGTGAGAGTTCAAAATGCTGGAAGGGCCATTTCTGAGGCCCACCCTGCTTCTTCTGAGACCCCGGGTCCAGCTCCACAGTGGACAGTGTCCCCACTCTGCCCACTCACAGCTGTTGCCCAGGCCCAACACCTGCTGCACAGCCTGGCCTGGAGCTCCATTTGGGGGTGCACCTTGGGGACCCCCAGCTTTGTCAGAGCACGCTTGAACACGTTGTGCTCCACACCTCGACTCTCTTACCTCCGAGGGGACAACACAGCCTATCTCAACAGAGAGCAGCCAGGCGGGAAGGACTCCAGGGACAGCACCTGGTGTCTGCTTCATAAACTTCCCTTCTTGCAAGTCTCTGAGGGTCGCTTTAGCCACGCTGCTGCTTTATGGAATGTCTCTGCACGTGTGCTTACTTCACCTGATACAATCTGAATTTTCTGAAATTAGCCCTGCGCTGTCAGCAGCCCCCTGCACGGGTCACTGTGAGCTCTGTCCCCTACCCAAGGAGGAGCCCCCCCCCCTCACCCCACTCTCATTGTTTTCCTGCCACTCAGGGGGTGCTGACAGCTTCCCTCAGTGGCCAAGGCTGCTCCCCGGAGAGGCCAGCTTCTACCCCAGCTCTACCTCCCCATGCCCTTTCTTCAAGTCCTCACAAGTGAAAGCATGATTCTATATCTCACGTGTCTTCCCTGGTCTGTGTGGGCAAGTGCCCCTTAGAGAAAGCAACATCGTCGGGGTCCCAACAGCTTCCGGAAACTATACAGGCTGTTAAATCATGTTAACCAAAAGCCAGGGCCCAATGTTTTTCTAGCCAGAGTGACTCTCACTCAGGAAACATTCCTTCTAATCACTGGTTTTAATACAAATAAAATGTAGTGATTCATTAATCTCCTTAACCTGTAATTTCAAATTGGGTTTTTCTCTAGAAAAATACCTAAAGGAGGTAGGTGCCCATTAAGCAGTTCAGGGGAATTTTATTTAAGCTGCAAATAAAATTAGTTTACTCATTTTTAATTTAATTCCCAGGAGGCATTTTGGAAGCTTTTCCTTTTCATTTGACCTGAAACCATTTTTTTTAACTGATTGTGATCCTAGACGGAAGCCCTTTGCAGGCCACGCTGAGGAGTCTTAAAGCTCATCTGTTTCCCTTTTTCTAATTGACTTACAAATGCGTAATTGACTCACAGGCAGAATTGACTATGCATGACATTTCAAAAGGGCAAAGCTTCCAGACTTCCTCTTTTGCTCCTTTCTTTTTTCATCTTCCTTAGCCACCTGCCAACAGCATCCCAAGATATTCTGGTCCTCCTCCTCCTCCTGGCCCCATCCAACCACCCTGTAAAGCCAGGCGGCTTCTGTCCCTGGTCATCAAGGCGCAGAGGGGCTGCACGCCTCCTTCGCTCCTGGACTGCTCCTCTGGAATCAGGGACAGTGATAGCCTGTGGCCACTGCTGTGCGTCCCTGTGCTGGCTCTGAGACCAACCAGCTTCTCCTGAGGTTTCTGGGCCCTTTACAAATGAGGACCAACCTAGGTGCTTTACAAATGAGGACCAACCTAGGTGCTTCATCTTCCTTTTGCACAACAGAGCCTGGAAATCTGGGAGGAGTCAAGAGAGGTGGGCAGGGCGGCAATGGGAGGGGCATGAGGGCCACTGATGATGTGGCTGACCTGGCGTGAACACTGTCCACAAGCACCCACACGGCCTCCTCTTACGGCTTCTGAGACAGGGACTACCAGAGCCCCGCCATCAACCTCCCTTGGTGATGGGGACCTGCCAGAGCTCCACAGAACTGCCAGAAGCCAGGGACGGCCCAAAGGCTGTGCCCAGCCCACAGTGATAAAGCTGGAACACCAGCAGGGGATGCTCCAAGGGACAGGGGTGCATCGGCCCGAGCTCCAGCGCCCCAGAAGCCCCAGGGGGACGTGTCTCGGGTCTCCGGAGCTGCTGGCTGCAGCGTGCCGAGGACCATGGCGTCTCCACTCTCTTCCCTGTCCACATGTTCTCCCTCGCCCCCTTCTTTCTGGGAAATGGCATCCCTCAGGCAGGGGCTTCCTATCTTTGCCTCCCGGGAATGTGACCCTGGCGCTCTCCCAGAAGCAGGTTCTGGAGAACCCAATTGTGTCGTGCTGAGTCTCGACAGACACCAAGGGTTTGGCTCCTGGACGGTCTCTAAATCCTAGGGAAGGGTTTGGCTCCTTTGAAACCCTGGCATGTGCATGTTCACGTGGAATTTCTGCATCCCAGGCTATGAAATGTTTGTGGAGGCGCAGTAAAGCCTCCGTCACAGGTGAACAGGTCTCAGGATGTGCCCAAACCCACTGATAACAGTACACTTGACACTGGGGTATGAGCGTGTTGGTGAGTGTTCCCAGGGAGCCCAAGAACAAACCGCGTAAGCAGGTAACAAGGAGCAAACCCTGTTAGAGCACAGAGCACGCACAAGTGCAACCACATGGAGCATGTGGTTTCCTGACTGGGGAAGATCGGGAGGCGAGTCGGTAATGGATTCAGCGCCTCTGTCTTTTGTGGGTTTTTCTAAAGAGGCAAAGTCCACTCCTGCCCAAATTACCAAGAGAACCCAAGCAGCGTCCCAGTCTGCAGAGGGTGCTTGTTTATTTCTTCTGTTCTTAAAGCAGCATTGAGCTTCGTCAGTTTCGGCTTTCTAACCCTTTTTTCTCTCTTATATTGCAATTTCCTTCCATCTTCTAAAAAATGTTCGAAAATGAACCAAATATGAAAACTCGTGTTACATTTCAGAGTGTCTGGCCACAATCTAGAGACCAAGATAACGCCAGGCTCTAATGCCCATATTTAGCAGGATAAAGATGGTTGGCTAATGGCCCTGGAGAAAGAAGGAGAAACAGTGTGTTGAATGCAGTCCAAACCCCACGTACTGTGCTTTGGGTCCTCTATAAGCTCCAGCTACAGAGTACAATCGTAGGATTGTTATATCTGTGTGTGTATGTGTGTGTGTTTGTTTTTAATCTTAGAAATTCTTCTGCAGCTTGGGTAATCACTTTTTTCTTACTGGACTTTATTGAAAAATATTACAAAGAAGGGTTAGCGTAACCACATATAAGTAGCCAAGTGTTTTTGCAGTAAACCACCAAACATTTTCACTGTTTCTAATGGAATCAGCCCTAGCATTGGGCATTTACCCAGCACAGCCTGTTTCTGTTCAGCCCAGCCCGAATCATGGTGATAAGCCCAGCAGGGGAAGGGTCAGCGCAGCAGCGTTGGATGAGACCAGCCTCTGTCGGCTGTGCCCAGGTCTGCCCAGGGACACACCCCCCGGGCTCAGCTCAGGCCGGCCGCGCTGTCCAGCCCCACAGCAGGGCTTGCTTGGCACCATCCCTCACTGGCAACGCTCGCCTGCACCAGCTCCCCTGCCCATTTTCCACACTGCCTCCTCGCCTACCCCAGGAGCCAGTTCCCATCTGCCCAGGGAGCGTCACCTGGGGGCGCCTTCACTGGGAGCAGAGTTCACAGAGCCGAGTCCTCTCCTTCAGGTAGGACTCATGCTCCTTCCTTAGAGGGACTTTCTGGGCTCCCGGCTGAGCTCCTGCTCACGCTACAGCACAGTGAGACTCACACCTGATCCTTCCAACTCCCACCCAGTACAGTCACACTCACACCTGTTTCCCTCCAACTCCCACCCAGTACAGTCACACTCACACCTGTTTCCCTCCAACTCCCACCCAGTACAGTCACACTCACACCTGTTTCCCTCCAACTCCCACCCAGTACAGTCACACTCACACCTATTTCCTCCGACTCTCTCCCAGTACAGTCACACTCACACCTGTTTCCTCCAACTCTCACCCAGTACAGTCACACTCACACCTGTTTCCCTCCAACTCTCTCCCAGTACAGTCACACTCACACCTGATCCCTCCAACTCCCACCCAGTACAGTCACACTCACCCGTTTCCCTCCAGCTCCCACCCAGTACAGTCACACTCACACCTGTTTCCTTCCAACTCTCTCCCAGTACAGTCACACTCACACCTGATCCCTCCAACTCCCACCCAGTACAGTCACACTCACCCATTTCCCTCCAGCTCCCACCCAGTACAGTCACACTCACACCTGATCCCTCCAACTCCCACCCAGTACAGTCACACTCACACCTGACCCCTCCAACTCCCACCCAGTACAGTCACATTCATACCTGTTTCCCTCCAACTCCCACCCAGCATAGTCACACTCATACCTGTTTCCCTCTAACTCTCACCCGTACAATCACACACCTGTTTCCCTCTACCTGTTGCCCAATACAGTCACACTCACCCCTGTTTCCCCCCAACTCTCACCCAGTACAGTCACACTCACACCTGTTTCCCTCTAACTCTCACCCAGTACAGTCACACTCACACCTGTTTCCCTCCAACTCTCACCCAGTACAGTCACACTCACCCCTATTTCCCTCCAACTCTCTCCCAGTACAGTCACACTCACACCTATTTCCCTCCAACTCTCACCCAGTACAGTCACACTCACACCTGCTTCCCTCCAACTCTCACCCAGTACAGTCACACTCACACGTGTTTCCCTCCAACTCTCACCCAGTACAGTCACACTCACACCTGTTTCCTCCAACTCTCACCCAGTACAGTCACACTCACACCTGTTTCCCTCTAACTCTCACCCAGTACAGTCACACTCCACACCTGTTTTCTTCTGGCTCCCACCTGTTGGAGGACAGATTTAGCTATTCTGGGAGTTTTGGTGTTTTGCCCACTCCCAGCTTAATCTATTTAAGTCAAGGTTCATTCTAATGAGACCTCTCTTCTATGTAAACACTGCTAGAGGGTGTGGCAGTTACAGAAGTCACCTTGATTGAATAACTTCTGACTTATACATCTACTAAGACTTCTATGTTTTCTAGATTGGGCACAGCTCCTCTTTATAGCCACTGCACCCAACGTGGGACAGTTAGAATTTACCAGGAAACTACCACCCTGGCTACGCTGAGACTATAGGAAGACTATAGGAAGGATCATACTAGTTTGCTCTAAGCAGGCGAGAGTGACCCTTTCAGTACACGAGAACAAGATACTCAGAATCACCCTGGTACAGATAATAATAAGAAGGACCTTGTGGGTACCATCTAGATTACATGAAGCTCATGAAGTTAAGATGTATTACTTTATAACAGCCCTCTCTCTCTCCAGTGTTTTACATAAGAGATAATCTCCTTAGTCCTTGGCATAACCTTTGTTTATACTTGCAATAAGGTGTGGCACTACACTCTGTTTAGAGTTCTTTGTTGACATGCCCCTTCCGATTGGATTACTTTGGTGTATATAAGGGGCTGACTTGAGGCCCCTTCACCTTTTGCCTTTTTGGTTCCTCAGCCTTCAGCTTTTGGCTACTGCGGCTTTTGGCTTTTGGCTTTTGGCCTTTTGGCCTTTTGCTCTTTGGCCTTTCGCTCTTTCTTCTAGGTAAGACTCAGCTCGGGTGAGATCCTCTCTCTTTGGTGGGAGACTTAGGCTCTTTTGTATGGTCTAACTCCGGACCAGAGCTAAAGTTTGTTCATTATATTGGAGTGCTGTGGAAGAGCTTTTGTACTATTAAAAGCCATTTTTGGAACTGCACTGGACTCATGAGTTTTCATCTGTTCTCCCGGCGTCCTCGGAGGTAGAAGAAAACCTCTGTCCTGACACTGTCGGGGACCCCGGCGGCATTCCCCGACATCCACCCCCGCTGCAGCACAGTCACACTCATACCTGCTTTCCCTGTCAGCAGTCACCCTGGGAAAGCGCCCAGCTACATGGCCATCACCTGCTCTTTTGGGTGCTCCCTGAACTCCCTGAGAGCCCCAGAGAACAGAGGCTGCTCTCGCCTATTTCCAGCAAACCAGGGCCTGACACGCAGTGAGTGCCCCATACTCCCTGGATGATTAGTGTGTTTGGAATTGAAGCTCCCGACACATCTGGGATTCTGTGCACTGGAATGTGCTGCTGTGTCCTTAAAGCCCGTTTGTCAGCTCTTATATCCTGGGCACTGGGCACACTGTCCCGCCAAACAGGTCTGAGATGCCCGGGTGACAGCCGGGATGGGAGTCCCAGGGACTCTGGGCATGAGAGGAAACAGACTGGACAAACCTCCCACAATGCACCTGCCTTCCCGGCAAATCCCCAGAACAAGTCAGCAAAGTGGAGAGTGCCCCCCATCATAGATGAGAGGGGTACAGGATCTAGAAAGCCAGTCATGGGATCCAGAAAGCCAGTCATGGGATCCAGAAAGCCAACCTAGAATCCAGGGAAGTCAATCATGCAATTGATGAAGCCAATAACAGGATCCCAAAAGCTGATCATAGGGTCTTTGGGTTTTAGAGCCCAGCCAGCCCAGCCTAGGAGAGAGTCGGGGTCCCTGCACCCCCTCGGCTGTGCTGTGCTGCACCGCTGACATTCTAAGGACAGGCCCTGTGCATGCCTATGCAGGGGGGGTGAGCACAATAGTGCAGGTGACAGCCCTCACTATCATGTCACCCAACAGGGCGCTAGGAAGGGGCCGAGTGAATGCCCCTGAGTGTGGAGGGCTGGGTTCCTCCATGCCATCAGGGTGCCCCTAGAGGAAGGGTCTGGACAGGAAGGCTGCCCGCCGTCGTCATCACATTGATGGTGCCTTCTCCGAGTGGGGCAGGTCACCCAGCTCTCAGTGGGTTCCCTAAAGGAAGGCCCCAGAGAGGAAGTGGGGGAGGGGCCATCAGCTGCAGGTCCCCATATCCAGGCTGCTTTAAAGACGCATCCCAGCGGGCTCCGACACCACCCACTGTAATGACAAGAGACATAACCAAAACAGAACAACCCGACACCGAAGCCCTCTCGGCGGGCTGGAGCAGTAGTGCAGCAGGGGAGGGCATGTGCCTTACACACTGCTGACCCGGGTTCAGTCCCCAGCAACCCATATGGTCCCCTCAGTATTGTCAGGAGTGATTCTTGAGCACAGAGTCAGGAGGAACCCTGAGCATCACTAAGCGTGACCCCAAAACAGCAACAAAACCCTCATGGCTTCAGGATGTCCCAAAGCAGAACCGAGCCTTTGGAAAACACACAGCACTCAGCTCCAGGGGCTAGCATGGAGGAGCCATGATCCGAGCTGCCGTGCTTCCCAAGAAACAGAATTGCGTTAGAGAACCGAGAGAGACATTTGGGGAGGAATCACTTAACATGCTTGTGGCCTAATATCCCTGCTGTCTGTGTCTGTGAGATTGATGCTTCATTCCACTGCATGCAGGAGATTCTGCCCTGGACTCTTTGGCACTTACATTTCAGCACCCAAGTGCTGTGATGGCATCTCACAATCATCTTTAATTAGGAGCATTTTTGCATCACGTTGTTGAAGACTCAAACTCAGATGCGTGGAGATGCCGTGACCCTTGCTCTCGGTTTTGTCTAAAATTATCTTAGAACCCATCAAATTCCGCCACACACATTCTCTCCCCTCTCCACCACCCCGTCAGATGGCCCCGAGCTCATAATCAACAATCACACAACAGCACATCAGAGTATTTAGGCTTAATGTGATCACTGCCTCGGGCCGTCATAAAAGCAGAAACGCCCCCTCTCCCTTTATTGTTTCGCTCCCCCATGCAGCTTCGTGCTGAGACGCAGAGCTGGTCATCCCTCACCAGGCAACTAACCAGCCCCTGGCTACGCGTTGTTAAGTAACACAATGGAATTAATTCCCCAACCAGGAAAGTCTCCAGAGCACTGGCAGACAGGAAATTTCCCTAGAAACGGTCTCCATGCCACCTTTTTCCAGCCCAGCCCCCCCAGCACCCCCTCTTCTGCCGCTGCTGTTTTAGGCCTTTGCAAACAGGGAGGTTCACTCTCTGAACAGTTACCCATTTGCCATCCTGCTGTGCTTTTGTGAAGGCCCTTTCCAGAAACTTCCAAATGAGAGGACAGTTACTCATCTGTGGGCTGGTCCTCGTGGCTGCCACCTCCCTATGGGACCGATCCAGAGCTCAATGTCTCTCCCTTGTGCCCACCTTCTCTGGAATGGGGCCCCCTGCTCCACCCCACTCCTGCTGGTGGAAGCTCCCCAGCGTTCCATTTTCAGCACCCACTTTCCTCCCAGAGACAGCTCCCAAGGCTGAGATGGAAAAATGACAAGGGAACCCCCAGAACCCAGCGGCCCCCTGCACCTCACCACTTGAAAAACTCCTGCCTATCCTTCAAAACCCAGGGAAATTGTTCCTTTCTGGTAAAAGCCTTTGCTGGTTCTTCCCCTGAGCCTTCCTCCTCTGCTCATATAATGCATACAGGGGTGGCTCCTTCTGCTTTCCTGTTTCCTGTGTGTCTCCTGGGTCACCTGCTGTCAGCTGAGCTGTTTTCTTCAGATGGAAACAGGGACTTTGGGGGCTTCCTCCACTCTAGCACCCTGTGATCGCTGGGAAGAATAAACACACTTTGGTTTTGGAGATTTAGAACCACATCCAGCGGTGCTCAGGGATTACTCCTGGCTCCGCACTCAGAGATCACTCCTGGCAGGCACAGGGGACCATATGTGGTGACAGGGATCAAGGTCTGCTGCATGCAAGGAAAACTCCCTCCTCTCTGTACTATTGCTCCAACCCCTAAACACATTTCTTTCATCTCTCATGGAAAATCTTAGTGACAAAAATGCTCAGGGCTGCTCCAAGGACAGGTCCCAGTTTCCTAGACTATAGTTCAACCAGTGCTAGGTTCAACCCTCAGCCACATGGCCCCTGGCAGGCCACCATCACATTCCAGAAATCAGGAGAGGAAAGTGGGGAGATGCACGTCCCTGTGGAGTCTCACACACATGGGACACATCTCTGTCACAGTCCAGGCCCTTGGCCCAACTCTACCTCCGAATCACAGCTAGCAGCAAGGAAATCTGATAAAAAAGAAGGATGGATGGATGGATGGATGGATGGATGGATGGATGGATGGATGGATGGATGGATGGATGGATGGATGGATGGATGGATGGATGGATGGATGGATGGATGGATGGATGGATGGATGGATGGATGGATGGATGGATGGATGGATGGATGGATGGATGGATTCTGGACTGGGGCCTACAGGGGTGAAAATTGTATTATAATGGAATCAAGGAAGGAAGAACAGCTGATGGAAACAGCTGGTCACTTCTGCCTTTGCTTTTGTACAGGACCAGCCATTCGGTACCTAGCAAAGCAGTGACTGTGCCCTTGGTGTCCTGCATGGGGTCAGTTACCCTGCCGGGTGCTGACTTTGTGCCATACCCAGCAAGAAGGGAGGAGGGACCTGGCAGCATGCCAAGGCCTACCCCAGAGCAGCTCGACCTGCCAGCAGGAGGCAACTGCTTTCCTCTCCAGTAACCTGCATTCTCCAGCCACATCTGTCCAGGGCACGGGGATGATATTGATCCATTGACTGGCAAGGCCGTAGGGGTCCTATCAGTCCCGTGAGGACACTGAGAGTTGAAGGGGTCAGGGTCATGTATGAGGGCACACACCGTGGAAGTTGTGGAGACAGGCTTGGGCCCAGACGGAAGCGGCCAGGCTATCACAAGGACAAACATAGGCCGTCATCTTAGCTCAGTGATGCTCAGCACTAGGCATTCCCTCTGCTGTCATATTGGGCCAGCGAGGAAATGCTTCTCCCTCTCCTGCATGGGACAGAATTTACTCCCTCCTGTCTGATTAGTCTCCCCAAGCCCCACGATCTTTGATTTCACTGACAGGTTACTCAAAGGTGTGCCCATAGATATGCTCCTATGCTGGCTACTCAGAAATACGTATTCCAGAAGACATTTATCTCATGCTTTTTCTTCCCAGCAGGCTGAAGAGTCACCTAAGATTATTGGACACTTTACTTCCAACCCAAATAAACTGTCTTGCACACTCAGCTCTATGTAATAACAGGGATTTCTTTCTCTGAATAGCCCAATCTATTTTAAAAGGTTTTGTTAGTTCTGAATGCTTTATACGCAAAGCCCAGCAGGAGGGGATTGAAGACTCACATTTCATCTCGGGAGGTAGATTAACTAGACATCAGTTTTAAAGAATGATATTTAAATAGAGGAAAATGAATTTCCCAGTGCAGATGGACAAAATAGAATATATAGAAAAGAACCATCTATGATCCTCTAGGGTAGATATTACAATGAAAATGAAGCTCAAGGCGCCGGCAATAGTGCAGTGGCTAGAACACTTGCCTTGCATGCAGCCAACCCAGGTTCAATCCCCACCCTCCTATATGGTCCCTGAGCTCTGCCAGGAGTGATCCCCCAAAGGAAGAGCCAAGAGTAAGCCCTGAGCATCACCAGGTGAACCCCCTGTCAAGTCTACTGTGAACATCAGGGCTGTCTGGAGTCCCCAAAAGTATTAGAGTACATCAGGTTCCCTGTCCAAGCTCAGGGGCCAGCGAATGTCCCCTCCAGCTAATGGACACAGAAGGATGACCACCAGTTCTTTGAAAGTCCAAAGTTTTAATTATTCACATATCTACAGAAAGAACAAGAGCAGAGAGAGAGAAGGCAGCCAAGCAGAGGAGCGCTGACCAGACTAACTCACTTAGACCTCCATCCCTCAGACCACTCCAATGACACCAACCACACCAACCCCCAGCCAAACAACAGAGCTCCTTTTATAGTTTTTCAAGGCAAGGAGCAGGGCTTCACAAAGGCTAGGAAGAAAAGGCTTTTGTACTCTGACAACAAAGGAAGTGAGAAGGGCTTCCTCTCACCACGTGCAAGAAACACAGGAGGCTCCACCCAGCTCCCTGGGCTAGTGTGGGATCCCAGGATGTTGATTTCTCTTACCTTGAGTTAGTAAACAATTATTTCAATGATGTTTCTAGTCATTTTTGTATAGACATAGTAAGAGGAGCAGACATTTACACCCGAGATTAGAGTGACCTTTCCTGGGGTGATTGCATCATATAGTCCACACTATACTCCTCTCACCAGACTGATCATTCCAGCCCCTCTGTGTCCTATCAGTTTCTTCAGGTAAACACAGAACTCCTTCTCTGACCTTGCAATTTTAGCTTTACATTAGTACAAAGCTTGTTTTAGGTCTTGCGTCAGGGGCAGACAAGCCGTCCCATGTGGAAGCCAGAGTTGTCTCTTACTGGTTCCATCCAGTCCCTCAGTGGGACCATCCTTGTCTGGGGTGTGAGAAATTAAAACCAATCTATAGGCAATTGAGACATTTAGTTAAGGAACATAGTGCAAGCCCAGGAATAACAAATTAGCCTTAACTGTCTTCCTGTGTCTACACAAAAGGACTCAGCTCCAAAGCAAGAGCACACAAAGGGTGCAAGGCAAAGAGAAAAGCAGCATTTTAGCAAACCACTGAGCTTGGCTGGGAGTGTGACACCTGCTGAGAAGGAACCCAACATCCCTCCCAAAAAAGCTTGAATTTTTCTCCACTGCACCCCAAAACTCATTCGGTGGCATCCTCAGTGAGGAACAGGGGCAGCCATAAGACCAACTCCAGAAAGGCCTTGGGTCCGAGTACCCTGGAGGTCAGTTCTGGTGTCTGGGTTGATGCAGATTTGGAAAATTAGAATTAGATGCTGTCCTCAAGCACCTTTCAGATGGCTGGTGAGAGAAAGAGGAAATGAACAGTTCCCAGAGCGCCCAGAGAAGCTCTTGCCCAGAGATCTAGAGAGAGGCCTCAGGAGTCTGTCATGGCCCCTTCTCCGGACAACTCGTCCTGCTCATTGCAAGAGTGTTTCCCAGGGTGTGTGCCAGGGCCAGCATAGCACAGTAGCTGATGAAACGGTCAGCACTTGCTCAAATGCCATTGATTTCAGAGTGCACTGGGCTACCCTGCTTCCACCAGGCTGAGGCTCTGCCACGCCCATGCCCTGCACCTTCCCAGAGGTGAAACGCTGCATCTTATTCTCAAACACCAATTGTTGTCCACAGTGAAGACATGAAGAGGGCCTTGGGCATGGTTATAGGAAAATGAAAGTTCTATTAAGCGTCCAGGAACTTGGCGATCATCAGAGGGAAGTAAGCAGCGGCACACTGACAGCTCGGCAAATTAAGATAACAACAGGAAGTGCTATCACAATTGAAGAATGCACAGCAGGAAGAGAGGGAGGAAATGATTAGAAAATGTTATTGGAACTGAACGTTTTGCACGGCTCCCACTTCAGAGAAAGGAGAAGGACAGTGAAGTCTTCATGTAGAAAATTGCGGTCGTTGGGAAATGGAGCTGAGCCATGCCTGCCCCGGCTGTCTGCACCCTGGGGAACATGGGCAAACAGTGAGAAGCCCTGGCCCCATCAACCCAGGCCAGGTTTCTGCATCAGTCGCCTTCACCAAGGAAAGAAGTTGGGGTGGGTGCTACATGCACAGAGGTGCTGTGGTCACTGCTGGGGAAGCAGGTGATGACGAGGAGGATGGGGAAAGAGAGGAGAAGCTCTCAGCTGCAGATGAGCTGCAGGGCTGCAGACGGAACCTAGGGAGAGGAGGGGCAGGAGAGACTGGCATGCAGAGTGGAGGGAGCTGGCAAAGAATCTTTTCTGAGAAGGAAACCACCCAGAGAGCCCGCAGTTGGTGAGGAAAGAAAAAATATCAAGAAGGTAGAGTTGCTTAAGCCACACTGGCTGCAAGTAAAGGAATCCAACCCTTAGTGGTGAAAGCGATGAATACAGTTAATGAATTTGCAGAAAGTGACCAGAGAGACAGCAGGGCCTGACCCAACAGCTCATCCTGTCACCAAGAATCTATATTCACCACACCCTGACCTACTGGGGAATGTGAATATTTTGATCTGTGCCCTGGTGTAAGCTGCCTCGTGAGGGCAAGCTAGCTGCAGCAGCTCCAAACACATCAAATCTCTTCGAAGGGGAGAATGAGAACAGGTAGTGGAGAGGTTGGGTCCTTTCTCTGATTGGGGCAGAAGATCCTTTGCAGAAACTCCTGTAGACTTCCTGTGATTTTTAGCTCTCCGGGACCCATGGTGGAGTCTCCCCTACCTGCAGAGGCTAGGGAAGGGCTGGGCTCTCTGTCTCAGTACTGTGTCCAGCTGGAAGGACACAGCCAGGAAAGAGTGTGTGGGAGCGCCTGCCTCAGGGAAGCTCACGCTACACAATCTCCCCATCACAGCGTGCTTCTCCCCCAGTCCACACTCTTGAGGATGCTAAAAATAGTGTCGCTCAGGATGTCCTGTCTGAAAACTCAGAGACCAAGTAGTTCTCGGTCACATCGTCTCTGAGCAGTCAGGGACCAGGTAGTTCTCGGTCACAGCACTTGAGTGGCTCAAACCTGTAGTGTTTGATTGTAAAATAAACCTCGAGCCATGAGGAGCGTTTCCCTCCTGTTTCTCACTGGCCTCAAGTGAACGGTGCCTTAGTGGTGATAGAGTGGCGCTCCTTGGCTCTGTCGGTAAGATTCCTCCATTTATCATAGACTCCTTTGCTGAGAATGCATGTTTAGCCTGATGGTGATTTTCACTTCCAATTAGATATAATAAGACCTCGGGATTTTTCCACAACCCTATTTTCCTCAATTTAGATTGTGCTGTGTGAAAGCTATTTATTTGTGAAGATGCCTAATCATTGAGCTAAATATTATATCAACCTCCAGCTAAGAAATCACGATGTTAATCCCTTTAACAGGGAAACGTACAAGCCACGGCATTTCAGGTTTTGTTTAGGAGGTGTTGAGTGACTGATGTCATGGTGAATTGGACTCTCCCTGGTTCTAGATTGGTCTCATAATCTCAGACAAAGAGAAACGGTGGCCTCGGAAGGTTTTTGAGCTGATGAATCTGCTGGTTTCTTACAGTATTAATGTGTATAGTTTAAAAAAGAATATAAAAGAATAGATTTCAATTTCTTGCATGAATTAATTAATATTTATGGTAAGTTCCTTTGAAACTCTGGTGTCTGATCAAAAACTATCAGGCCTTCAGATCTAGTCATTCGTTTTAAAATGGGCAAGTGTGGCTCGCTGCAGCTAAAGTGAAGTGTGAATTAAGACATTTGTGACTTCAGCCCCGACCTCTACACCGCAGGCCAAGTGCTGGCCAAGCATCTTTCTCACGTGGCTCGTAGGGACCACGTGTGCCAAGCTCAGCAGCTGCGCCAGTGGGCCGCAACCCTCATGTTTGTGTCAAACCCCGAATGTATGAGCCCCGTTCTCTCGGCCCATTGCTCCCTCTCATCTGCATCAGCTACGTGCCCTTAGATGCCTCTTCGGAGCATCAGTGGGAAGCACAGCCCCCACAGTAAAACCGAGATCTTTGCCTGGGTTCAAAAACACACGCTCCTGGGCTAGGTGCCATCCCTCCTCCCTCTAAATGCTCACCTCATCCCGGGCTGTGTCGGACTCGTGAGATGCCTGTAACTCAGGTGCACAGCACTGCGCCTTCATCCCCAGCCTCCGCTACCCTCCTCCCCCTCCTCCCGCTCCTCCTCCTCTTCCTGCTCTGACTTCCTTTATTCCTCTGAACTCAGCCAGAGCCTTTGTAGGAGCTTGTCCAGCAGTGACATGCAGGCACGCCTTCTCTCGTGCGTGCGTCTGTGTGAAGCTACGGGTAGGTAGCACTTACCTTCCTTCGAACTCCAGAGAGAGAAGAGGGTGGGGGGGAGAGAGAGAGAGAAAGAGAGAGAGAGAGAGAGAGAGAGAGAGAGAGAGAGAGCTGCCCTGTGGAGTAGCTGCATGCACAGAGCTTCCAGCTCCAGGTCGAGGTCAGCGGGGGCCTTTGTCCTGGGCTCCCAGGAAGGCCAGCACTGACCGGAACATAGGACACCTGCAGGAGGGGCCCAAAGCCAGCGCCCCTTCACCCAGTGGTGCATCTCTTCATGCTTTTAAGCCTTGCCACCAGCTTCCCATCTCCTCCTGGGACAAATGGGCGTCTTCTGAGACAGGAAATGGCTCACCGGGCAGCTTGCACAGTGCAGGGCACATCTCAGACCGCTAGGGGTGACTCTGGCTTCAGCTGTCTGTGATGTTCGTGTGTTGGTTGGACTCGCCAGGTGCAGGGGTGTAGGGCTGGACATGGGTGGGGCCAGCAGGGTGGGAGCCCCCAAAGCAGGTGTGGGGCTGGCAGCGGGGAGAGCCGAGGCAGGGGAGGGGCTGGCAGTGTGGGAGAGCCAAGGCAGGGGTGGGGCCGGCAGTGTGGGAGAGCCGAGGCAGGGGAGGGGCTGGCAGTGTGGGAGAGCCGAGGCAGGGGAGGGGCTGGCAGTGTGGGAGAGCCGAGGCAGGGGGTGGGGCTGGCAGTGTGGGAGAGCCGAGGCAGGGGAGGGGCTGGCAGTGTGGGAGAGCCGAGGAAGGGGAGGGGCTGGCAGTGTGGGAGAGCCGAGGCAGGGGTGGGGCTGGCAGTGTGGGAGAGCCGAGGCAGGGGAGGGGCTGGCAGTGTGGGAGACTGAGGCAGGGGAGGGGGCTGGCAGTGTGGGAGAGCTGAGGCAGGGGAGGGGCTGGCAGTGTGGGAGAGCCGAGGCAGGGGTGGGGCTGGCAGTGTGGGAGAGCTGAGGCAGGGGTGGGGCTGGCAGTGTGGGAGAGCCGAGGCAGGGGAGGGGGCTGGCAGTGTGGGAGAGCCGAGGCAGGGGTGCTATTCGCCCACCTCTGACAGCACCAGAAACGCAGATGCTCAGTGACTGCGGCAGTGAAGGGAAAGCGGGGGGAGGGAGGAGGTGCAGTTGCCTCCGTCCTGAGTTTCCCAGATTTGGGGTGACATCCAACAGCACACAGGAACTACTCCTGTCCGTGCTCGGGAGACCGCGTGAGATCCTGGGGATTGAACACGGGTCAAAACCAAAGCAAGCACCTTAACCCACTGTGCTATCCCTCTGGCTCTCCCATACCCAAAGGAATGTACTAATTTAGTGTGGCCCTTTGGTTGTTGGTTTTGTTTCGGGTCAGTGGCAGGGAGGTGAAGTTGGGGCCACACCAGGCTGCACTCGAGGCTGACTCCCAGCTCTACTCAGGATCATCAGGGAGAGCCGAGGGACGGATGCGGTGCCAGGGATTGAACTGGGACGGCTGCAGGCAAGGCCTTAACTCCCCTCCCATCCCACGACCCTCCTTAACTCCCCCTCCCATCCCACCACCCTCCTTAACTCCCCTCCCATCCCACCACCCTCCTTAACCCCCCTCCCATCCTACCACCCACCTTAACTCCCCTCCCATCCCAGGACCCTCCTTAACTCCCCCTCTCCCATCCCACCACCCTCCTTAACTCCCCCTCTCCCATCCCACCACCCTCCTTAACTCCCCCTCTCCCGTCCCACCACCCTCCTTAACTCCCCTCCCATCCCACCACCCTCCTTAACTCCCCTCTCCCATCCCACCACCCTCCTTAACTCCCCCTCTCCCATCCCACCACCCTCCTTAACTCCCCCTCTCCCATCCCACCACCCTCCTTAACTCCCCCTCCCATCCCACCACCCTCCTTAACTCCCTCTCCCATCCCACCACCCTCCTTAACTCCCCCTCCCATCCCACCACCCTCCTTAACTCCCCTCCCATCCCACCACCTTCCTTAACTCCCCCCTCTCCCATCCCACCACCCTCCTTAACTCCCCCCTCTCCCATCCCACCACCCTCCTTAACTCCCCCTCTCCCATCCCACCACCCTCCTTAACTCCCCCTCCCATCCCACCACCCTCCTTAACTCCCCCTCCCATCCCACCACCCTCCTTAACTCCCCCTCCCATCCCCTCCACCTCCTTAACTCCCCCTCCCATCCCATGACCCTCCTTAACTCCCCCCCCATCCCACCACCCTCCTTAACTCCCCCTCCCATCCCACCACCCTCCTTAACTCCCCCTCCCATCCCACAACCCTCCTTAACTCCCCTCCCATCCCACCACCCTCCTTAACTCCCCCTCCCATCCACCACCCTCCTTAACTCCCCCTCCCATCCCACCACCCTCCTTAACTCCCCCTCCCATCCCACCACCCTCCTTAACTCCCCTCTCCCATCCCAGGACCCTCCTTAACTCCCCCTCTCCCATCCCACCACCCTCCTTTTGAGCTGAAAATTCTGCCCACCACACTTCCCTCCTCAGATGGCCCTGAGGTCCGAATGGCTCCCAGGGAGCTTCGACCAGTCGTGGCCCCTAAGGCACACAGAAACGTGGCTGAGAAGTTGTCTTGTTGAGCACAAGGAAGGCACGGGAGCTTTGGAGATCCTTTCTCGGCCGTCAGCTCTGTCAGAAGCGGCAGGTGCTAGAGATGCACCTACAGGCTCCGTTCCTTCTGCCCCAGCTGTTTTCCATTGGGAAACGCAGCGAGCGTCTTTCTTCCCCTAGAGCCGGATCTACAATAGCTCTGTGGGTCGTGGGAACTGCCACTCTCCGCTCTGTCTGCGTCTCGGGCTGCATCTCGGAATCCCCACAGTCCCGCCACAACCTCGCTTGTTTCCTTTCTTTACAGATCAGATAGAGTTTAAAGAATTTTTGTGGCTTCTCCAGAGCCCCAAAGCATTGCTGGTGTTTTCAGCCTCGCATGCAAATGCCCAGGGGAAACCCGGAGAGTCCAGGGCATCCTGGGGAGCCCAGAGGAGCCCAGGGGAGCCCATGGTAGCCCAGGGGCAGGGGAGCCCAGGGGACCCCAGGGGAGCCCAGGGAAGCCCAGGGGCGGGAGCCCAGGGGAGCCCAGGGGAGCCCAGAGGAGCCCAGAGGAGCCCAGGGGGCCCAGGGGAGCCCAGGGGAGCCCAGGGGAGCCCAGGGGAACCCATGGTAGCCCAGGGGGCAAGGGAGCCCAGGGGAGCCCAGGGAAGCCCAGGGGAGCCCAGGGGAGCCCAGGGGAACCCATGGTAGCCCAGGGGCGGGGAGCCCAGGGGAGCCCAGGGGAGCCCAGGGGAGCCCAGGGGAGCCCAGGGAGCCCAGGGAAGCCCAGGGAAGCACCTTTTAACTCCATCATTATTGAACGTTCTTGTTTTCTTTAATTCTTTCAAAAACACAAAGGAAGGGGAAATCCCAAAGAACTTGCTCCTGGCTCCCAGGTTGAGGGAAGGCCGTCTTCATCCTTGGCAGGGGAGAGGATTCCATTCACCCTAGACAGACCCCACACACACACCTTTCAGAGCTTGTTACCCAGAGAGAAACTGGCAAAAAAGTACAAAGATGATCCAGGAAACGAAATGATCCACAGCAACCCAGCCTGGGTAGGAGGCTGCTTTTCGGAAAGTTTGAAGTCAGATGACAGTGTCTAGCAGGCCTAGATCACCGCTTGGAAACAGGAGGGGAAAATTCCCACAGCCATGAGCTAAGGTCAGGGCTCGAATCCGCTGTAAGAAGCTTCATCAGGAAAAATGATAACCTGTGCAAAAACAATGCCAGGAGAGACAGAACCACAGACCCAAAGGGACAGGGGTGGAATCGGCATCCTCGGGAGGAGCCCATCCATTCGCGAGGGACGTGGGCGTGGAATTATATGTATGCAAAATCACCAAGAACACAGTTATGAATCACAGAGCTCCAGTCAATAAAAGGGAGCTTTAGAACAGCAGCGGCAGTGGCCTGTGAAGCCGTGAGGGAACGCATCTCTCTGGCCGGGCTGAACTAGCCACTAATCACTTTGCGCCCTCTAAGTAGCCCCTGGAGCATTTTGTGTGATCTTTAGGCTTGGGGAGTTTCAGGGTGGGAGGAAAGAGGACCCTGGTTGTAGACCCCCCCCCCACACACACACACTTTTCATCAGCCTAAGGCTTGGGGCCCAGGATGGTACTTTAAGGCTTCCAGAGTGAATGGTGGGATGAGAATCCTGGGATAGAGCTGAAGGAGGAAAACAAATCCTGACTAGGCTGGCAACGTGACGCTGCTCAGACCTTAGCTGTTGGCTTTTCTGTGGGGGACGGGGCGAGGGGCTCCAGCTCCCGCTCAAACGCATCCTGCAGTGAACCTGAGCTGTGCCCACCAGCTGTTTCTGAGGCTCCCACCATATGCCCCGCTTGGGAAAACACCTCTCTGCTCTCTCTCTCTCGCTCTCTCTCTCGCTCTCTCTCACTCTCTCTCTCGCTCTCTCTCTGCTCTCTCTCTCGCTCTCTCTCTCACTCTCTCTCGCTCTCTCGCCGCTCTCGCTCGCTCTCTCTCGCTCTCTCGCTCTCTTGCTCACTCGCTCTCTCTCTGTTGCTTTCTCATTCGCTCATTCTCTCTGCCAGAAGCAGCAGTGAGAATCCCCTTAGACGAGCCGATTTCTGGACTACGGCAAATGGAGCTGAATATTATTTGGGGACAGTCTTAATTTGGAAAGGATCACGAAGTCCCATCAAGGAGGAAAAGAAAGAAATCAACATGTTCAAATGGATTTTGCAGAAATAAAAAAGTAATCCTCGGTCTAGACAAGCACTCTCCGAACATTATTATCTGATGTCTGATTTTTTCCGCCTTTCAATTATAGTCATTTCATGCATGTTATACAGATGAAGCCATTGTATCCGTTGGAGACCAATTTTGATCCCAAGGTTGATTAGACAGCCTTCTCTCCGACCCCCTGAGCGCCACCAGGGCCAGACTCGCGGACGCGGAGCTGGGCCCGCCTCGTTAGTGCCCTGACGAGCTCCTGCTTACGTTTAACCTTTCACCACAACCAAAGTCTCCGGGTTGCTATGGTGACAGCACAGTCAACCCAGAGAGCCTGTCCCCTCCCTAGCTCGCTCGCCTGCCCACCACCTGGGTCAAGCAGTAGACAGCCGCAGGGCCACTGTTTGCCAACTGCAAGCTCAGGGGGGACATTTTGAAAGGTCACTTTGCTCTGCCATCATTTGAATGAACAAAACAGCTGGAGGACAGATGGGGCGGAGGAGCCCAGCGAGCTCAGCCTGGGACTGTTATGTGCACCCCAGACCGGGGTCGGGGGGCTGTGAGGCTGGGACTGTTATGTGCACCCCCAGACCGGGGGGGTCGGGGTCTGTGAGGGAATGAAAGATGGGAGAAGATTCAGATGACTCAGGTCGATTCAATGAAATCTCCGAGTGCTGAGAAGGGGGCCTGGGAGGGCAAAGGCAGAACACGTGCGGTGCTGATGGACTCAGTAGAGCCTCAGAGCCAAGGAGCGGCCGGGACAGCGTCTGGAAGCAGCAAAGCGTGGGAGACCCCCAAAGTCGCCATCAGGAGTTGCCACCTTGATGGTCCCCCACAGAGACCACCTCTAACTGTGGGTCCTTAGGATCCCAAGCAGCTTTGGCGACTAGGATGCTGCTGTTGTCCACACAGCAGATACAGGCCAGCTGCAGGACTGTGGCCCTCGGCCCCGACAGGGCTCACCTGGGCTGGCTGAGCACAGGACAGCTCCTGTGGACTGAGACCCCCTCCCCAGTCATCCCTGCTGTGCCCACAGCACGCCCAGAACTGCCATAGCCCCTTTGGAACCACACAAGGCTTCAGTCATCCTGCAACCTCCAGCCTGGAGCAATTCCTGAGTGCAGGCTCTGCAGCACTGGCCGACCGAGGGGTTTAGGAGCCCGCGGACTGTAGCCTCCCCTAGAGGAGTTGGGGACCCCCGCTGGGTGACAGCCTCCCCCATCCCTTCCCTCGATGGCCGGTCCTGTGGCTCGCCACCTGCTCACCTCTGGTGTCCGATGGCCAGTCTTGTCCCTGCACCAGACTGGAAACCCCAGCTGAAACCCTGTCCCCAGATCCTCTTGCTGTGCTGCCGCTCTGGAACCCATCACCCGCCTCTGGGGTTGACCCGCGACTTTCCTTAGTCTCTGGCCAGAGCAACTGCCCGTGGGTGAGATCCCTGCTGTCCTACCTTCTGGACACAGGGAAGGGACAGAGAGAAGCTCCCTTCAGGGGGCTGAGGGTGGCTCCCATTTCTGTCCTACCTTCCCTCCACCCCAGATACCCCATCACCTATTTTAACTGGTTGCCTTTCTGGTGGGCGAGATTTAAAGCAAATGGTTTGGGGGAGAGACAGTACAATAGTGTTAGCCTTGAACACAGCAAACCCAGGTTCCATGCCCAGCACCACAGAGGGTCCTGGGAGCACTGCTAGGAGTGATCCCTGAGCACAGAGCCAGGAATGAACCTTGAGCACCTCCAGGAGTGATCCCTGAGCACAGAGCTGGGAGTGAACCTTGAGCACGCCAGGCATGACCCTAAAACAAAATAAATGAACCAATAAAGTTAAATGAATGCTTTAACCAGTTTGTGCCCCCACCCCGCCACCCGTGCCCAGGTAATCACCATTAAGGGCTCTGCTTCCCCTTGGGGTCCGAGAGTTGTGCCTACAAAGCCAGTTACGAGTCTCTGAGTGTTTTGGGGGGGCTCTATGTCACCTCCCCTGTGAAAGGTGGTGGAGGTGAAGGGGCAGGTGTCACCCGAACTGGCTCCTCACACACACACACACACACACACACACACACACACACACACACTCCGCTGAGCCTCCGAAGGGTGGTCCCTGGCCCCGCTTTCTATCGGTGCCTGCCCAAGAGTTGCCGCTGTGTTCCGAGGCTAATGGGGGAGCAACCGTGGCTGGGAGCAGCCTTCTAATAGGCAATTGACCACTCAGATTTGTTCTGCAAGGGGAAAATGAGTTTCATTATTGGGCCTGGAAGAGCCTTGCACAGCCCACAAGGACTGGCTGCCGCAGAGCCGCGCAGAGCTGCAGCGACTAAACGGGCCGATTACGGGGATTCGCTCTTACTTCCAAAACACCACAAGTTCCTATTAGTTTGACCTTGATGGTTAGGATTTTCTCTTAACTTCACTCTTTTTCTGGGTTTATTTCATTGTTGTTGTTGTCAGGCTGAGGCGGGGGCGATTTCCAATGACAATTTTTTTATGTTGTCAAGTTGGAGGGTAGAATTGTATTGTTTAAAATAAAAATGTGGCATGTTGTAGAGACAGAGGTGACGTTTCCTGATTTGTAAAGCTTTGTTAAGTCCCTGAATAAGCCATGAAAACGAGCCCTGCCCCAAGCCGCCAGGATTCTCCGTTCCTGGCATCTACACAATGTGCGAGGTTTCAAAATATTTGCGGCATAAAGGAGAAATTAGTAACGCTGATAATCCATCTCCGGAGCAGTCAACAGAAAAGATCCTGCGTGTCTTTTCCCTTTGCCTCGCTCCGCTTGTGGATTAAGTGCTGTAGATGCGATGGCTTATGTTTTGGGGGCCTCTGCTTAGGGCATTGATTGTATTTTTTCAGGGTAAGGTGCTGTCTCCCATTTCCTGTTTTCCAGCGTGCAGTCTGTCTGTGCTCACCTGTAGAATCCCCACGGCAGCAAGGCCTCTCTCATAGCTAATTCTGGGTCCTTGTTCTACCCCATCAAGGGGCTCTGATTCCTGCTCTCAATATCATTCCTTGACTCAACTGTCTTTTATTCCTTTATTGAGTCAGTTTGGGAGGATTTGGAAAGTACATCATTTGAAAATGTGTGTGTGGAAGTGTGGACAGGAGGGCAGGGTCTCCTCTGGGGCAGCGGTACTCTCTCCGTGCTCTCCGGGAGGCTGAGAGGAAGAATCTCTCCAGGGTAGGGCTGCTCTGCAGGCCAGGACCATCTCAGGGCAGGAACCGTGGCCTTTCCATGACTAGCTCGGGACTTCCTCTTTGTAGGGGACCAAACACTCCCCAGCTTCCTTATGAGGCATTTTCTGTCATGGCACCCTTTGCAGATCTGAAAGCGTTGGTAGCATCGCTAGACCAGAGTCGCTTCATCACCAAACCCCGGGTCCTGCCGAGCAGACCTGCTACCACATGTAGCCTATGAACTGTTGGATGCGCCATTAAAAGACAATATATACGGGGCCGGAGCGATAGCCCAGCGGGTAGGGGGCGGTTGCCTTGCACGCGCCGGCCTGTGCTGGCCCGGTTCGATCCCCGGCACCCCATATGGTTCCCCGAGCACCGCCAGGAGTGGTTCCTGAGTGCAGAGCCAGGAGAAACCCCTGAGCATCGCCGGGTGTGACCCAAAAAAGCAAAAAAAAAAAAAAAAAAAGACAATATATATAACCTTGGGTGTGAGCATGTGCACACGCATACGCACACACACATATACACACACACACACACACAATAAGATGAGAAGGGGGAAGAGACAGAGAAAGGGAGGGAGAGGAAAAGAGAGAGAAGAGATAGGGAAGAGGAGGGAGAGCGAGAGAAAGAGCGACAGAGAGGGAGAATGAGAGTGAGAGAGACAGAGAGAGGGAGGGGAGAGACCACGGAGGGAGGGGGAGAGAGAGCGGAGGGAGGGGGAGACAGCATAAGAGAGCAGCCGCCCTGGTTCCGGGTCACTCATTGCTTGGCCACGGTGATGGGCTCATCCTTCCTGCTGCCCCTCCAGCCCCGCTGCTCGGAATGCCAGGAAGAAGGTGCCCCCATCTTGACTCGCCTTTCCACAGAATTAGTGCTGTGTTTCAGTCCCTTAGCCCAAGCCAAGCTGCCCCTCTAGAATACGTGATGCCCACTGAGACTCACATTCTCTCATGTGATGCCCACCGTGACACACATTCTGTCACGTGATGCCCACCGTGACACACATTCTGTCACGTGATGCCCACTGTACCACCCACCATGACATGCATTCTCTCATATTTAATTGTTTTACGTTGTCAGAACTAAAGCCGTTGAGTTTTGCTTATTTCCAGTCTCCATTAATGTTACACACTGGCTAGAATACAGGAAAATGAGTCAGACCTGGGTGGAATCTGCTGTCTGGTATTTGAAATCTTGCTGCTCTCCAGGACAAGGGTCTGTACGCCCGCCCCAGCTCACACCACGAAAGCTGCTCACTCTGGGTCAGGGACAAGTTTCAAAGGTCCCCACATCATCCCGAACATAGTCAGAGTCAGGCGGGCTTCAGTTCCGCCTGTTTCTCTATGCAGTTAGAATTTGTCTAGCCTGGAGGGAATGTGCAGACGAAGGAAACCTGGGCTAGACCACCAGGACGCGGACCCCCGCCCCGCCCACTGCTGGGCATCGGGGCTGAGGAGAGGGGAGCCCTGCACCTGGTCTGCAAGAGGCCACCGCCTGTCCCACGACTGAGGGTGCAAAAGGCCACAGTCAGCTCAGTGCAGCTCAGAAGAACGTCGTGAGCGTCCCAACAGCCCCAGGAAAGTTCTAGAAGGCCCAGGTGTGTGACACGGATATCTAGGTCTCCGTTGTTGCGCCTCGTGCCCAGCCATGGGGCTGCTGCCTGGTTGCAGGAAGCGTCTCCTCTTTATAAACAGCCCCATCCTGCTGGAGAGATAGTGCAGCGGGTAGGGGCGTTTGTTTGCCTTGCACGCAGCCAGCCCATGCCGGCCTGGGTTCGATCCCTGGCATCCCATATGGTCCCCCAAGCACCGCCAGAAATAATTCCTGAGCGCAGAGCCAGGAGAAACCCCTGAGCATTACCTGGTGTGACCCAAAAAGGAAAAAAAAAAAAAGACCCCATCCTTAGGTATGAGCATCTGAGGAAACTCCTGAGCGTCTCCCTCTTTATAAACGGCCCCACCCTTATGTACGAGTGTCTGAGGAAACTCATGACCCCATGTGGCTTCTCTGGAGGGCGTTTGCCCAGGTTCGATGCCTGTCATCCCATGTGGTCCCCCGAGCACCACCAGGAGTAATTCTTGAGCGCAGAGCCAGGAATAAGCCCTGAGCATCTCTGGGTGTGACCTAAAAAGCCAAAGAAAAAAAAGAATTTTTTTAAAAAGTCCGAAGCAGTTTGAACAGTGTTGCTGGGCCTGGAAGTATTTCCCTCCCGTTTCCGCGAGCCCAGCACCAGCTGTGGTTTCCCCTCAGTGCCAGAGTCACTGGTCACCGGGAGGAGGAGGCTCCCGAGCCGCAGAGCCACCCTGAGAGCAGATGGAGCCACACAGACACCGGCTCCCTGGGCCGCACCTTAGCTCTGCCGTGTCACATGACGCTGTTCGTGCAGGCGCAGAGAGGGAGGCCACGTGCCTCTATTGCTGGCGCCCTGGTGCTATTGGGATTAGTTCACAGTGACCTTTTTTTCTTCCCCTGGTGCTAAGCTAAAAATATGAGTTACACTTAGTGGCTCATTGGAAAGAACTGTCCTTGCATTGGGGTAAGTCAATCTTTTCTGGGGCTTATTTTTCTTCCTTTCCAGGAAGGCTAATATGCAGAGCACAAGGTGAGGGGCCGGCTGCGCTGCACGAGGGGGCTCACTACCCAGGCCGAGATGTGTTGCGCAGCTTGGAGGGGTCGCGGTGACAGCCCAGCCCCCACGGGGCTGAGGGCCCTCCTGGCAGCGTGGGCTAATGAGGATTTTCCAGTAGCTGAAGTCACTGTACCCGGGTTGGGGACAGGCCCCAGAGAGTTGGTCTGGCATCAGGGTGGAAAGATGGGCATGTTTGACTTGGCCACACCTCGGCTCAGGGCTGGGCCATGCCCCTGCCTGCTGGCTGGCTCAGATGCCCTCCAGGGGCTACTGCAGATTGCCAAGGTGTCTCCGTCGGGATCATCGGGAACCTCCCTCAGGGTCATCGGGAACCTCCCTTGGGGTCATCAGGAACCTCCGTCTAGCCTTCTTGCTTCCCGCCTCACTTGGAATTGCTCCTCCATGCCCCCATCCCAAACTCAGTAAAAGGCCGCAGGACCTACCGCTCCCGAGCCAGCACACGGTGATTTCCTGTGCCGCCATCAAAAGGCTGTCAGGGCCCATCCCGGCGGCCGGCCCTGGCGCTGGCTGCTCCTTTCTCATTGTGCCGCCCCGCTGATGCTGGCGCCAGCCGCTCCCTCCTTCCCTGTGCTCCCACGCGTGCCGTTGGCGTGGGGGCTGTGTGCCGTTGGCATGGGGGGGTTGTGAACTTCTTTCCTGGCAGCGGTGCTCTGGGTCATCCTCAGCGTCTTCAGTTCCTCCAGGGGACTGTGGTCAGTGTCCAGCCAGTGTGCTCTGGTGTCCACTTTCCCTCTCCGCTGCCCCCTGCAGCACCCCAGGCCTTTCTTGGCCGAGCCCCGCTCTCCACGGCCCCTCTTCCTCCTGCCTCCTCTTCCTCCTGCCTCCTCTTCCTCCTGCCTCCCTTCCTGGGGCTGGCGGCGGAGCCCCACTGTGGAGGCGGCCAGAGGGCCGGGCCAGGGGCAAATTTGTCCATGAGGAAGAGACAGCAGCGGCGCCAGACCCGAGGCCCCGCTCCATCCCTCGCTTTAGCAGGGGCACTTTCGGGCGCATCCTCCATGTTAGTATATATACTGGTGGCCACATGATGGGGGGGTCCAGGAGGGGTGACCACACACCTGAGCCCTCCGCTGTGCTTGGGCTGGGAACCCCAGTGTCTTTATTGTTTTGTTCTGTTTGATTTAGGGCCACACTGGCAGTGCTCAGGGCTCACTCCAGGATAACTACGGGGTTGAACTGGGTCAGCCTTGTGCAAGGCCAGTGCCCCGCACTGTTACTAAGGCCCAGATGTGCTCAGGGCTCACTCCTGGCTCTGTGCTCAGGGATCCCTCCTGGTGGGGCTCAGAGGACCATGTAGGGGTCCCGAGTGAACCCAGGTCCTCTGCGCCAGGCCAGTGCCCCCGTCTGTCCTGCACCTCCCGCCCCTGCCCCTCATGAGACTGAATCTGTGGCTCAGAGAAACGCTCTTGTGGCTCTTGTGAACTTTTTCTGAAGAAACCTGGTGCCTTTCAACCCTACCAAGAGGGACTGCCCCAGGCTCGGAACCTGTCAGGGAGAATGGGAGGAGGGAGAGTGGGAAGAGGGAGAGTGGGAGGAGGGAGAGTGGGAGGAGGGAGAGCGGGAGGAGGGACAGTGGGAGGAGGGAGAGCGGGAGGAGGGGACAGTGGGAGGAGGGAGCGGGAGGAGGGAGAGTGGGAGGAGGGACAGCGGGAGGAGGGACAGCGGGAGGAGGGACAGTGGGAGGAGGGAGAGCGGGAGGAGGGACAGTGGGAGGAGGGAGAGCGGGAGGAGGGAGAGCGGGAGGAGCCGGAGGCTGCGGTGCAGGCAGCGGGAGACCTTCCTGGAGCGCTCAAGGTCTGCCGTGAGCGAGTGATTTAGACCCCCCCACTCCTCCATCCTGACGTTTAATCCATAGAGATAAATCACAGGCCCCGTCGCTGGGCTCTGTCTGGATAAACAGGCCTAAAATAATTATGTTTAAAACCCCATCAGAACCTCCATCAGAAAACCACCATCATTTTGGGGGTGGTGGAGTCTTTATTTTAATGTAAGAGACCAGAATGATGAAACTGTTCCTTAATGGTGGTGTTTGGGACCAACTTAAATCAAAGTCAGCACCATCTGACAAAGCCCCTTGGCTGCCCTTGAGCTGCCCTGGGTGGTGTTCCTTCCCGCAGAGGATCTCATCAGACGGGCACAGGTAGAAGCACTGAGAGTGCTCCAGGTGCGTGGCTAGTGCTCCCGAATGGCCGCTGACCCCGAGGGACTCAGGGAGTCATTCCTCAACAACCTGATCCCTTTGTTTCTGGGCAAACGGTGACCTTCGAGTCATGGATTCTTCCCCTTTCAAGCACAAGAAACCAGAAACATTATTTAAAGAGCGAAGACGACACACTGCCGGAGCCAAGCCCCTTGCCCGGATCCCCGAGTATGGGCGGCCTCCCCACAAATCCAGGTTTGCAAATATTTCTCCCCTCCATGAGAGTGCGCACCCCCAAATGACAGCAGCAGTGGCCTGAGAATACTCCTCTGGAGCCCATATTCTGTGACTGAGATTCGGCAGGAAGTTGACCCAGCAGGGTGCGGAAAGAGCCGAAATCCCAGCTGGAGACAGTCACTGAGTGGAACCCGAGAACAACCTCCAGGAACCCCCCAGGAGTCCCCCATGTCGAGGGGGATCAGCAGAGGCCGCCTCACTAGCTGGGCTCCATGTTACTAGCTTTAAATCGCCTGCTTTTGGACTCCCCCTGTGACTCCTTTATCCCAAAAAGGGATACCACCCTGGGAATACAACTATATAAAACTGGTAGGCAGATACTCACTGATCATAAATCACACAGAACTCTTTTTTCAAACATACTTTTAAGATTTTCTTTTGGGGCGATTCCCCCATTATTACGCGCCCCCTCCCGAGGATCCCTTCAACTGCGAGACCCACTGTCGGCCAGGCCTAGACGTATTGGAGCAGCTGACATTATTTTAGGGGGAGGCAGGAACTGGGCAGCAACGATGAAATGGACAGAATTAGAAGTCAGGAAGGTTTGGGGGCTCAGAGGGAAACTTCCACCCCCAAGGGCTGTGCAGCTTTAAGAAGAAGGCATCGAAGAAATAGCTAAAAGGACAAAGAACCTCCGGCTCCGGGCACATCTCTTTGACTTCACCATTCTCCCTGCATTAACATATGCCTCATGGGCCCTACGAAAAGCAGGATGAGAATGCTATTCGGTCTCCCAGAGAGGAATCGAAAGAGCTATGCTTGGAATATCACGCCTCACTCAAGTGAGAGAAGGAATCTGGAGTTCTGACCTCCATCGCTATTCCAGAATCAGGGACGCTGTCTTGTTTGCCAAGGCATTGAAAATCAGATGGGCTGGACATGTAATGCGATTTGGAGAAAACCGCTGGACTGGAGCCATTACCAACTGGATCCCATGGGATGTCAAAAAGATCACGTGGCCGCCCACCTACAAGATGGTCAGACTTCCTTTGTCAAGACCCTGAAGGAATGGTTTGAGGCTCTTCATATTCCTGAATCAACCAGATGCCATTGGGCTACATTGGCACGTGATAGGGTCCAATGGAAATGTTACTGGCGCCCGCTCAAGCAAATCGATGAATAACGGATTCAAGTGATCAAGTGATCAAGTGATCAAGTGTTTTGTTGAGGATCTTTGCATCTTTGCTCATCAAGGATATCAGCCTGTAATCTTTTTTTGTGATGGGGACAAGACAAGGTTGCCCACTCTCACCACTTCTACTCAATATAGTACTGGTAGTACTTGCCATAGCAATTAGGGAAGAAAAAGACATTAAGGGCATCCAGATAGGAAAGGAAGAAGTCAAGCTCTCACTCTTTGTAGATGGCATGATACTGTACTTAGAGAACCCAAAATCTCTACCACAAAGCTCCTAGAAATAATAGATCTGTATGGGAGAATGTTAGGATACCAAAAAGCCTGACATTCAACACCGAAAGGCCGTGGCTTTCCTAAGTTCAAAAAAATGAAAGAGATTTAAAAAAAAAAAATCCTGTTTACAACTGTGCCTCATAAGATCAAGTACCTTGGAATCAGCTTAACTAAGGATGTAAGGGACCTGTACAAAGAAAACACAAAATGGAATTTTAAGAAATATTAGAGGACATGAAGAAATGGAGGTATATTCCCTGCTTGTGAACTGGGAGACTCAACATTGTCAAAATGGCAATACTCCCCAAAGCATTATACAGATTCAATGTTGTCCCTATAAGGATACCCATGACAATTTTCAAGAAATTGATCGAACACTTCTGAAATTTGTATGGAACAATAAACCCCATGAATAGCTAAAGCAATCCTTGGGTTAAAAAAAAAAAGAAGATGGGAGGTATCACCTCTCCCAACTTCAAACTTACTACAAAGCAGTAGTAATCAAAACAGCATGATACTGGAATAAAGGCAGACCCACAGACCCATGGAATAGAGTTGAATACCCTGACACACTTTCAAACATATGATCACTTAATTTTTGATAAGGGAGCAAGAAATATGAACTGGAGCAAGGAAAGCCTCTTTAACAAGTGTGCTGGGAAAACTGGACGGCTACATGCAAACACCTTAGACCTCATCTAACACCATGCACAAGAGTCATATCAAAATGGATTATAGGCCTCAATATCAAAGATGAGTTCATAAGGTGCGTGGAAAAAAAAGATAGGCAAAACCCTCACGATATTGAAGCTAGAGACGTCTTCAAAGATGAAACACCAGTGACCAAGCAAGTGAAAGCAAAGATAAACAAATGGGACTATATGAAACTAAGTAGCTTCTGCGCCTCAAAAAAAAAAAAAAAAAAAAAAACAGTAACCAAGATACAAAGACAGTCCACAGACCAGGAAAGAATATTTACTCAGTACCCATCTGATCACTTGTATCACTTGTCTTCCTGTTGTTCATTGATTTGCTCAAGTGGGCACCAGTAACGTCTCCACTCGTTGGGAATGAGGTCCATTATTGTTACTATTTTTGGCATATAGAATACACCATGGGTAGCTTGCCAGGCTCTACCATGGCTCTGAGTTAATCCCAGGGGGCCCAGTCTTTTTCTATGTTATAACACCAACTATCCAGGGCCCACAGGGCAGAGCCCCTGGGTGTAGACAATCCTGTCTTCTGTCTGCCACCTGCCAACACAGCTGGGCACTGCAGCCATACCTGCAATACCTTGAGGGGCAAGAACCCATCTGATAAGAGAATTATATCCAAGCTATGCAAAGCACTGGTAGAACTTTACATGAAAAAATCCAACCCCATTTAAAAAAAATGGGGAGAAGAAATGAACAGAAACTTCCTCAAAGAAGAAATTCAGATGTCCAAAAGGCACATAAAAAAATTCTCTGCATCACTAATCATCAGGGAGATGCAGATCAAAACAACAGTGAGGTATCATCTCACACCACAGAGACAAGCACACAACCAATAAAGCAAGAACAACCAATACTGGCATGAATGCAAGGACAAAGGGACTCTCATCGATTGTTGGTGGGAATGTCGACTGGTACAGCCTTTTTGAAAACAATATGAACAGTCCTCCAATACTAGAAATTTGTCTCCCATTTTGACCATCAATATCATTCCTGGTACTATAGCCTGGGAGCCCATAAACACACAGCAGAAACACCATCTGCACTTCTATGTTCATTGCAGCACTATTCACAATAGCCAGAATCTGGAAACAACCTGAGTGCCCGAGAACAGATGCTGGAAACTATAGTACATCTACACAATGGAATACTATGCTGCTGTTAGAAAAAAAAATTTAGTCATGAAATTTGCCTATAAATGGATGGACATGGAGAGGATCATGCTGAGTGAAATTAGTCAGAAGGAAAAGAACAGGTAGAGCATGCATTCATTTGTGGGCTATAAAACAAATCGTATGAGACTCCTATCGGAAGCCAGGTGAAACAGGGGTCAGGAGGACTTGTCCAGGGTTGAAATCTAGCACAAAGCTGTGGGGAGCAGAGGGTAGGTAAGACAGAAGGGACCAGTTTGACTGCTAGAAGGTAACAGCAACGCTGCTCTACAGCTGGGTACAGAAAGTAGGTGAAGGGAAATACGTGACAACCCTTTAGTCTCGTTTTGCAAAACACAATACACAAAAAGGGGAGAGAAATGGAGAGACAGAAAATTGCCTGCTGTAAAGGCAGGGTGGGGTGGGAAGGAAACGGGGCACTAGGTGTCGGGAGATGCGCACTGGTGGAGAGAAGGTGCCGGAGCACTGCATGGGTGAACCCGACCCTGAGCAGCTCCGTGAGGGTCTGTCTATTGCGTGGTGATTCAACTGAAAAACAACAAGCGGGGTCCGGGGGCGGCGTGGGGCCAGGCAGAGAGCGGCAGGGAGTGGGCAGTGGTGACATCTAATTGAAAAGCTGTAAAATCTTTTCTTAAAAAGGTTTATAATAGAATCTTTCGTCAAAAATCGTTCTGCCTCTGAACAAGATTTCTAAAACAGTCTCGGTCAACCAGTGTGCCTCAATCACACTATATAAATAAACTTCAAATAAACTTCAAAACAAGCTTATTGTTTGCCTCAATAAACTTCAAAACAATAGCTTGGCCCCAAGAGCTAGCCCAGGAGTTCAGACACTGGCCTTCCAGGTATCGCTGGCTCCATCCGCAACATCGCACAAGGGCCCCTGCAGAACCCCCCAGGAGTGATCGCTGAATGCAGAACCAAGAGTAAGCCCTGAACACTGCCGGGTGTTGCCCTCCCAAAGCTAAGCAAAGAGCTGTTTGGGATAAACCCACATTTGTCTCTCTCGCAGGAAGAGGGGCGCCTCCAGCTCAGGTTGCCCACGGGTCCCAGCCGACCTGCCCCCTGAAATGCCCCCTCCCAGCTTCCCCTGTGCATGGCCTTAATGTCCTGCCCCTTGGAGTTTCGGATCCTGCGGGAATTTGTGAAAGGAGCAGAGACCGCGTGTGTGGTTCCGGGGAGCCTGTTTCCATATCTGGGCGGATCCAGGGGGCTGTTTCGTCCTCTGGGGGACTGCAGGGGGCGGCCCTTACCAAGCACCTGCACGGGGGGCGGGGGTGGCCCTTGCTCTGGCTGCCAAGGCGGCAGCTGCCCCGGCACGGGGAGGCGGGTCTGGGTGCAGCTGGAGCTCCTGTCGGAACAGCCCTTGAAGAAACTCCAACTCCCAAAACCCTAGTAGCCCCGCGGTTGGGCCTGCGCTTGAGTCCCAGAGGAAATGTCAGCTCCTCAGCCTTGGTGGGGGACTTGAACGATGGCCGGGACTCAGCGGTCAGTCCTGGCAGGGCTCGGGGGAAACTTGAGATGTCAGGATAGAACCCAGGTCGGCCGCACGCAAGGCCAGTGTCCTGCCTGCTGCAGTGCCTCTCGGGCCCAGGATTCTGGGTGTTTCCAAGAGCTGACCTTCATTACTGCCACTTCCTTAGGAGACCATCGTGAGTACCCGCAGTCAGGCACGTGGGGGGGACCCACAGGCCAGCTCTGACCTGTGGCCTCCACCTGGCCCGGGGCCACTGGTTCTCATCCCAGTTTGTTCCTAATTGAGGAACATTAAAACCATGCCAGACTCAGCAGAAGGGAAGCTGGCGGGCATTTCAGAGGGCAAGTCAGCTGGTAGCCGTGGGCATCCCAAGCTGGAGGGCGCCCTCTTCCTGCGGGAGAGACGAATGTTGTAGGTTTATCCTAAACAGCTCTTTCTTTGCTGGTTTTGGGAGGGCCACACCCAGCGGTGTTCAGGGCTTACTCTTGGTTCTGCATTCAGGGATCATCTGTAAAATGGGACAAGGCAGTGTTTGTAGTCAAAGGTCCTTAGCATACGGGCATCTACCTCACAGGTAGTAGATTCTGTGAGTCTGTGACCTCACCTCTGCCTTGGAACACCAGAGCCTCCCTCCCTCCGCCGCCCGTTACTTCCTCACGGAGTTCCTTCAAAGCTCCCCATTGCTCTTCAGCAAAAGACCCAAGTGACACACCAAAGCCTTGTGTCCTCATCTTTCTGGACCCAAACGCTTTGCTTCTGAACTTCATGTTACCTTGTGGAAAGTGACGCATGAGACAGAATCAACTTCATCCTGGAAAATATTTTCCATACCATTTTTCTCCCTTTTCTTTACAGATTTATAAAGCCGATGCTTGAGTTTTTCCTTGACACAGGGCTTGTGTTTCCTGGGTGCCGTGTAACAAAAGGCTTTCCAAATGAGCAGTGACACCTCAAGTTACAGATGCCTTTTGAAAGTTCTCTGCAGAAACTCCTAACTTCATTGGGAACCGCAAAATGAAAATGTTAGCTTGATCCACTGCCAGAAACACAGGCCGAAGATGTCAAATGTTTATAAATGAACACGTAGCAATGCACGCCCAGTAATTTCATTCAAAGATGTAAAGGAAGAGAGATTACAAGGGACATTTCTGGGTTTTTTTGTTTTTTTTTTTGCCAAGTGCTGTTCACCAAAAAATAAAATTTCAACCTATATGCTTGACCTTCAGGCACTTATTTTAAGATCACTCGGCTTCTGCTCAACAGCTGAATTATTTAGTGAGATTGAACTGTCAGAGGCTTTAAAATAGAGCCACAGAATCCCCATGCTCTGGAACTCTGGAGTTGCCTGGGCCTTGAGCTACATATTTCATCTCGGCAGTCTTAGAGCTCACCACCGAAAACAACTCAGAAAATGCATCTCACTCTCCAATGCACCAAACACCAAAAGCAGTTGGAAGCTGAGAATTTCATAGAGCTCTTAGCCCGGTGCTCGGAACAGCTAGTGGAGCATCAACTGTCTCTACAGGACGTCGGACTGGCTAGGACTCACCCCTGGGGACAGAGGGTGGTTCCTGCCACGACAGGGCCTAAGCCCACGTGAGTGAAGCCCGTGAGAAAAGTCAGCACTGAGCCACGGAGCTGGTCATCACTGACACCTGCCCTTATATAGTGTGACGAAGTTGACTGGGTACCTTGCCTTGCCTTGACAGAGGGGAACCCACAAGATAATTGTCCCCAAAGGGCTGGAAATAGGACACAGGCTTCAGCAACATCTGCATGCCTCCGAGTCTTAACTCTGGGCTCCCATAAGGAACTGGCGTCCCTCCCTTAAGAGGATGACATTTCAGTCATTTATTATCCAAGAGCTCAGAGGCTCGATGGTGAGATTGAATAATCTTCACTAACTTTCTCCTAAGGAAACATTTCTTGATCGTTTCGAGCCAATTGTTTACAATAAGCAACATAAAAATAAATTATTACGGGTCTGCTGTAGAGACAGGTGCTTAAGGGGTGGTGGGAAGCTGGAAATAATGGTGGCGGGGTTGGAATATTGAATGTCTGTAGCAAATTGTCATGAACAACTTTGTTTAAAAATATTAACGTTAAAAAAATGGCAGAGCATGGTACATGGAAAGGGCAGAGACGGTGACGCTGGTGGGAGGGATGGCAGTGCTGACCTGGGCGCTGGTGGGGACAGTGGTGGAGACATAGTGACGGCCATATGGGGACCATGACGAATGGCGGCAGGCGGTAACGCGTACTGAGCCTCACCGTGTGCCAAGGAAGGTGCCAAGTGTCGAGTCGTTTGTCCCATCACAGCCTGTGATTTTCCCAATTTCACAAACAAATGAGACGGTGAAATGAGGCGCCTTCCCCGAGGCCAGGACTCTCTGCTGTGCCTATACTGTGAATGAGTCACCCAGATAGTTACAAAGTTGGTATGACTGGGTCTCAGTCATACAGTGTCCCAGCACCCGTCCCTTCACCGGTACACATTTCACACCACCAGTGTCCCCAAATTTCCTCCTGCTTCTTTCTCTCTGTGTGTATCTGTCTCTGTCTCTCTACCTCTTTCTGTCTCTTTCTCTGTCTGTCTCTCTCCCCCTTCTCTTTCTCTCCCTCTTTCCTTCTGGGCATTATGGTTTGCAATACGGGCACTGAAAGGTTGTCATGGATATCCCTGTACTTCCTTTCAGCACTCGGTGCTTGTCCAAAGTGACCATTCCCAATTGTCATTGTCATAGTGGTCCCTTCTCTGTCCTAACTGCCCTCCCTCTCCTCCTCTGTGGCAGCTTCCTACCATGGCCCAGTGCTCCTGGGTCTCGCTTTCCATTGTCTTTGGGTATTATTCTCATACAGTTCCCATACTATATCACTTGTATCACTTGTCTTCCCATTGTTCATCGATTTGCTCAAGCGGGCGCCAGTAACATCTCCATTCGTCCTGTCACATGCTACTGTAACCCAAGGGCATCTGCTCGCTCTAGGAACATGAAAAGCCTCAAACCATTCCTTCAGGTCATGGGAATGAGGTCTATAATTGTTGCAAGTTTTTGATATATCAAATATGACACGGGTAGCTTGCCAGACTCTGCTGTGCGGGTGGATACTCTTGTAGTACCTCTCATCTCGTGCATTTATTGGTAACCCATACTATATACATATCATGAATGAGTGTGTGATCCTCTGACTGTCCTCCCTGTGACTCATTTCCCTTGGCATGACATTCTCCACGTCCAGCCATGTGGGAGCAAATTCCATGTAGGAGCAAATTCCATGCCTTCCTTTTCCTAAGGCTGCATTGTACTGTGCTTTAAATCCCAACCGAAAGGATCAGTGCCTGGTCCAAGTCAGCAGGGCCAGCTCAGCATCCTGTCCGGGACTCCCACCGCCCCACATGGTGGTTTTCTACCTGATGGATCCCAGGGCAGCAGAACTGTGCCCAGTGGCCTGGCTGGGTTTGTCCATGCCCTTGTGAGCACTGTACTCAGCAAGCAGTAGCCATCCTGGCTCAGTGCTCCTGAAGAGCGGCCTCTCTTCCTGGGGCAGTGGCTGGAACCTGCTGAGTCTCTTCGCTTGATCATTTGATCACTTGACATCCTGTTATTTGATTTCCTTGAGCGGGCACCAGTAACATTTCCATTTCACCCTATCACGTGTCAGTGTAGCCCAATGGCATCTGGTTGCTCCAGGAATACGAAGAGCCTCAAACTGTTCATTCAGGGTCTTGACGAAGTCTGACCATCTTGAAGGTGGGCGGACACGTGATCTTTTGACGTCTCATGGGATCCAGTTGATAATGGCTCTAGTGCAGCAGTCTCCAAGTCAGTTGTATTACATGTCCAGCCCATCTGATTTTCGATGCCTTGGCAAATGAGACAGCGCCCCCTGACCCCTCGATCATCAATGGAGGTTAGAACTCCAGATTCCTTCTCTCACTTGAGTGAGCCGTGATATTCCAAGCATAGCTCTTTCGATTCCTCTCTGGGAGACCCGAACAGTGTTCTCATCCTGCTTTCATAGGGCCCAGATCTCTGAGGCATATGTTAATGCGGGGAGAATGGTGGAGTCGAAGAGTTGTGCCTGGAGCCGGAGGTTCTTTGTCCTTTTAGCTATTTCTTCGATGCTCTTGAAGGCATTTCATGCTGCTCTCTTTCTTCTGTGCAATTCAGGTTTTAGGACATTCATTATATTGAGTTCTCAACCTAGATATACATAACTGCTGCATTCAGAGATGTTTGTTCCATTGAGAGTGAATAGAGCCTCTGGAACTAGTTTGTTTTTATGAACATTGTTTTGTTAGATTCAGGTGTCTTTCCACATTCATGGTCCCAGTCAGCAGCATTTGTGCCACTTGGTTAATGTTTGATGCTATTAGAACGATGTCATCAGCAAAGCAAAGGTGGTGTAGTTGCCAACCGTTTATCTTCACTCCCATTCCTTCCCATTCTAATTGTCACATGATGTTCTCGAGGGTGGTGCTGAAGAGTTTTGGTGAAATGGTATCACCCTGCTAAACCCTCTTTTTACATCAATAATCACTTCCTTCTTGAATGGTGAGATCCTGGTGGTGAATCCATAATACAGCTCATGAAGGATCTTGATGTATTGGGTTTGAATGCCCTGTTTGGATAGGGCTTCAATGACTGCTTTGGTCTCAACAGAATCAAAGGCTTTCTTTAAATCAATGAATGTGAGACAGAGCAGCATCTTAAACTCCTACAAATTTCAATGAGCTTGGTTATTGTGTGGATATGGTCGATTGTGCTGAATCCTTTTCAGAAGCCAGCTTGCTCGCATAGTTGTCTTTCATCTAATGTTCTGCCAATCCTGTTCAGGATAACTTGAGTGAACAGCTTGTAGATGACGGACAACAGGCAGATGGAGCGATAGTTGCCAATGTCATGGATGTCTCCCTTCTTGAACAGTAGAATTGTTCTGCTGGTTTTCCATTGGGAGGGCATCTTGCATTCAGACAGGTATCGTGTGAAGAGCTGAGCCAGTGTATTGATGAGTTCTTCAGGTGTTTGGGTCTGATTTTGTCTGGGCCAGGTGCTATTTGCTTCTTTACCGACAAAATGGCATGTCGGATTTCAGAAGGGAGAACGGTGGGAATGACATATCCATCCTGCAGAATTTGGTACATGGGGAGGTGGACGTGGCTATCAAAAAGATCTGAGTAGAAGTCATGGATAATCTTCTCCATTGCCTTTCTGGAAGATGTGATAGATCCATCAGGATGTCGGAGGGCAGTCATCTTGGTCTTATAGTTGGCAAAGGACAGGCGGGCATTGCAAATGCTTTTCCCGGCTTCTGCTGCATCGGCAAGTATTTCTGCTCCTCTCTCTTTGAAGTCTACCTTTATTGCTTCTCTGTACTGCTTTACAAGCTTGGACTTTAGCATATGGTTGCCTGAGGCTTGCATCTTGCCACGTTGGTGAATGAGCTTGAGAGTTTTTTAAGACAGGCATCCTTTTATGGCTTTCTCCTTCTCAGCATTCTTCGCACAATCATGGAGGTGTTGAACCAGTCAGTTGTATTCTTCATCAATGTTGTCAATGATGGCATCTTCCCATGTTGCCACAATGGTACCAAAGAGCTCCCAGTTGGTGGTCATTCTGGGAGTTATCATCTTAAACTTTGCAGCCTTTTCTCCCCATTCCGTGAAGTAGAATTTTGCATGAAGGAGATTGTGGTCTGATCCTGTTTGGAATTTTGGGACGACAGTGACTTAGGTCAGGCAAACCATCGATTGAATATGATGTGGTCAATTTCATTATGGAACTTCCACCAGGAGATTCCCATGCCCAATGTTTAGATTCAGCCTTCTGAAACTGTGAATTACCATAAATGGTCATGGTCGACATGATGAACTCAGATAGTCTCTCACTCTGTTCATTCCATTCTAGCCCATGGGTCCAGATGTAGAGTTCTTCAGCCGATCTTCTCAGTCCTATCCTGGCATTAAAATCACCAACTATGATCTTGTAGAAGGTGTGATCTTCTTTACAGAACTCCTCCAGTTCCATGTAGAATTTCTTCTTCCTTGTATGTGGATGTTGGTGTGTAGACAACAAAGATAGAAACTGCCAGCAGTGAGTCACATCTCTTCAAGTGTAATCATCCTATCTGGTTTGTAAGGCATTCAAATGCATCAATGCTCACGGCCAGGTTTGTGTTGACAAGGACACCAACACCACCGATGTCTCTTTCGGTCATATGTTCCAAAGAACAGTTCTTCTCCGGTGTCAAAAACGGCATGATGCAATTGACACCACCTCGTCTCGGTCGGACCAATGAAGTTGTACTTGATCTTTCATGCTTGCACCATCAGGTCCTCGATATATGCTTCTGATGCCAGCGTATGTGCATTGAAAGTACAGACAGTCATTTTAGTCCTTCCTCATTTTGGCAGCCTAGTTTGGCCCTGAGATTTTTTTTAAGCTTTTTAAAAATTTTTTTAAATTTTATTACACCAGTTTTAGACATACAATTGCAAGATGCTCATGCTCGAGTCTTGGTTCTACAGTGTTCCAACACCCATCCCTCTACCCAGACCCATCTCCCATCACCAATGTCCCCACCTCCCTCCCCGCAACCCCAACTACCTGGCGGGTTCTGTATATCTTTTCTCTCCCCTCTCTATCTCTCCCTCCCGCCTACCCATCATACACATCGTAGAACGCAGTACATTAAAGGACATAACTGTGTCCACTAGTTTGATGGACCGCGTGGCCGCAAGCGGCCGCGCAACTTAGAGGCCTCATGGTCAGTGTCTGGACAGAGAAAATGGTGGGTAATGTGGTGGGCGAGTCTCATCTGGCTATTTCCAGGCGCCCCAGAGGTGATGAGCCAACACCCAAACCCCATCTGTCCTCCTGGGGGCCTCATGGTCAGCTGAGCTAGGGAGAGCCGAGTTCCAGTTCCCCCTGCTGCGTGTGAGGCTCTGCATGCTATGGTTAGTTGCCCCAGGGCAGCTCCTGGGCGAGGCTACTGGGCTCAGACAAAATGGAGAGGGAAGGGGCAACCCCCAGCTCCATCTGACAAATTCCCAGTGATTCACGCTTCTGGGAGCTGTGGCCCTGAGATTTTTATCAGCTTCTCCTTGCTTGTTCTTAGTGCTGCCGTATTTAGGGCTCTTTCAGAGTCAGGGGGTTAAACATTGTTTTTACTGGTTTTGGCATATCGATAGGATATGCATTGGACAGTTTGCCAGGCTCTGTCATGAAGGCGGTATACTCTCAGTAGCTTGCCGGGCTCTCTGAGAGGAGTGGGTAGAATATTCTTGGTAATTTACAGATGAATCATGCGGCTGCAAAGTGGCCATGCGCAACGGGAGCTGGTAGCAGCTCTGCCTGGTGTATCTGCATCTGTGGTCAAGCATTCCCTGGGCTTGAAATACTTTCCTCTGTACGGTGGGTCTCTGACAACCCGGACTTGAGATTGGCTTTTCTCTTGGGTGGAGCTGTGGAATCCGGATGATGAAAAACGCTGCCAGCACAGTGTGGGGTTCCTCTGGATTCCTCTGAGGCTCTATTGGGATGGTGGTCTCAGACTGGAAGTCGCTATCTGTCCCTGACCCCTCGTGGTCAGTAGAGTGCAGGGAGTGCAACAGGGAGAACTGGTAGCAGCTCTGCCTGGTGTGTCTGCTGAGCCTCTGTCCAAGCAAATTCTGCTTCATTCACAGGATCGTGTTTTGCTGAGAGCATGCTTGTGGCTGAAGTTCCACACTGAGGTTAACTGCTTTTAGGTTTCTGTGGTGGTTCAGAACCCCGCGTGCATGATATGTAGAGAGACTCGGGGCTCCCCAGTTCATTCTTCAGAATTTCCCTGCTGTAAGATCAGCCACAGAGTAACCCCCCAAACGCTTCCACCCGCAGTTTCAGGTAAGAAGTGAACGCGCTCAAGAGGATCCAGCGATGTTTGTTCTGCTTTCTGGCCCAGTGGGCTGGCTGTGTCTTCTTCCAAATGAGACCTGCAAAGTTAATTAAGTTTTGCCTCTCAGGAATAACCATACTTAAAATTTAATTTTTAAATGAGCATTTTCCATGCCAGTGGGTTCTGAGACGTTCGTCTGTACGAACTGACCCGTGCCGCTCCTGCTCCTCACGCGATCCGTCACCACTGGGTTTTCCGCTTTGCAGATGGGAAGGCTGCGGCCAGCTCAATAGTTTCGCCACATTCATTGTCTCATCTTTACCCAGGTGAGTATTTCTTGGAAGAGAGAAAAGCTATTCCAGGAAGGCTTCCTACGCTTGCCCTACAGTGAATTCCTGACATGAAAAACTCCGATGGTTTTTTCTCAGTGGAAACTGAGGCCATTTTCCCAGGCTCCTCAGTGTGTGCTCCCTGTCTCACGAGAACTGGCTTTGTCACGAGGCAGAAGCCGGCCTGCACCGGCTGCATTAGCATTCCACAAAGTTGCTTTTTGTTTGCATTTCGGGGTGGGGCACACCCTGCAGCGCTCATGAGTTGTTCTCGAAGTGCTCAGGAGCTGATGAGTTGCTGAGCCCCGGGCTCCTGTGTGCGGGGCACATGCTTAGTGGCTGAGCTCCCCCACCTGAGGTTTCACTCCTGACCCTAATTTCTCCCCCCCATGACATTGTGACAAGTTGATCGTCTCTCTCTCCTTCTCCCTCTCTTCCTCTCCTCTTCTCTCTGTCCCTCTCTTCTCTCTCCTCTCCTCACTCTCTCTCTCTCTCTCTCTCTCTCTCTCTATCTCTCACTCTCACTCTCACTCTCACTCTCTTTCACTTCTTGAGGCCTTAACCACTGAGTGAATGATACGGTCAAGATTCCAAGGCGTCGCCATTTGGAGCTCTCATAAACAGCTTCAGACTTGTGCAAAGGAAGCGGGAAGCATTTCGAACCTAGAAATCTAACCTTGATGCAAAGACAGCTAGTCGGGACAAACGTTCCCTGCAAACAGCCCTGGCTTTAGGGGGTTCACGCACCTCAGTACCAGTGGACACAAATGGATGTTTGTGGAGTGACCCCTCTCTGCCCTGCTGTCCCGATGGCCGGCACGCGCGAGGTAGGCAAGTCAGAAAGGACCATAGACACGGGGTCAGCTCTCCCTGTCCTGAGGGGATACCAACTTCCACCAGCCAGGATTCGTCTCTTAATGCCCCTGGTTTTATTAAAGAGCCCAAATCCTTCCCAGTCTCAGGGAAAAAGGGACAGGCAGAAAGTGAAAATTAACAGAGGAAGGAGGTTCTTTCTTCAGAACATGGAAGGAAACACACACGGGAATTCCACAGCACGGAACGCTGAGTCGCTGTGTGTTTCTCCAAATGTTCCCTTCCGGGTAGTGATGAAAGAGGCCAAAGCCCCAATTGAAATGCTCCCCCTTGATCTAAATGCTCCCCTTGATCTAAATGCTCCCCTTCACCTAAACATTCCCCCTCATCTAAATGCTCCCCTTCACCTATACATTCCCCCTCATCTAAATGCCCCCTTCACCTAAATGTTCCCTCATCTAAATGCTCCCCTTCACCTAAACCAGTGCAGAGGCTGTTCTGAAGGACGCTGCTAGACTTGGTGAGAAACACCCCGAGAGAGTCCGACACTGCCTTAGGGATTCATGAAACAAAGTGCCTGGTTCTTTAGGGCAGATTGTTGGGGTTGTTTTTTGTTTGTTTGTTTGTTTTGCTTTGTTTAAACACAGTCATTTACAAACTTGCTGATAATATGGTTATTGGGGGCATTCGGTGGCCCAGCACCAGCCCCCCCACCAGACCTCCCTCCGCCATTGTCCCCAGTTTCCCACACCTGTCCCCTTAGCAGGCACAAAATAATCTATTTTATACTGTTGCTACAACAAAATGGCAAATGGAATTATCAAATAGTTCAGTAAAAGAAAATGTGTGGAAATTGTTATATCTTGCAGTGGTGTTATTAAGCCCTGAGGGTTTGCCGAGCTGGGTGGTACTGGCTGAGCTGACGCTGGTGGTGCTGGCTGAGCTGACGCTGGTGGTGCTGGCTGAGCTTACGCTGGTGGTGCTGGCTGAGCTGACGCTGGTGGCGCTGGCTGAGCCCGACGCTGGTGGCGCTGGCTAAGCCCGATGCTGGTGGTGCTGGCTGAGCTGATGCTGGTGGTGCTGGCTGAGCTGACGCTGGTGGTGCTGGCTGAGCCCGACACTGGTGGTGCTGGCTGAGCTGACGCTGGTGGTGCTGGCTGAGCTTACGCTGGTGGTGCTGGCTGAGCTGACGCTGGTGGCGCTGGCTGAGCCTGACGCTGGTGGCGCTGGCTAAGCCCGATGCTGGTGGTGCTGGCTGAGCTGACGCTGGTGGTGCTGGCTGAACTGACGCTGGTGGTGCTGGCTGAGCTGACGCTGGTGGTGCTGGCTGAGCTGATGCTGGTGGTGCTGGCTGAGCCCGACGCTGGTGGTGCTGGCTGAGCTGATGCTGGTGGTGCTGGCTGAGCCCGATGCTGGTGGTGCTGGCTGAGCTGATGCTGGTGGTGGTGGCTGAGCCTGACAGTGTTTGTGGAACTCAGCTGTGTTCCTAGGCCACTTTCCCGTCTAGCTTGTCCTGCTGCTGGTCAGCTGTCGGTGTTGTGGGATTGGGAGTTGTGCCACCCTCCGGGAATTCCAGGGTCCGTGGAACTGGCCTGCTATGGGTCTGCCCCCTTCCTGAGGGCACCCAGAGTTTCCAGCCCAAAGGCCTGTGTGAGTCTCAGTGGCTTGGTTTGAGACTCTTTGGAGATTAGTGGTGAAACTGTGAAGCTGGGCCTTTGTTTATATGCCGGCACTGTGGGATGTGCCAGCGGCTGCCTTTAAAAAAAGTTACTCTGTGATAGGAAGAAGTTGTCTACAACAAATGCCTTGGTTTGGTTTGTGCCGGCGGAGCATTGCTGCCACCTGGTGGCAGTGTACCTGCATTGCGGGGATTAAGACATCAGAGAATATTTTTTTCTTCATTTTATTAAAGCACCATGATTTGCAAAAGTAATTCACAGGAAATATTTTTTTGAATCAAGTCACCTCCTGTGACTATCACTATAACGCCCATCTTCCTGCCGCCCAAAGTAATGAATCTGGCAATAGTTTGTGCCGTAAGCTGTGGAAGACGCAGGGAGTCCGGTTAGAGCGAGTGGATAAGGTGGGAGGCTTGCCGAGGTCTAGTCCAGGGGGCTGCCGTGAGGCCAGAGCACGGATGGCGGAGCACCTGTAACGGGTCAGGCGTGAGCATGAGAACCCACAGGAGCTGAGGGCGGGGCTGGAGGGTCGCAGGTCTGGAGGAGACGGTGTTTCTAGCCGGCACCCCCACTGCGCGCCAGCTTCAGGGAACAGTCGGGACAGGAGCAACAACGGCTCCTGCAGCTGCAGTGCTCCAACCCCAGTGCTCGCTCCGCGTCCCGCAGCCACCGCCCTCTCCGTACCTGGCCCCCATATGAGCTTGCAGCCACGCCTGCCCCAGCCCTCCTGCCCTGCTCTCACTGAGCTGGTCCCAGGGAAGGGGCTGTCCATAGACGACCCAGCGAAGGAGCTCTCAACACGAGTCCGAGGGTGGAGTCCAGGTTCAGGCCCGGTAGCCATGAATGGTGGTGGGTGGACCGTGGTGGGCAGCAGGAGAGGGCAGAGTCCCACTGTCCTCAGGCAGAGGAAAAGGACTCTGCAGGCAGGTGGCAGAGCGGGGGAGACTGCAGCCCCCCCACCTTCCTCCCTCCCAGTTCCGGCCACCTGCCCTCATCTCTCCAGCAGCCGCTGTGCCAGGCTGCTAGTGTCGAGCCCTGGGTGACAGGCAGGGACCCCGATGGCCCTGAGAGCGTGGTCCATATACAGTGAAGCTGACGGTGGGGAGGTGGCAGCCGCCGTGTCCCCGTCCTGGGCAGAGACACACACCACGCTCGGCTCAGCCTGGCTGGGCTCAGAGAACCTGTGGGGTGCCGGGAATCAAACCCGGTCCACCGTGCCCACAGCGGCGCCGGACCCTCCGTCCTCTCTCTCCAGACCCTGATGTTCAGGACTTTCAGCGCCCACGAACCAGAGGAATTTTGTTTTGTGGATTTTTTTGTGGCTTCATTTTAGGTAACTTGTACCTCCCGCCTTGCAAAGGTGAGAAATAAGAAGTAATAATCAGATTTCTTGGTTTCCTGCAAAGATGAACAAGCTTGCAATTAAAGTGTGATTTTTAAACATCTAAAAATAGACTCACAATGCAGGATAATGACACGCGACGGAAGTCACGCGGCTTGTGTGTGTGTGGGTGTGGGTGGGGATTTGGTCCAAGATGCCCTTGAAGGCCCTCGTGGCCTGGTGCTGCCAGAGTCCATCCGGGGACAGGACACCCCCAGGAAGGGCTCGTGTGAGTCCATCCCGCGCCCCTGGGACCTTCAGCGTCTCTCTGACCTGAGACCCTCCAACGCCCACAGCTCTCCTCAGCCCGGGGGCTTCCGCCTCCGTCAGTTTCATTCCGAGCCGCGCTCCCTCCTCCCAGCCACAGGGACGTAGGGAGCGATGAGAGCTTAAAAAGCCCTTCCGGGGCTGGAGCATAGGACAGCGCAGGCCCTGCACACGGCCGACTCGGGTTCATCCCCAGAAGCCCATATGGGCCCCGGAGCTCCGCCAGGAATGATGCCTGAGCACTGCCGGGGTGGCCTAAAAGTAAAGCAAAACTTATCATCGATTAAGGCCCTTCTCACAGTGCCCGACGCTCTCTGGGCCCAGGGGTTTGGCTCATCATGGCATTGTTGGTGCCCCGGCCATGGCGGACCGTGCCCAGAGGCTTGGCCTGCCTGGGCCTGTGCCCTGGGCCCGCCTCGGCTCGTGAGTGCAGACCCTCCCTCTTGTGCCCATAGACCCATAGATCTTTTCGGTCCTTAGTCTCCTCCCACAAAATGATCGCACCCGACCTTCGGCACCTTGACTTTGGTCCGCTTTGGGAATGTTTGGGGGGGAAACGCAGCCCCGTGGCCCGTCTCAGCCCTGCTTCAGGCCCGCTCAGGCCCACGAGGTCCAGGAGTTCCGCCTCCCTGCCATCCGGCAACCTCCTCACCGTCACCTCCAAGGTTTTGCAAGAGTCTGAGCCAGCGTCCAGAGCCGTCCGGGGAGCAGCTGGGACACCAGCTTTCTGACACAGGGCCGGGGGCGGTCTCGCGGGAAGGGGCGCCTGCTTCTAGCCTGGCACTCAGCCCAGGACGTGGTCCCGCAGGGCCGAGCCTCTGGGGACTGCTCGAGTCCCAGCGGGTTCCGCGCCACGTCTGCGTGCCAGCAAGAGCCCCCGGAAACTAAAGCCGCGCTTTGTTCATGGACTTTAACTCTAGCGATGCCTTTGCATGCTTGACCCTTGGGTCAGCCCTGACCACTGCATGACATGTCCATGTGGTTTTGCTTCTGCTCTGTCCACCTGCCCCTAGATACATCATGTTTAAGTGCTCCTTTATCCTTAATCTATCATCAGCTCATCCCACATTGCTACCCGGCCATTATAATTATAACCTTTAATGACTACATAATGGCCCATCAAGACGCTGAATCTAATTTATTTGGCCATTTTCTAAGAGTGATATCTAGGCCATTGATTTTCAGACAGTTTTGGCAGAAACTGTGTTTTAAGAAACCATGGCTAGAACCCGACTGTGTTCTATTGATTTTTGTGTATGCGTCCGAAGTAGAACATAATTACCTTCATAAAAATATTCCCAGCCTACAGCCATAAAAGCCAAATCCCATGAGTGCATTTTCACTCCTGGATCAGAGACGCCGAGCAGATGTGTTTGCTTTCACAGAGCAGGTGACTCCCGACTCCAAGGGAGAGTGTCGTTGTGAAGCCGCTGTACTCTTTACTTCCTGGTGTTTCCTGTCGTGAAGCCGATTTACTTTTGGTACTTCCTGGTGTTGCTTCCTGTCGTGAAGCCGCTGTACTCTTGGACTTCCTGGTGTTCCCTGCCGCTGCCTTTACATCCCCCTCGTTCTTTAGGCCAGCAGAGTGACACCCGCGCAGCACTTGTCCTTCTAGGGCCTTGCTGTGGAGGTTTGCGGTTGTGTCGCGGCTCAGTGACACCCACGTCCTGGGGTCCCTCCAGCTCCTGTCAACACACCCTGTCCCGCAGCTCCCAGGGTCCATTTGGAAACGCCCCATTTCGGAGACTTTCGATTTTCACATGCTTGAGATAATGGTGCCAAGAGCAACTGACGCCAGAGAGTTTTAGTTTCCCTGTAGGTGCCTGTGTCATCGGGGTGACAGGTGGGGGAACGAGGTGTTTGTGCCACTTTGGGGTGCAGGAGCCGATTCTCTAGCAGGACTCACCACACGCTGCCTCTGCTGCCTTGGAGCTGACCTCAAAGCCCCCAGCCCCGCTCTCTCCCCCTACTGCCCCTGCTGCTAAGGCCCCGCCCCGCCTCTCTCCCCTACTGCCCCTGTTGCTAAGGTCCCGCCCCGCTCTCTCCCCTACTGCCCCTGCTGCTAAGGCCCCGCCCCGCTCTCTCCCCTACTGCCCCTGTTGCTAAGGTCCCGCCCCGCTCTCTCCCCTACTGCCCCTGTTGCTAAGGCCCCGCCCCGCTCTCTCCCCTACGTACCCCTCCTGCTAAGCCCCCAGCCCAGCTCTCTCCCCTACTGCCCCTGCTGCTAAGGCCCAGCCCCTCTCTCTCCCCTACGTGCCCTTCCTGCTAAGCCCCCAACCCCGCTCTCCCCCCACGTGCCCCTGCTGCTAAGGCCCAGCCCCACTCTCTCATCTATGTGCCCCTCCTGCTAAGCCCCCCAGCCCAGCTCTCTCCCCCTACGTGCCCCTGCTGCTAAGGCCCAGCCCCGCCTCACTCTCCCTGCTGCTTTCTAGATGGTGGTTTTCGCTGCTTCTCTGCAAACATCTAATGCACTTTGCTCAGGAAACAACGAGGTCAGAGCAGCAGCTGACGGACCTTTCCTGGCAGCGGTACCTTGGCCAACCCCTCCCTTACTGAATCTCCCAAAGACCCCTCTGAGACAGGAACCGCCTCTGGCTTCCAGTGTGAAAGGAAATGAAATGAACCCCCGGGGAAGCCGCAGGGTGTGTCCGGTCACCACTAGGGCCACCAGCCTGCTTTGCTGTTCATGAGCGAACAGCAAAGCTTAGCGGGGTGGGACCACGCTGAGTGGCCTGTGGGGACTCCCTGGATCCCCCAGACTGCCCCTTTCGAGACAGTAGCTGGGCACCTCAGAGCTAGTTCTCCGGGCATCACCGCCGCTCAGGTGCGGCTAGCGCCCTACACTGGCCCATTCACAGCGGCCCCTGGGAGAGTCTACCTGGGGCGTGGGGGGGGTCTGCTCTTCGATCCTGTGTACTCCCGGGGACAGCGACATCCCTCAGGTGGTTCCTTGTGTCTCTCAAAGGCCTCCCGGGCCTCAGCTTCCCCCAGTCCCGAGCAGCCCCGCCACGCCAGCTCTGGGAGCGCCCACCTTGTTCTGTCTAGGGCCCATTGAGCGTCCTTTAAGCTACTGATTCATACGGAGAAAACAAGGAAATCGGAAGAACCCTCTATCCCAGCCCGCTGTGCCCCGGAGGGCCCGGCTGCACCCAGCACCCAGCTCTCTCCCAGAGACTCTCCTGCGCCTCTGTCCACACACAGGCCTTGGGTTCCGCTGCTGTGATTTGATTTTAGAAAGCTAGATAGGGGTTGCAGAATGCCGGCAACCCGGCACACACACACACACACCATGTTTACCATGGTGATGCCGCCCCCTCCTGCCCCTCCTTCCTTCCCTCTCTCGCTCCCTCCCTCCCTCTCTGACACTATAATTTATTTTCTCATTTCCCACTTCCAGATTCTTCCTATTGTTTTGCAAACCTGAAACACCCACAGTGACTCCTGAGAGGGCCCTCCTCTCCTCTCCTCTCCCCTCCTCTCCTCTCCTCTCCTCTCCTCTCTCCTCCCCTCCCCCTCCCCCTCCCCTCCCCTCCCCTCTCCTCTCCTCTCCTCCCCCTCCCCTCCCTCCCCTCCCTCTCCTATCCTCTCCAGGGCAGGCCTCCCTTGGGGAGAGCTTCCTCTAAGCTGGGTTCCTGCTGCTTCCTGACCTCATGCTCACTCCCGCCCTGCCCTGACCCCTGCAGCCCAGGAAGCAGCCAGGAGAGCCTCGGGATGAAGAATGGAACCGCCATCCCGAAGGAGCAGGTGTCCTGGGGTGCCAGGGGCTGAGGGCCCACCCGCGCCTTTGCTTCCCAGTGGCCGTCGAAGCTGTCAGTCCTGACATGAACAATTGGTTTCTTAGTCTTTAGTCCCACCAGATCCCAAAGGGAAGCAGCAACCTTCCTGTGTGTTTGGTCTTAGAGCCAAGTTAGGTGCTAAGTCACGGTTCACAGGGCAGGTGAGAGGGCATCTCGGTGCCGTAAAGAACTTGGAAGATCCAGGGCAGGTCCCCAGAATTGCTCCATGAACCCTCAGAGGGAGCAGGCTGGTGCGGGATGCCCCATCCTTCGCCCTGCCCATCCCTTGGGACTCACCAGCCGTTCCTTCCAGAAGCTTCCAGGAGGAGCGAGGCCGGGGGCGGTGATCACATTATCAGGTGCCAGCACACGACCACACATAATTGACTCTCTCATTTCCTGAGCTCTGACCTCGCCCTTCAGAATATTTATTTCCTTTACTTCAAAATGTTTATTTACTTTTCTCCATTGACTTTAATTAATTTTTGCCTTTGGCTCATAAACAGGTGAAACTGGAAACTTTTTTATTTGCATGTTTATCTTGAAGCAAGCTAACTAATTAAACTTTGCAATTTGGCTTCACTGCGCTGGGCCAGCGCCAGGGAAAGCGGCTGACAGACTCGTTGGTCTCCAATAAAAGAGGGAGAACTTGAGAAACGATGATGATGGGGGCGTGGAAATGGTGGAAATGCTAAAGGTAAAATGTCGGCATTAGATTTTTCTCTGTCACAGGAAGATACACAAACAGAGAGAGAGAGAAAAGAGAGAGAGGGAGAGAGGGGGGATCTAGCAATGGCATGCCAGCAAACTTACTTTGAGGGTTAGAAACATTAGGACATAGGAACGACTCTGAAAGGCCAGCGCGATGGGACAGCGGGGGGACGCTCGCCCTGCGCAGAGCAAGGCCAGAGAGACACTAGAGCAAAGAGGGCACTTGCGTGGCTCCACAGCCCCGGGGCTCAATGCCCAGCACCACAGCTGTCCCTTTGAGCTCCGCAGGAGTGGCCCTTGAGCACAGAGCCAGGCGTAAGCCCTGAGCACTGCCTGGTGTGGTCCCAAACCACCGCCCCCCAACAAAGGAATGAGGGACACCTTGAGTGGACAGTCGTGACACATACTTGAGCTGACCCAAATAACTCTGCAGGTAGGAAGAACCCCTAAACTCGGGAAGAAGCAAAGCCAGAATCAAATTTCAAATAGCTAAAGAGGGCAACAGTCCCTTCCCAAAATAAGGAATGTTCAATGGCCAATAAATGTTTTCAAAGCTGTTCAGACACCTGGACCATAAGGAGAATCCAAAGTGCAATTCCACTTCCAAGCAGAAGCATGGAATCCGGCTGGGAAGGACCCTGACCGGAGTGTGCGGCGGGGCCGCAGCTCGGCCGAGGCTGCCCAGTCCCAGGTCGGACCGCCGGAACCCTCGTGTGCCTGAGCAGAGGCGCACAGAGGACAGGCAACCTGTCCGGCAGCTCCAGGAATGGTCTCTGCAGGCTGCCGCCACCGGCCAAGTAAACAACAGTGCCAGTGTCTGCCGCCCGCCAGTGGGTCTCGGAACACAACACTGCCGTGAGAAACGCGAACCACAGACAAGCGCAGCCCCTGTGATTCCATTTACGGAGAATCAGGAAGCGCCGAACTAATGTCTACAGGCAGGTCAGGGGATGAAACCTGAGCAAACACTGCATGCAGACACCAGGCTCCTGATGGCCAAGAGCTTGGGAGGGCAGGCAGGAGGCGGGGTCGGCGAGATGGGAGCAGGCACGGGGCTCTGGGGTGACCAGGCAGGAGACAGGGTCGGGGAGGTGGGAGCAGGTGCAGGGCTCTAGGGGTGACCAGGTAGGAGACAGGGTCGGCGAGGACAGGAACAGGCGGGGATTCTGGGGGTGACCAGGCAGGAGACAGGGTCGGCGAGGACAGGAACAGGCGGGGATTCTGGGGGTGACCAGGCAGGAGACGGGGTCGGCGAGGACAGGAAGAGGCGGGGGATCCTGGGGTGACCAGGCAGGAGACAGGGTCGGCGAGGACAGGAACAGGCGGGGATTCTGGGGTGACCAGGCAGGAGACAGGGTCGGCAAGGACAGGAACAGGCGGGGGATTCTGGGGGTGACCAGGCAGGAGACGGGTCGGCGAGGACAGGAAGAGACGGGGATCCTGGGGGTGACCAGGCAGGAGACAGGGTCGGCGAGGACAGGAACAGGCGGGGATTCTGGGGGTGACCAGGCAGGAGACAGGGTCGGCAAGGACAGGAACAGGCGGGGGATTCTGGGGGTGACCAGGCAGGAGACAGGGTCGGCAAGGACAGGAACAGGCGGGGATTCTGGGGGTGACCAGGCAGGAGACAGGGTCGGCAAGGACAGGAACAGGCGGGGGATTCTGGGGGTGACCAGGCAGGAGACAGGGTCGGCGAGGACAGGGAACAGGCGGGGGATTCTGGGGTGACCAGGCAGGAGACGGGGGTCGGCGAGGACAGGAAGGCGGGGGGATCCTGGGGGTGACGACGGGTCCTGGGCTGGCCACAAGGCGGGATTCTTCCTCAGCCATTGCTGGATGGGCTCTACAGAGGGGGCGCTGGCGTGAACGCAGAGTGGGCCTGGGGCGGACACATGGATGCGTCTGCGCGTCTGGAAATGCTTTTCGGCAGAGAGAAGGCAAGAGGAGGAGGCCGAGGCTGGCAGGGTGAGCGGGAGTCCCGGCTCACCGCAGGCTCTCACAAACACGGCCGGGAGTCCCAGCTCACTGGCCGGCTCTCAACCGCTCCGGGCCCTCTGCAGTGGATGGGACACTAATGACCCAGTGATTGCACCGTGTCCCTCACGCGTTTGCTCACCTATTCCTGTCACCAGATGTGCGGACTCGGCTGTCCCCTCTGTTCCTCTCGGCTCTCCCTGAGCCATTATCCTGCGCCCTTGGAAGGTGCCCAGCGGAAACAGAAGCTGCTTGTGTTCGCGTGTCCTGAGCCGTGTCGGGGAGGTAGAAGCGCCTCGCCTCGGGACCCACTGGCGCATCCTGCACAAGGGGCAGCCTGGGAGCTGCCCGAGAGAGGCCGCTGTAGTTTGGCCGCTTGCACGTGGGATTCTCTCTGCCATTTCCGTCAGGGCCACCAGATTGACAGGCCATGGCGGGGCGGAGCCAGAGGGACCCTCCTCAGCCTCACCCAATGGTGTCGGATCTTATCTGACAAGGACTGTACATGCAGGGGCTGTGTAGACACAATCTGGCGCCCCCACACAGCCCCCCCCCCGGGACAACAGTGTGAAGGTCTCAAGGGGCTGGAGCGATAGCACTGCAGGTAGAGCAATTGCCTTCTTGCGGGTGACCCAGGTTCCATCCCCAGCACCCTGTAGGATCCCTTGAACCCACCAGGAGTGATCCTGAGCACCAAGCCAGGAAGAATCCCTGAGCACAGCTGAGTGTGGCCCTAAAACAAAGCCTCCAGACATCGCCCATCCCCCTGCAAACCACCACTCGGAGGAGAGCTGGAATTGTCTAAGTGCTAAAGCCAGTCAAGCAAACGTACCCCCAATGTCCTGCCAGCGCTGGTGGTGTTTGATGGGACACTAGATGCTGGAGAAGCGCCGCTCCTGGGTGCTTGCACAGCGCAAAGGCTTCATTCTGCCGCCGGGGAGGAGGCCCTGAAACTTGTAGACGTGCTTTAGGCAAGACTCGACACTCCCACAGGGACGCCCCGTGCCCTTTCACAGAGAGCTGCAGAGGAAAGGAGGGCGGGTAAAAATAATTAAGCGGAATTTTAACAGTCGGTGAAAAACATGCAGTAAAATCCTGGGTGTAATGAAGAAATGAGGGCCATAAAGTGAATTAGGACAGGAGGGACCTGGGTTCTAGCCGTAAGCTTACCTTATATCCCCCCAAAATGCTTTTCTTTCCTCAAAGCTGGCCTGATGCAACTTAATTAAACAATAGCTCACCAGGAAAGTGAGCTGGAGGCGCTGTGGAAACCCGGCCACGCGGGGTGGGGGCGCCGGGTGGGGCTGAAATCCGGCCACGCGGGGGTGGGGGCGCCGGGGTGGGGCTGAAATCATCCGAGAGTGCATCTCTGTCACTGCCCCGACTCGGGATAAAAATAAGCAGCTTTTGAAAACATGGGAAAAACCATTGCTCCACTTGTCATAACTTATTACATTTGACTGTCAATTTGTACTTAAAAAACCAGCTAGCTCCAGGGAGGGAAGCAAATTTGAGACAAGTCTAGTGCGTTTCAAATCAAGCGCGTGTAATTGCAGCTTCACAAGGCACTGAGTTAGCAGCGTGCTAACTAGGGAGCGTTAGCGAGTGTCTCCAGGGAGAGGCGCCTGCTCCTGAGAGCGGGACGGCGCCAGTTATTCCTCTCTCCTGGCACTGACCCAACCAAACCCCCTCGGAGTCCATGCTTGGGGCATTTTCATTCTGAATTGTCCACCCCTAAAAAAACTTTAACTTTTCTTTGAGCCACTCGTGACTGACATATTGTAAGACTCATTAGTAGAGCCTCCAAGTCCAACATGGGGAAATAAATTGCATTTTATTCTCATCAGTGCTCTGCCTGCATCTCCAGCTCCATCTCCATCTGCTCCTCCTCCTCCTCCTGCTCCTCCTCTTCCTCCTTCTTTTTCTTTGCTCTTCTGTTTTTCTCCTTGCATACAATGTGGGGTCAATTTTTTGTGTCAAGACAAGTTCCACCTTAAACATAAATGCGAGGGGGCCAGAGCAATAGCATAGAAGGGTAGGGGCGTTTGCCTTGCACCACGGCCAACCGGGTTCGATCCCGGCATCCCATATGGCCCCCGAGCACCGCCAGGAGTAGTTCCTGAGTGCAGAGCCAGGAGTAACCCCTGAGCATTGCCAGGTGTGACTCAAAAAGAAAAAAAACATAAACGCGAGTTTTTCTAAATGGTGCCTACTTTCTAGCTTGTGTGTGAAGATCAAACTCATTCCGTAGCTTGCTGTTGCTGTGGGATGGGCCACACCAAGACTTAGATGTTGTTGACTCTTGTGAATAACCAACCACCTTCTTGCTCCTGTTTCTGCCAGTCGAGACCCTTCTCTGAGTGATGGTTGGGTCTTGCCCGAGTTCGATCCACGTGCCTCATGCCCCAGATGTGCCCCTGGTGTCTCTTTTCTCGTCTGATGGCTGGAGGGCTGGCCAGGAGCACTGAGAGCAGGCAAGGCCACACCAGCAAGACGGGCAAAAGCCAGAGCTGTTGGCTCACGGCGCCTCAGCTCACGTGGGGGTCTCTCCGTTAACTCCCAGGCTCGTGGGCAAAGTGACAGGGCGGAGGGAGCGGTTGGCATGTGCGGGCACATGGTGTGTTTCTAGGCTTGCAGAAGGAAGGAAGCGTTTCCTCATGGGACTCTTGGTTTACAGCCTCAGGAGAGCCTGAGCTCTCAGGGCTGAAGCCATGGTTGTGTCTCCCAAGGTGATGATGGGTCTCCCACATCACCGTCCCACAGCGTCCCCCAACTGAGTCACACACGGGGCGCAGTCCATGGAAGAGACCTGTCGTTCCGTAAAGGCCATTCCCCATGGGGGCAGCATCACCTCCTAGAGGGTGGTATCGGGCTTCTGGGGAGAATTATAGCCCTCAGGTATTGCCTCTTCCCAGCAGAATGGAAGGAGGCCGGCAGGAAACGCCATATAAAGCCTGTGGGAGGCGGAGCTCAGATGCCTGTATGAGGGAGGGAACTGCCCGTCAGCTCCCAGGCAGCGCAGGCAATAATGGGGCCTCTACTGTGAGCGTGAAGGAGTCGGGTGAGGAGAGGGGCTTGGACAGGGGCCCGGCTGCTCCCCTCTGCTGGCCCTGTCCTGGGCGTGCCCCTTCCTTCTTCTGGCTCCTCTCCTCACTGTAGCAACGGACTGAGGGGAAAGGGCTGGGTCACCACGTGGCCAGGAAGCAGCTCCATAGTGGACGGCGCAGGGAAGAGATAGGGAGTCCGTGACCTCCGTCGTGGCACACAGCCACGCTCCCGGCCACACCTTCCCACGTCACGTCTGACGCCTCAGCCGCCGTGTATGTCTTTGAGAGCAGAACTTCCAGGGTGTTGCCGAGCTCGTTCGGATTGGCCGGGCCTGACCTAGCTCCACTCACCTATTCCCGACCGGCCTGTCCCCCTCCTCAGGACTCTGGGTGGGGCGCGGAGCAGAGCACCGGGTCCCCTCACCCTCCAGGCTCTTTGGGAGAAGCCGAATTTCAAGCTAGCACCGGCCTCCGTAGCTATGGAGTTTACAAAGCAGGCGTCGACCGTCTTGATCCTGGGAAGGGAATGTCTGGGGTGAAGCTGAAGAAACTGAGAATGGAGCAAAGGTGGGGGTGAGGTGGGGCCCCCCTCGCTCCAGGCTCACCCCCGGCGGCCCCCGGTCACGATCTGATTCTCACGGGGGGGAGCGTGCCCCCACCTCAGCCCCCAGTATCAAAGGTGACGTTTACCTACTTCCACCGGGGGTTAAGGGGGGCTCTCCGACCAAGCGGTTTGATGGTTTGCCAGCCTGCCATGTTGGCACTTGTGCCCCTCAGCAATGCCACCCACAGGCGGCAGCTGCCCAGCGGGCCTGACGTCCCAGAGCCTGGCAGTGCCACGCTGGCGTGCTCAGGCCTGGCCACAGAGCAGAGAGTGGGCGGACCGCGTGGCTCCACAGAAAGCAGTGCTGGTGGCCTAGTGGCATCTCAGAGGCGGGGGCTGTGCCTGCCGGGAACACCGTGTGCCAGCCCGCCCGTCTCTGTGACTGACAGTTTGAGATGGTTTCGGCGAGGACAGACCCTAGTCGCATTAAGAGACTATTTAGCAAATTGATCCGACCGGGTTGGCCAGGGCCCCCGTTCTCCTAATCAATCAAAACTAATGACTGGTCATCTGATCCGGACAGTGGGAACAACTCACAGAAGCTCCAGAAACACAGACGGGAGATAGCCGAGGGGCAGGTGGAGCTGCCCACTGAGCTCCCGGCCAGCAGACGGGAGATAGCCGAGGGCAGGTGGAGCTGCCCACTGAGCTCCCGGCCACCAGGCGGAGATAGCGGAGGGCAGGTGGAGCTGCCCACTGAGCTCCCGGCCACCAGGCGGAGATAGCGGAGGGCAGGTGGAGCTGCCCACTGAGCTCCCGGCCACCAGGCGGAGATAGCGGAGGGCAGGTGGAGCTGCCCACTGAGCTCCGGCCACCAGACGGAGATAGCGGAGGGCAGGTGGAGCTGCCCACTCAGCTCCCGGCCACCAGGCGGAGATAGCGGAGGGCAGGTGGAGCTGCCCACTTAGCTCCCGGCCAGCAGACGGAGATAGCCGAGGGCAGGTGGAGCTGCCCACTGAGCTCCCGGCCAGCAGACGGAGATAGCACAGGGCAGGTGGAGCTGCCCACTCAGCTCCCGGCCAGCAGACGGAGATAGCGCCAGGGCAGGTGGAGCTGCCCACTCAGCTCCCGCCACCAGACGGAGATAGCGCCAGGGCAGGTGGAGCTGCCCACTCAGCTCCCGGCCACCAGGCGGGAGATAGCGGAGGGCAGGTGGAGCTGCCTACTGAGCTCCGGCCACCAGACGGAGATAGCCGAGGGCAGGTGGAGGCGGCCCACTCAGCTCCGGCCACCCAGACGGAGATAGCCGAGGGCAGGTGGAGCTGCCCACTGAGCTCCCGGCCACCAGGCGGAGATAGCGCAGGGCAGGTGGAGCTGCCCACTGAGCTCCCGGCCACCAGGCGGAGATGGCGCAGGGCAGGTGGAGCTGCCCACTGAGCTCCCGGCCACCAGGCGGGAGATAGCGCAGGGCAGGTGGAGCTGCCCACTGAGCTCCGGCCACCAGGCGGAGATAGCGCAGGGCAGGTGGAGCTGCCCGCTCAGCTCCCGGCCACCAGACGGAGATAGCGCAGGGGCAGGTGGAGCTGCCCGCTCAGCTCCCGCACCTGCAGCCAACAGCTCCGGCAGGAGATAGAGCCCCGCAGTCTCCCCAGAGGCACCGTCACATCGTCTGCCAGGGGTCCTAAGCTGTATACAAGTGGGCTGCTGCCGCCACAGCCCAGTCTTGGGGCCAGTACCTGGGGTGTCCGTCTGGCCCCGGTGTCCGCTGTGCCCCCTGACCTTCTCTCCTGCCCCTTAGGGACCACGGTGATGCGGGTGACAGCCTTCGACGGGCGACCCCGCGACCGACAACGCGCTCCCTGCGGTACAACATCCGGCAGCAGACCCCCGACCGCCCGTCCCCCAACATGTTCTACATCGACCCGAGAAAGGCGACATCGTCACCGTGGTGTCGCCGGCGCTGCTGGACCGGGAGGTGAGCGGGAAGCGGGCGGAGCTGGCCAGAACCGCCAGGGCAGCGCGAGGTGCAGGTGGGCCCCTGGGTGGGCCCCTTGGGTGGGCCCCTTGGGTGGGCCCCTTGGGTGGGCCCGGGAGTGTGGGCAGCGCCCCAGGCCTCGGACCCGCGGTGACTCGCCCCCTCCTGGCCCCACCTCGTCTCCCGTGTCCCCGCGGCTCCTGCCCGCCCGGCCTCGGCAGGCCCAGGCCAAGGTCCTCCGCTCCCGTGGGGCCGCTCCCCCTTGCAGCCCACCTGTGCTCGGGTGGGGGGTTCCAACCGCCCAAGCTCGGGTCCTTTGGCCTCCCGTGTGGCAGAGACCAGGATGGAAATGGGAATCGCAGGGGGTGCTGGACGAGGAGCAGCCGCGGGGCAGCTGGGTGGTCGCGAGCCCGTGGCCTGGGCAGCGTCAAGGGCAGGAGCCGGCCGCGAGCGCCCCCTGGCGGGTCGTAGCGGGCGCGCCTGAGCCCGCGGGAGTCACGTGTCTCTGGGTCACGTGCCGCTGGGTCACGTGCCCCTCCTTACCGGTTTCTCCGACCTTGAGCACCGCCGCCCGGGCGTGCGCTTTGCTCTTGCCCGACATGGGGTGTCCGTTTCCGTCGCGGCCAGCTGCTGGGTCTGCGTGCAGTCATGGACCTTCTAGGGTCCATTTCCCGCCGTGATGCCTCTGACCGTGTCCTCGCACGACCCGATGTGGTCACCTTGCCGATGCACGAGTCCCTTGCCCTCGAGACTGCAGCTCTGACCACATCCCGCCCCCGGCCCATGCCCGGGGGCCCCGAGCTGCCCAGAGCAGGGCAAGAGCCTCTCGGAGCCCGGCCTCTCCCTGCCCAGCGCCTCGCTGTCCTCGGGTTGACCTGGGCTCTATCCCAGTTCCTCCAGCTGTCCATGCGTGCTGGCAGCAGTGACCACGTCACCTCATGCGACCCGAGCGCTCGCACCTTCGCCCCCCACCCACGTGCATTGTCACCTGCCCTTCCGGTCACCATGGTCCCGAGACCGTGTCCTCCACAAGGGCGTGGTCAGTCTTTGCCCCATGTTTGCGTGTCCACCCCATGGTTCCAGGCCAGTAGTGGCGTTCAGACGTGTGGGATGCCCGGGTTCAGACGTGGGTGGACGCGGAGGGCCTGGGGAGCGGGGAGTGACGGCCTTTTCCCAGACGGCGTTGATGACTCAACCTGCTCGTGGGTCGTCTCGGAGTCACTGAAGGATGGATTTGTAAACAGAGGCAATGATTCTATTTAACTGCGAGTTTAATCTTGCCCTTGGGTCTCCCCCCCAGCCTCTTAGTTTCTTCCCCTTCTCCCTACCTTGTCTTTGAACCGTGCTGGGTCCAAAATAAATAGCTCAGTGAAGAGGATGCAGTGATTGTGTCTGAGTCCGGCTTAACTGTTTAGGGAAACATTTGGAGAAAATAAGAGCCACATATTCTACTAAACAAAATTGGGTTCATTTGGGCGCGGGTTTATTCTTTTCCATCCGAGCACTCGGCCCCTCTTTCCAGCAACCCTGGCTGTCTTCTAAAGTCTGTCTGGCTGCTCTGCAAAATAAAACCAGATAAAGGTCACTAACATCTGATAAATGGGTTATTTGGTTGATCATCTTGGCCACTAGACCGAAATTCATCTGCTGAATTCTGCCAATTTTCTGAGCACAAACACAATTTTCAACTACTCAGAGCAGCTAATGGTCAGTTTGGGGGATAATTTATTTATTTCGAAAATAGGAGCAGTTTCCAAAAGAAGTCCTTAAAAAACGCCAGTCTT
>JAJIBD010000211.1:632500-861657 GCA_021461705.1 Cryptotis parvus
GTGTGGGTAGCAGAGAGTGTGATGGGTTTCTCCCGGGGCTGTTTTGTAAGGAAGAAAAGGAGGGAGTGAGATATTTAAATTCTTTGGGGATATTGGTTTTGAATAGATAAAGCAAGGAACATTTTTATTCATAGTGGAAGCCCTTGTTGGATGTGTATAATATGCCGTCCTCTGAGATGGAGAAAGAACACAGCTCAGATCCTAGAATGCGGAATATGAATTTAGATGACATTTGGAGGAAACTGATAAACACCCCCTCCCCGCACTGGACTTAGCCTGTGAAAACCCTCTGGCTGACCATAAACGATAGAGTTAGGTCTGAAATTATAGAGATAAGTAGACAAGTCTAATGGAATATTAGAGCTACACAACACAAAATGAGAGAAAGAGTTTCCATTTCTCAGAACATTATCAGGAAACTCGGTATCGTGACAGGCGGCTGCAGCCTTGGAATAAGGAACCGCTAATGAAGCAAAGCAGGGCTGCAGGATCCTGCCTGAAGGCTAGGACGGGGCAGGCCGGAGCTGGTGCGGGCCCTGCAGGGGTTGCCCACATGGCTGGGCCACATTGGGCCACATTGGCTGGTGCAGAGAACAGCCACGGCTGCGCTGACCTCCTCCAACTCACCCCTACCCTCCCCTGTGAAGAGGATGATTTGGAGAGGGGTGTGTGTGTGTGTGTGTGTGCACATGTATGTGTTCACGTGTTTATGTATGCAAACATGTGCATATGCATTCGTGTGTATTGTGTGTTCGCTTGAGTGTGCTTGTATGTGAGTACGCATGAGCGCATGCATATATGTAAAGTGTTCACATGTGTGTGCATGTGTGCATGTATGTGTGTTCATGGGTATGTATGTCTGTGTGTGCACATATGTGTATGTGTGCCTGTGTGTAGGCAAACATGTAAAACATGTATGCGCTCTTGTCAGGACCACATAGAACAGTGCCGTCATTAAAAGATCTTTCGGCTCATCTAGGTCCACGGTTCCTAGGGTTTGAAATTTCACAAATTTTTTCCCCTTAAAAACTTTTAAGGACTGCCCAAAGGCCACCAACACCTGATTTTCCAAGTAATGGGATTTTAGACCTTCTCCAGGAAAAGGCTGCTAATATACTCATCTACGCACACAGGCACCACCTGTACCTCAGAGGGGGCAGGTCACACTCTCGGAGAGAATAAAGGGGCATCTTTCACGTGACAGATTTGCCGCACGTATCTGGTCTAAAAGAGCACTGAAAACTCCCGACATGGAAAGAAGTCACATGATAACATCAGACACAGGAAGAAGGAGAAAAGTGAACCTATTCTAGCGGTCAGAATTAAGTTCCAGACTGATAGAGGAGAGGTGGAATATTCTGTAATATGGGCAAGGGATCTGCCGTTTAGTGATCAGTAAGCCCGAGCCAGCAGCCGTTGAGGTTGAGACTCAGGGTCCAAGCTTGGGGTCCAGGTTCGAGTCCAACCTTCGGGTCCAGGCTCGGGGCCCCCACTGCTTCCCGACTCTGGCGTGCCCAGCAACTAGAGGCCCCCTAGCTGGGGGAATCAAGGCAGGCTTCCTGCTAGAAGTGGCATTGTGAGACTTGGAGATTGATGAGCTGGGAAGGGGCTGAGGGTGGAGAAAAAGAGTCTCAGGCAAAAGGGACCCATGACTATAAGACACTGTTGCCTGACTTAAAGAAGCAAATTGGCAGGGACTGGAGAGACAGTACATGGGTCAGGCAGTTGCATGGCGTATGGTCGACCCCAGCACAGCAGAGGGCCCCTGAGCACGGGAGGTACCCTGAGCACAGAGCCAGGAGGAAGCCCTGACCACTGCCGGGTGTGGCTGAAAAACAAAAGAAAACAAAACAAGTAAAAGAATAGGGCTGCCGGCCGCCATCTTCCTTGAGTTGTGCCTGGTAATCTTGGCAATGGGGACAATGAGTCTCACAGGCGCCAGACTCGGTGGGGCTGTTGGCGGGGCTTCCCTTCTGGGCAGCCCGGGGTAGCAGAAGGTGGTCGTGAGAAGGTCCAGGGTTGCAGTTGGTCTGAGAGACTTTCCAGGACATCTGGGAATGTGGGCTGGCCAAGGGGCCCGTGGACAGATCCCAGATGGAAGCCAGGTGAGTGCTCCAGAGGTCAGGGCTAGGTCAGCTCCTGCCTCAGTGACCGCCCAACAACTTAGTAGACAGACACAGCAGCGGGTCCTTCCTGCCGCCGCCGCAAGTCCCACACCCGGGGGACGCGCTGCACAGTCGCTGCCTGCCCTGGGCTGGCAGGGATTCGGGCCACACTCCCAGGTGGGGTCTGTGGCCTCCGTTGTGGTAGCAGAGGTGGAAGAAACCAGAGACCAGCTCTTAGGCACAGCCGCCCGGGCAGTGGGAAAAGATAAGCCCCCTGGCCACAACCCGTGCAAGCGGGTGCAGAATGTCGGGGGGTGTCTGTGGTCCCAGGAAGTCAGTCCGTGGCTGCAGTGGGGTTTGGGAGAAGGGATCCAAGGGACCGAGGTCTTGAAAGGAGGAGAACAGGGGAGACAGGGGTGGTTAGGTAAGGAGGAGTTCACCACAGACAGGAAGTGGGGCGTAGTTCACCACAGACAGGAAGTGGGGCATAGTTCATCACAGACAGGAAGTGGGGGCATAGTTCACCACAGACAGGAAGTGGGGGCATAGTTCATCACAGACAGGAAGTGGAGGTGTAGTTCATTACAGACAGGAAGTGGGGGCGTAGTTCATCACAGACAGGAAGTGGAGGTGTAGTTCATTACAGACAGGAAGTGGGGGCTTAGTACACCACAGACAGGAAGTGGGGCGTAGTTCATCACAGACAGGAAGTGGGGGTGTAGTTCATTACAGACAGGAAGTGGGGGTGTAGTTCATTACAGACAGGAAGTGGGGGCTTAGTACATCACAGACAGGAAGTGGAGGTGTAGTTCATTACAGACAGGAAGTGGGGGCTTAGTACATCACAGACAGGAAGTGGGGCGTAGTTCATCACAGACAGGAAGTGGGGGTGTAGTTCATTACAGACAGGAAGTGGGAGTGTAGTTCATCACAGACAGGAAGTGAGATGTGAGTGGGGAAAAAATGGACAATTTGGAGACTCCCAGTTTAATGATAGTAACAAGAATAACATCAACGATAATCATGATAATAGCCAGCGTGTGGATTTCCCCCACCAAATCGCACTCAGCTGCCCCATTTAATTTTCACCACGACCCCCTGCACAGAGACCGTTGTTATTTCTAGTTACAAGTGAGGAGACTGGATCCCGGGGAGGTCATGAGCCGGGCCCAGAGCCATGACACTGAGTTTGAATCCACTGATCCCAGGTCCCCTTGCCACTACACTTTGCCACTGTCGTCTCCCAGGGGCTGGGGATGAGCAAGGGCAGGGGAGGGTGACGGCGCTGGCTTGCAAGGGATCAGAATAGTCGCAAGCCGCGGTCTCCACTTAGATTTCACAGCTTAGATTGTTTCCCAGCATGAGAGCCAGCACAGCCGAGGGCCTTTCCAAGGCAATTTGCAACCTGTGGACTCACACCAGCCAGCAGCTCTGAATCCCTGGAGAAGCATCCCTCCGCCTCTGGAATGTTCCAGAAACATAGGGAGAGTAATGCTTCAAGAAAACAAACACAGGAAATGAATTTGCTATCACATTTTTACATTCCTCCGTTGAAGGAATGTCAGTGATCTTACGGAGAGAGAAAATTAGCCCCTTTCTCTGCAGTACCTTGAAAATTAGACTAATTCAGTCACAGGTTTATAGCCCCTTTGATCTGGAGCCTAGAGAAGTTGCCAAGAAAATGAATCAAAACTGTTTCTAAAGGTCTGGACAGAGCTATTTACGTAGCTTCTCATGTGAAGCTTCAAAGTGTGAGGGCAAGAGATAGTGAAGGCGAAATCGGAGCGGGGTGCTGAACAGAGGAAAGACCCAACCCTGACAGCTGGAGCGAGAGAACAGACGCCCAAGGGACCGGGTTCCTCTGGTCTGCAGTGCTCAAGGGCTGAGGGATGTGGGGGGGAAGGGTAAACAGAGGCCGGCCCAGCTGCACGGGACGTGCAGGCAAGACTTGGTGAAGGCAGACAGTGGCCAGAGCAAGGACAGGTCAGAGATGCAGAGAGAGCCGCCCACAGGACACCATTGTCCACTCATGCAACAGACTGGCTCGATCCGGGCACTTCTGCAGACTCTGGTAGGAGGGGGAACAGAGGTGCTTTGGGAAGGAGTCACGTGACTAGACATCAGACGACCATAAGCACTGAGACCCACCAGCTCCTGGTGTGTCTTCAAAGCGAATCAAATATTTGTGTCCACCAAAAACACTCACAAGGGCTGGAGCAGTAGCACAGCAGGTAGGGCATTTGTCTTGCATGTGGCAGACCCGGGTTCAGTCCCTGGCATCCCATATGGTCTCCCCAAGCACTGCCAGGAGTAGTTCCTGAGTGAAGAGCCAGGAGTAACTCCTTAGCATCACCAGGTATGACCCCAAAAGCAAAAAAAAGAAAAAACTCACAAAAACAATCAGAAAAGAATCTCTCTGTAATACATGATAAGTGACCAATGATAGCAGACAGATGGTGCATGAATGCATGGATGGGTGAATGCATGGGTGGATGGGGGTGCATGGATGAATGGACGTGTGGATAGTGCGTGAATGGGTGGATGGATAAATTAATGGTTGATGGAATAATGGGGGTGGATGAATGGGTGGCAGTTGGATGGATGGGTGGGTGGATGGTGCGTGAATGGGCAGATGGATGGGTGCTTGGATGGATAAATGGGTGGATGCATGGGTGGATGGATGGATGGCGGATAGCTGGATGGATGCATGCAGGCATTCATGATAGATAATAACCAGCTAGACGGTAGATGGATAAACGAGGTTAGATAATCATAGATGGATGTACAGATAGACAGCTGTACAGATAGGCAATGGATGGATTGGCGGGCGTGAATAGGTGAGAGACAGACATGAGCAGAGGCAGAGAAGAGAGACATCGGGGTCGGTGGCCATGGAAGGGGGTGGGCCGGGGACCACTCATTGCCCTGACTCCCAGTTGCTGACTCCCAGAGTCAGACATGCTCTTATGGTTGAGAACAGTCGAGAACCCACGTGCCTCTTCATTCCCCAGCCACCCTGCTGACGTCACAACAGGGCCAGTCACAACCCCCCACCCCCATCAGCTCGGCCATCCTCAAGGGCCATCGGGACCCAGATATATAGGCCAGGCCTGGACTGTGCTCTCTTCCAGGCTCCCCACAGAGTCCATGCACCATCTGTAGCTCAGCTCCAACCCCATACGTCATCTGTAGCTCCGCCCCAACCCCATACGTCATCTGTAGCTCCACCCCAACCCCATACGTCATCTGTAGCTCCGCCCCAACTCCATATGTCATCTGTAGCTCTGCCCCAACCCCATACATCATCTGTAGCTCCGCCCCAACCCCATACATCATCTGTAGCTCCGCCCCAACCCCATGCGTATCTGTAGCCCCGCCCCAACCCCATACGTCATCTGTAGCTCCGCCCCAACCCATATGTCATCTGTAGCTCCGCCCCAACCCCATACGTCATCTGTAGCTCCGCCTCAACCCCATGCGTATCTGTAGCCCTGCCCCCACCTCATGAATGTTGTCTGCAGTCACTGTTCCCCAACACTTGGCAGCTCAGCCCCACTGTTAAGAGCACCCAGGAGCTCTCCTTGCACACTGCCCGACCCCCAGTTCAGTCCTGGAACCATATGGGGTCCCCTGAGCACGACTGGGAATGAGCCTGGAGCACAGAGCCAGGAGTCAGCCCTGAGGACCTCCAGACGACCCTCAAAACAAAAAGTAATGATCAGTCTTCATTAAAGTCACATGAGCAGCCCAGAGCCCACCCTGCGCGGGTCCCTGCCGCTCCACAGCCCACTCTCTCTCTCAGGATCCTGGCGGAGCCTTAGCAAAAAACCCTAGAACTTTCTCCACGTGCCTCCCCACCTGGCTAGGTGGTCACTGGCCCGTCTTGCCCTCGGTGGCCCCCAGCACCCACTCCAGGGCATGCCCCTGGGGGTCCCCCTAGGCCCTGCTCCCACCCTTTCCCACATCCTCCTCAGAGCACGGGGGTCGGCAGCATTGAGAGCCACAGACGCCGGGTCCCAGGAGCTCAGACTTGGCCTCTGAAAGGCCCCTCACTGGGCCCGTGTGATCGTCAGGACGGGGGAGGGCGCTGGCCTTGCGCAGCCAACTGGGTTCATTCCCTGGCATCCCACGTGGTTCCCCGAGTACCACCAGGAGTGACCCCTGAGTGCAGAGCCAGGAGGAAGCCCTGAGCATCGCCGGGTGTGGGACCAAAACCAAAATTAATTAATTAGTTGATTGGTTGATTAGTTAATTAATTAGTCAATTAATTAATTAATTAAAACAAACCACTGTGCCCACCGGGGGCACGTCTCTCCCCATGCGAATGCCACGGTCACCCCAAAAGGGACGTCAGGCTGCACCCTCAGGCCAGCCCTTCCTGGGCACTTCCGGGGCACTGCCCGAGCCGCACCATGGTGCTGCCCCGAGGCTGCGCCCCGAAACCTCACCCCAGGGCTGCTCCTCGCGCCACACAGAAGCTCCCTCAGGACAGACCGGGAGCGTGCGTTCTGCAGCTCCTCGAGCTGCTTGAGGAGTCCGGACACCGTGTGGTTTAGTCCCTGAGCGTTAGCATGTTCACTGTCCCCAGAGTGGCCACGTGTGGTAGGGACTGACGGTGTCCTGAGAGCCGAGCCACGGGGCTGACTGCAGGAAGGCTCCACACCAGGGAAGATCCGTGCCAGGCAGAACCCTGGGCGGGACCCTGACGCCTGCGGGGGGGGGCCCCCACCTGACACCCCTCTGAGCCTCTTTTGAATGATCCCACCCCATCTGGACAGACTCACCGCTCGGCCCCACGCAGCCCCTAAGCCTGTGTGACGGGGGGCAGGGCAGTCCCGGACAGCAGTGTCCACCCTGCAGCCTGGGCTGCCCTTTTTGCAAACTGCCCCCCGGGGCCACTGATATTTAAATGACCCCGAGGCCCTGCCATCTGCTTCCTGGAATTCCGACCTTAAAGCCATAATCGCAAGCTCGCTGGATAGAGACGCACACAGTTGTGCGAGGGCTCGGCTGATCAGGGAGGAAGCTGACGTCTCCTCCATGTTACACTGTTTTATATCTCCTCCAGGTAATGTGGCTTTTAAAAATAACTGGTAATATATCTGATTTTCCAGCCCAGAGCAGTAAATTGCCTGAGCTGAGACACAAGCAAGCTGCTTTTCTGCCGTGTCGAATCATCAGGCTCAAGCTGCCAGGCTGAGGATTACCCAGAGCGGGTGGGCCCTGGGCCCTGCACACCGCGGCGGGGTCCCCCAAAACTAAATAAGGAAAGCAAACAGGCTAAGCAGGCCATCCTGCTTGGACGCTGCCCATGAGAATCCTGACCAGCGAAAACTCAAGCGAGCGGAAAGTGAATGTGTGCTGACTTATTTTTAAAGGGCAGAAAGGAAGGCAGGCAAGAGCGGCATGCCTTCCATCGGAGAGGGTGGAAGTGTGCACAGCCCTTGTTTCTGTTGGGATCCCGTTATTGTATATGCAGTCAGGGGCGGCTAATAAAATCCCCGATGAGCTCCGGCTCTCTTCCCTCCCCTGGCGTCAGATCATTCTGTCTCCGCCGTTCACGGGCTCTCAGCCTGCGCTCAGGGAGGCAGGACAACGTCTGGTGCCCAGATAGCATCTGAGTGGGGGTGCGGAGCACAGGCAACCCCGGGCAGCGTCCTGGACCATCACGTGCCAGCCAAAGCCTGGCAGCAAGCCTCTGCAGGAAAATGTGGGCTCTGGGCCTCGTCAACATCCAGAATGGCAGCTGTGGGGTTCAAGTAACAAGAGCGACTTGCGGAAGTGATGACTTCATGGAAATCGAGTTGAAAGGGGAGAAAGCAGCGATGTAGAAAGAGCCTCCAGACGGGTCGTGTGCCCGTCTACCAGCCGCTGCCTAAAGACATTTCGCGGAGCAGGGAGATAAAACCAACGTCGCGGCTCCCGGCGCCCCCAGCCCTGAGATAGCGTCCAGCCCACCTGGCCAAGCTCCTGTTCCCAGCCATGTTCCTTCCATCACAATCCCTGCATGGGACTTGGAACCACGAAGATGGCGACTGGGTAAAGACTTCTCCTGGCTTTCATATTTGACTTGGGTATAGCCCTTCTCTGCGCGACCTGAGATCTCATGTGCTAAACACCATTGATTCCTTCTGAGGAACTGGGTTAGGAGAGTCTGAGAAACAGGCGCGAGAGTGCAGGTTGCCCCCCCAAGCTCCCACGCCCCATCTGAACAAGTCCCGAAGACCACCCGAAGCTTCGTGGGTCACATGACTGGGGGCAGCTCATGTAGCCGGTGCCTATGACATGGCCAATGTCCTCGAACTGTGTCCTTGCTGATGGCAAGGGAGAAGACCTCCTCACCCCATCTGGTGGGGTTCCCCAGTCTTGGGGTCCTGTGGCTGCCCCTCCCGCCCCTCAGCCCAAGAGAAGCCCCCTGCCTGTCTTCCCACGGCCATTTCTCTCTCTCTCGCCCACCTTCTCCTCCTTAGGATTCATTCAGAGTGGACCAGACACTCTGACTGCAAAGTTCACCTGGCTTTCTGCAAGAAAGACCCTAGTCCCCAAAGTGACAGTCACCTCAGAGCCCCACGGAGAAGCATTGCTTTGCTTGAAGTTTCTGGAAGCTTCTATCACCTTCCGTCAGGTCCCTAGCGGGAGGTGGGCACACAGTAGGTCTCCCAGCAATGGGCTGAGGTCATCAACCCTTCCAGCAGTTTGGCATGAAAGACTTCAGCCCCTTCCCAGTGCCCCGGGAGATGATGGGTCCACGTTTCCCAGAGCGGGGTGGATGTCATGTGAGTGAACAGATCTGTCACTAGATCACTAGGTCACTAGATCAAAAGACATCTCGTTGTTCATTGATTTCCTCGGCGGGCACCAGTAACATTTCCATTTGACCCTATCACGTGCCAGTGTAGCCCAATGGCATCTGGTTGTTTCAGGAAAATGAGGAGCTTCAAACCATTCATTCAGGGTCTTGATAAAGAAGTCTGACCATCTTGTAGGTGGGCGGCCACGTGATCTTTTGATGTCCCGTGGGTTCCAGGCAGTAACAGCTCTAGTCCAGTGGTCGTCTCCAAATCGCATTACATGTCCAGCCCATCTGATTTTCGATGCCTTGGCAAACGAGACAGCGTCCCTGATTCTGGAATAGCGACGGAGGTTGGAACTCCGATTCCTTCTCTCACTTGAGTGAGGCGTGATATTCCAAGCATAGCTCTTTCGATTCCTCTCTGGGAGACCCGAATAGCATTCTCATCCTGCTTTTTGCAGGGCCCAGGTCTCTGAGGTGTATGCTAATGCAGGGAGAACAGTGGAGTCGAAGAGTTGTGCCCGGAGCCGGGGGTTCTTTGTCTTTTTCGCTATTCTTCCATGCTTTTGAAGGCAATCCATGCCACTCTTCCTCCTGCGCAGCTCAGGTTTTAGGTCATTCATCATGTTGACTTCTCGACCTAGGTACACATAACTGTTTCATTCAGAGATGTTTGTTCCATTGAGAGTGAATGGGGCCTCTAGAACTAGATCATTTTTCATGAACATAGTTTTGTTGAAATTCAGCTGTAGACCTATCTTTCCACATTCTCAGTCGAAGTCAGCCAGCTTTTATGCCGCTTGGCGAATGTTTGGTGTTATTAGAACGATGTCATCAGCGAAGCGGAGGTGGTGTAGTTGCCGACCGTCTATCTTCACTCCCATTCCTTCCCATTCTAATTGTGGCATGATGTTCTCAAGAGTGGTGCTGAAGAGTTTTGGTGAAATGGTATCACCCTGCCGAACCCCTCTTTTGACATCAATGATCACTTCCTTGTAGAATGGAAGTGATCATTCTAATAGGGAACTGCTACTGGACAGCCGACATCTGGCTGCGGCTGCAAGTGTGACCCCCACACCACAAAGCGTGGCCCAGCACCACTGGAGCTGCTGAATGGGGGGACGGGCATTTGTTGAGCCGTGTTGTCCCCCCCGAAATAGACACAATCTTGGGAACCTCCAGAGTGGGAATTGCCAGACTCCAAACGTCCAGAGTGCTGTTGGAGGGGAGAAAGGAGGGAGCTCTGACCTGAGGTCAGATGGCCAGGATGTCCGGCGGTGCTCCTGAGCTGCCCACAGTGGAGTGAAGTGGTGGAGCTGACGGAGGTCACCGCCTCTGTCCTCGGGTCTCCCTGAGTGCGGGCACATGACCCCACTGCCATATCTCTGTCACAGGAACCCTGAGGCCGAATCACTCCTCCATGTCCCCGCAGCCTGCCAGGGTCCCTTCTGACTGGCTCCTTCTCCTGTGCCTGCCGGCGTCTTATTCACGTCCGGCTCCACTGCCTGCTCATTGCTTGAGAGCGGGGGTCGCAGATTCAGCCCACGCTTTTCCTCTGCTTCTGCAAAGGGATCAGAATGTGGGATGAGGCTTTCACGGAGTCGGGGGTGGGCCTCCTCCCCCAGACCCCCGTACTTCCAGAAGGCCTGGCAATCACACACTCACCCGAAGCCACCCAGTTAAAAATTCAAGTCCAGCTGTATCAACCCAGTTAAACATTTTGGATTTCTTAGAGAAGCGTTCGTGACATATCAAACCGTGCACGCTGATAGACCAGGAGTTGCGAACCACGTTGGGGGGCTGTGATGAGAAGGCAGCCAGGCTCAATAAGCTAAATATTAACACAGACTTAGCCCGTATCGACAGCTTAGTAATCTCTGAAACAAGGGCTGGATGGCTCCGTGGTGAGCCATAACAACCTGACTAACTTTCTTCTAAGGAAACTTTTTTGATCATTCTCTTAGCCAATTACCTATAACAAGCAACATAAAATAAAGTATTGTGGGCCTGCTGTGGGAGCAGGCTTAAGAGATGGTTGGGAGAATTGGAAATATTGGTGGTGGGAAGGTGCCATGGTCGGGGATTGGCATTGGAATACTGAATGTCTGTAACAAATCGTCAAAAACAGTTCTGTAAATCACAGTGTGTGTAAAAGTGTAAAGGGAAAATAAATTAAAAAAAAAGTACTGGGGAGGCAGAGTGGGGTCCCAGCAGGACCCAGGATGCCCCTGGGCCAAGGCCAGCCCCACGCGTGGGCGCTCTCCCCTGACCCGCCCAGCTTGGAGCAATGAAGAAAGTGGAATTTCAGCCTCACGCTTCTCTCCACAGACAGCGCCCCCTAACTAACTAGGAGACTCCATTTGTTGGAAACATACTTAATGATGAAGCTTTTATTCTGTTCGCCTCCCTCGGGGGGCTGCTTAAAACATAACTCAGACGCTGCTGAAACCACGTCCGGGCCCAGTTGGGACTTAATTAGTCCTGCAGCCTCTTAGCCCAACTTCCAACTCGCTCAGGGCTCAGCCCCAGGTGACCCCGGCTGGGCAGAGGCGCCCTTTCCCGCGCAGCCAGGCCTGCTCGCCGCCTCCAAGGACTTGGCTGGGGGAAATGGGGGGGATTTTAAGGATTTCTGATGTCAAAGAAGGAGGAAAAAAAAATTTTTTTTTGAAGCTGTGCTACATCAGATGCTTACAAATTAGGTTCCTCCCGGGGACGTGCTCATTAACTTTTACTGTGACGAGACTCGTTGGGCTGAGCCGTGTGGGAAGACTTGCAAGGCGAAGGCCAGCCCCGTCTCTCTGCATCTCTGTGAAGCCCTGTTGGCTGCCAAAGCCCCCAAAGGTGCCTCTGCACCCCTTCCCATGGGCCGCTGCTCCCACCTCCTGTTCCCTGCCCCCACCCCCTCCCACCACCCCCAGACTCATGAATATTCATTCCCGTGGTCCCTCCTCGTCCACCGCCCCTTTGTCAAGAGGGACAACTACCGGATGTGGCCTCCCTCAGAGGCTTTCCTCCACCTGCCTGAGAGCTGCCCACCCCATCGCGGTGTCCAGCTGCCTGCTGGTCTGGGCTCTGTGTGTGCGGGGAGAAAATAACCAGAAGCTAGTAGAGAAGGGGATGGTGGCAGGAAGAAAGTGAGTGAGTGAGGCAGGTGGGCAGGCAGGCTGGGGAGAGGGCCAGTGTCTCCGTCCGTAGGTTCCGGGAGGCCTAGAGCCGTGCAGGGACGCGGAGAGCCCCTGGCGCTTCTGGGCTGGTGTTTCTGGGCCTCCCTTCCTCCTCCAGGGCTCCAACCTGCCCCTACGTCCCTTCTCGGAGTCTCCCCAGATTCCCAGGCCCGCCTTCTCCCCCGCATCTGCCAGGAACATGGCGGCTGCCCTCTTGCTTCCGAGTAAAGGTCATGACAGCCATACCCCACACCCATCTGCTGACCTTGCCGCTGAGATTGTGATGATGCTTTCTTTGGGCTCGAGACATTCTGGAATCAAAGAGCAGGGGAAAACAATATAGAGATCTTTGGCGCTCTCTTTGGGAAACGCTGGGTAACTTCCAGATAAATGGTGGAGTCCAGGTGCTTCTCCAAGACAACACGCCCAGGTGACTGAGTGGCCAGGGCCCCTTCTCAACCTCCCAGTCCTGCCCTCGGGAGTCCGGCTGCGGCTGAGGTGACCAGCTCTGGCTTCCTGGGGACATAAAGGCGCGAGGACAGGCCATGGGGCTTCTCTCCTTGGGGAACTGACCGAGGTCACAGCCTGCATGATCCCCTGGCCCCTGTCCATGTGAGCCTCCTGGACGGACACGCCGTCAGGTCCATCCTGCTGAAGCACCCGCTAGGCCCCCTGCACCCGCCTTTGCCAGGCCTCGGGAGGCAGGCGTGAAGCCAGCGGAAATGCTGCGAGTTTGCGGGAGAGGCCTCCTGACAGCGGCGGCCATACCTGTCTCCCAAGTCTGCCGCATAGGAGCCCCCTCCATGGTAGGAAGTTGGGGGGCAGGCCCAGGGGATCCTCAGGGCTGGTCCTATAGCATGGAGGGGGCACACTGGCTCCTTGTAGAGAAGGGGCTGAGCCGGGCCCTCCTGCCCAGTGGGGGATCTGACCGACTTGTGCTACAGAGGGTCCCCTACCCGGGAGGCGGCCTCCTCCCCGCCACCCCCGGCTTTCTGCCCTGGAAGGGCGCCTTCACACAGAAGCTTTGCGCTGCCCACAACACGCACGTGCGTCCCACCTCGGCCTCTCCCATGTCCCCACGTGCCCACCTCAAGCCCTCTCCCCGTCACCACCCCACAGATCAAAAAGCCTGACATGTGCCCTCTGTGCACACGCCCGAAGCACAAAGACCCGCCCTGGACCCCCAGCCTACACCTCTCCCGCCAGCCCCCCGCTCTCTTCCTGCCTCTGTGCCCAGCACCGGTTCAGAACCAGGAGCAGGGAAGGAGTTTCTGGGGCGGCAGCCCGGCCTGCATTTGCGGAGCAGGAAAGGCGCCTCCCTGCCAGGCAGGGGGCAAAGTCGGATGCTGCGGACCCAAGGCAGCCCCTCTGCCCTTGGCAGACCCCCCAAGCACCTACAGCATTCCCTGACCCGTGACCGAGATTCCAGCTCCCTTGCCCACAGCATGTGACCAAGTTGCCGCTTCTCATATGTTTGTGCACATGCTAAGGGCTGACCATAAAAAATACTGCACAGCCCAAGAATGCAGTTCAATGACATTGCCCCCACGTCTGTTTCCTGTAAGGAAAAAGGCAAAGTGAAATGGGTCAGCTGGAGGCGGGCTCTGCCGGCTCCGGGCAGGAGAGCAGGGGGGCAGCAGGAGAGCTGTGACTGTGATTGGAGCATCCACGGCCCTTAGGGACCCCGGGGCAGGGAACACAGATTGCCGGGTCAGTCAGGATATGCGAATGGGCGCAGGCAGATGGGCGCAGTTACAGGGACCAGCGAGATGGGGTGGGGGCCACAAGGTGGGATCCATCACTGATGAAATGATTTATCAACCAGACGGCTTGATCCCCGGGTCTCCATTTGGGGCCTCAAGTCCACCAGGACCAATCCCTGAGTTCAGAGCCAGGAGCAAGCCCTGAGCATCACCAAGTACGGCCCTCCAAAAAGCAAGTCAGGGATTAGTTCCAGAAACGCAGTAACGAAAGAACTGAGAGCCGCCTTCCCTGTGAGTCACGAGGCATGGCAAGGCCCAATGCAGGCTGAGTGTGGACTTGGAATTCTGGGGTCCTCGGTCCAGAGTTCAACCAAAAATGGGCCTCACAGAGCCCAGCTGGGTCCATTTCCTTGTCACTGAGGATTCTTTGGGCCACAGAGAAGGGCAGCTAGGAGGAAGGAGAGCAGGACCCTACAGAGGCCTCTCTGGGTGGGGCCCAGCCCCCCTTTGCTTTACTGGGATGTACGGGAAAATGCATGGCCAACAAAATGCCTACACGCTTGCCACTGCAGCAGCTACTGTCCGTGTCCAGCCGGTGGAGATGCACTAACCGCTCCGCTGTGATCAATCCTTCCTCAAGCCCTCACCAGCACCGCCCTCGGGACCTAGTCGGGAGTGAGGAAATGCAAAATGTTGATACCCCAGCAGAGACACAGAAGAGAATCGGGCTCAAAGAGCAAATTACTTTCTTTGCAGCAAATGGAAAGTCACATGACTCTAAGAAGCTGCTTTAATTATCTGTAATTATGCCAAAAATAGTCAAGCGACTTGGCTTGCCAATTGAGGAATCACACCGTAAATGAGTTTGTCCCAGCCAAAGAAAGCTGGAACATGGCGGAAGAGATTGTCATACTCGGGGGAAGGCGGCAACAAGCCCACCCCGGCTCCTTCTCAAAAGGTCCCTGATTATGTGTAAACATATTTGCGGAGCGACCATTTATCACCATTATTCCACTTAGTACTTTCCCATGCTCGGTCAGACTCTGCTCCAAGCCAACTGCCCACAGCTTCGGCTGTCTGCTCTCCTATCTGACGCAAACTGGACAGCTCCTGCTCTTACGATTTCTTATTCCCGCTTTGAAATCAAGTTGAAAGAAGATGCTAAAGTGACTAAAACAATTGACCTGCAGCCCTATTCGCCAAAGAAAAGAGGAATTGGGTGTGGGCCACACAGACAGGACGGGTCCAGGGGAACAGAGGGGGACGAGGCCCAACTCAGGCCCTCGCACTGCTGGGCGCGAGTTCACCCTTGGGCAATGTCCTTCCTTTCCCTCAGACACCCCCTTTGTTAAACATTTCCGTTCCTTTTTCTTACTATAAACATCCTCCATTGACAACAAAAACATTCGAGTGTGTTTGTTAGTTGTTTACTAGACCTGTCTATAAACCACTGCGAGGTGCCTGGGGCCAGGCTGCTGGGACCCCTCACTCGCTGTACCTTGGGGGGCTTCAGCGCTGTCACCACGCCCAGCGTCTGCACATCCCCCGCATTGCGTCCCACCAGTTCACTCTGCTCACCTTTGCTTCGTCTCGTCATTGTTTTCAAAACTGTTTTATTGAACCTCCGTGAGACAGACCGTTAGGAAGCTGTTCGGGTTGGGTTCAGTCACAGTGTTCCAACACCCTCCCTCCCAGTGCACATTTCCCAGGCCAATACTCCAACGTACCCCATTTCCCTCCCAACACCCCCCCACCACCTGCCTCTATAGCAGAGACTTTCTCTTTCTCCCCGTCTCCTTTTGCACATTCTGGTTTGCAATACAGAAACTGAAGGGTTATCATCTATATCCCTAGACCTACTTTCAATCCTCAGTTCTAGACTAGCCTTACTATTTCTAACTATCCAACCACTCACAAGTCCCTCCGGGCCCCTGTTTTCCCTGGCCTTGGACTATTCCTCACTATTTTTTTCTTAACCCCCACAAATGAATGCAGTCACTCTATGTCTTCATTTTAAACAGCCCTGGCCAAGGGGCTGAGGCAGGCCAGGACATTGCCTCTTTCCTTCCTTCTCTGGGGAGCTTGGCTCTATCACTATCACTATCCTCCCGTTGATCATCTATTTGCTAGAGCGGGCAGCAGTAACATCTCCATATGTCCTGTCTCATGCTAGTAGAGCCCAAAGGCATCTGCTCGCTCCAGGAACATAAAGAGCCTCAAACCATCATATTAGGTCATGGGAATGAACTAATATAATTGTTACTGGTATTTGGCATATCAAATAAAACACAGGCAGCTTGCCAGGTTTGCCATGCAGGTGGCATACCCTTGTAGTCACCTATAAATAGAGCATTTATAGATGAACCATGCGTCATAAGCGGCCGCAAGACGGGCTGTGATAGGCTGTCGCTGGGTGGAGTTCTGAGGAGAGGGAAGTCTGGATGTGGAAAATGGCGGCCCAATGGAGTGGGGTGGGGGGGTCGTCTGGGTTGTTGTGCGACTCTACTGGGGTGGCGGGCCAGGGCTAGAACCCGCCATCCCTCCTGAGCGACTCATGAGCGGCTGGGCACAGGGAGAGCAAGTAGCAGCTCTGCCCCATGTCTGTAAGTCTCTGGATCAGCATACCTGGGCCAGATTGAAAAAAATAAAACTGCTGCAGGGTGGAACTTGATGAGATGGGCTATGATAGGCTGTCGCTGGGTGGAGTTCTGAGGAGAGGGAAGTCCGGATGTGGAAAATGGCGGCCCGATGGAGTGGGGGTCGTCTGGCTTGTTGTGCAGCTCTGCTGGAGTGGCGGGCCAGGGCTAGAAACCCGCCATCCCCCTAGAACCCGCCATCCCTCCTGGGCGCCTCGTGAGCAGCTGGGCACAGGGAGAGCAAGTAGCAGCTCTGCCCCATGTCTGTAAGTCTCTAGTCATTTGAGACTTACAGACTAAGTTTGGCTCTAGTCATTCAGAATTGTGGATTAATAATTATCAAGTGCTCCCCAGCCCGACCCTAAACACACAAAGTACAGACCAGCAAGCAGCTCCAACTTACATAACCCCAAGGAAATAAGTAGTGTCTTTCTTCATCGGGCTGAAGCCAAACCATGGTGAAGAGCTAAGTTCTACATGATATTCGCTGTTCAATTTCTATTTGCCTGTTTCTTGAAAGCTTGATGGCCACAGCTAAAGCTGGGTAAGAGACAGCTCGTGCAAAGCCTCGGTTCCGCAGTTCTAAGACCAGGGATCAAGCATGTCTGATAAACGTGAATCATCTTTTCATCTTAATGAAACTTGGTGAAGAGCTTCTCTGATGTTCGTGCCGACACCCACAGAGAGTAGTTCTGCCCGTGTGCCGCAGCTAGAAGTGATTAGAACAAAAGCAATATTGATGGGCCGGGATGTGAAGAAACAAATCATGTTTGAACTGCACAAAGGAGCTGACACCAAACATTGCCGCCATGTGTCTGGAACTGCGTGTGTGTGTGTGTGTGTGTGTGTGTGTGTGTGTGTGTGTGTGTGTGTGTGTGTGTGTGTGTGTAGGTTTGCGTCGACTCTGAAATGCTGAAGATAGGACCCAAATTCTGAATTGGGCTTGGGACTGGCGGTCTCACGAGGCCCCCTGAGGGCGAGCCCTCGCACCTCTCAGATGGTGACACCAGGGGATTGGAGTAGTGAGCTGAGGTCTCCTTTCTCTCAAAGCTCCAATGTGCACACAAAGTGTGTGACTGATGGGCGTTGGTCTGTCCCAGAGAGCTGACGGGTCTGGAAGGCACACCGTGATCTGGGGCGGTCCAGTCCCTCCCACCCTGCCTGCTTGACTCTGCATCCGCAAGCTTGACCCTCAGTCTTCTAGGCTGGAAAATGGGGGCAGAGAGTTCCCATCTCGGAGCAGTGAGGGAGGCTAAGTGAGGTTGAGCGTGTGCAGTGCTTAGCGTGAAGCCTGGTTGTAGGCACTGGCTGGGGGCTGGTGCTCTGTCCTAAGTATGTGCTGAGTACGCGAATTAGGCCCAAGCCTCAGGAGACAAGCCCAGGCCTGCCTCTGAGCTCAAGAAGTGGAAAGTCCAGCAGGGACGAGCAGCAGGTAAATGAGGAATCAGGAAACAGGGACTGACTTTGCCGTACACCCAAATATCTGGGTGGACGTCCAGGAGACACTTAGGCTCTTTTTGCTGGTTTGTTTTGAGGCCACACCTGGCAATAGTCGGAGCTGACTCCTGGGTGTGCTGGGGAGCCCAACGGGGTTCCAGTGATTGAACCTGGGTCAGCCACGTGCCAGGCAAGCATCCTACCGGCTGTATTATCACTCTGGCCCCTGAGTTGAGTCTCGAGTGTGAAGAGGGGTGGGTGTGGGTGGGTGTGGGTGGGTGCCGTCTGGGTGCATGTGGTGAGCAGGGAAAAGGCCAGGGAGGGGGTTCGTGGGGGAAAACAGCGCCCCCTGCTGCACGCATACAGCTGTCTCTGTGCCCCATGTGGATGTGGCGTCTCCCTCCTGAGGACGCTGTCTGTGCTTTCACCGCCTCCTCCTCGTGCCCCCGGACTGCCCCAACCTGTCCCGATATTAGTGACGATCCAAAGCTCGTCGGCACCCTCACAGGTGACCTTCGCGTGCCCCTGGGCTAAGCCATGAAGCCCTTGTCCTGCGAAATCCGGCCCTGGCGGTGTCTGGCCCAGATTCCTGCTGGACGCACCCGCAGTTGAGAGCATTTGCCTACACCCGCGCCCCTTCAACACTATTTATGGGTCTTGACTGCCCGAGCCGGAGCCCCAGCTCGGGGCCTCACCGCCCGTCTCCCCTAGTTCTTTGTTCTCTCGCTATTCGGGCGTCGGGGGCAGACTCATTCCCAGTCCTTTTCCTGTCAGCAAACGTGGCCTTTGAATCAAACCACGTCCACATGCTCCCTGCTCAGGCGTTTCACTGAGCCGTGCCAGGTGCTGGTGGAACGAGATGAAACACAGCCCAAAACAAAAGGGGGAAACAGCCCCATCCGGTGTGGAACATGTCTGCATCTTAGCAGCTGTCAGGATGAAAAATGAAGCATGAGTTTGGCCTTTAAAAGTATTAATTTCTTAGAAGGTGAGCAAGCGAGAGGGAGAGAGAATCCTCCTATCCCCAGGGAGAAGCAAGCCAGACCCCCCCCCCCGGCGATGGGCAGGAGGGCGTCCACGCCCCACTCCAGCCCCTTTTCCCGTGAATCAATGCTCGGATTTGCCTTTAGCGGAAGGCACTGGTGCACCTTGCTGTGGGGGCGGGTATTAAAAACCGGAAACAAACCTGGACAGTTTCTGACTGGCAGGGATGCGGGGAGGGGGCTGAATGTGCCCTTACAATGTGTGTGTGTGGGGGGGGTAGACCCTGCTGCCCCCACTCATGGAGGCTCTTTCCAAACCTCCCAGCTCTGTCCTGCCAGGCCCGGGCCACCAGGTCCCCCACCAACTCCTTGCAGTCCCAGCTCGGGCCATGGAGCCTTCCCTGCCCTTCCCAGGAGGAGTTGTGCTCTCTCCAGCACTGTCACGGGGCTGGGGTCTGCCCTGGCCAACCAATGTTCCCTGCGACAGTGGGCTCGGGGCTGTCCGCGGGGCAGGGCTGCCTCTCAGAGAAGCTCAGGGAAGATTTGGATTATCTCCGTCTGTTTGTTCTGTGGCCTGCTGGCTCTGCTTCGTCTGTTTGTTCTGTGGCCTGCTGGCTCTGCGGCCCTGGTTACTCCCGGGGGTGCTGGGGGCCGGGTTCTGGGCATTGAACCCAGGTGTCCGCAGAGCCTGTGCTCCTGCCCTTCGGGCCACCTGCCCAGCCAGCCCTCAGTCACCAGGTTGTAGATCTCCCCCACTCTCCATCCATCTTTGTATTTTCTGGATTCTTCCAGGGCACAGCAGTGGGGATGCTGCGACGGCCACCTCACAGCCACACACGCGTCCCTGACGGGGAGGAATTTGTAACAGACCCAGAGTTTATGACGGAAACTCACTTCCTCCATCCCTTCCCCCGTAAATCTCAGTAATCATTTCTGTTTAGTTTGTTTTACGGATCTGATGCCTTTAAAGTTTAAATGTGGGCAAGTTGTGCCTTTTGCCTTGGTTTATTTCCTAGCGCTATGACCAATGAGGCAAGGAATCCAAACTCATTAAGTTCCCCACATAAAGAATTGAAATGTATACAGAGCTCAGCGAAAGCGCGGCCTGAGTGATGGCTCTCGCATCTTGGGCCTTGAACATGTTGACACTCACAGTATTTTTCACCCACGGAATGCATGAGAGCGTCGTTTCGCACCACGTAACATTAATATTATTTTTATGGCTGCAAAATGCAGCACCACACTGCTGAGCTGCTGAGAAATTCAAAGAATAAAACAAAACCAGGAAGATTTAGGGGCTGGAGGAGACTTGGATCCACGGCGTGTGGGGGGCAGCGCGGAGGGGCTGGGTGTGAGGCCGCTGACGCTCCAGGCTCCTCTGCACAGAAGGTGGAGGAGACGTGCCCGATCCTGGGCCGGGGCTCAGCTCAGCTTCCTCAGGACTTGGGGCTTGGGGCTGGCACTAGCTCAACCAGAAAACAGGTCAACCACCTGTCAGCGTCCAAAGGAGCAGGGAGGAGGAGGAGGAGGGAAGGAAGCCATGGAAGAAGGAGCGTGGCCGTGCGAATACCCGGGCGGGCCCGGGCAGACCTCACTGATCAGTGCTGCTCCGGTGCCCAAGGAGACCAAGGCAAACTCTGGACGGGGGCATCTGCCCAGTTCATCTGTTTCAGACGGACAGACTCTGTCCCACCTCCCTGTCTAAACGCCTCCAAAATCAAGAGAAGCTGTAGCTGAGGACCCCTGAGGTTTGCACGTGAGCTGCATATTCATCGCAGTTCAGTGGGGTCGGGGCAGCAGGTCTGGGGACACAGGGAGGGGCAGACTTACGCACTTCCCTTCCGCTCTGCTCGCTCCGGCGTTTGGCGGACGTTTGTGAGACCCACCACAAACACGTCACAGACATGCTGTTGAGGACAAGCTCGGCTCTACAGACAAAACGTTCAGGGCCGGTGGCCTTGATCACTTGGTGCTCCCTTACTGTGTTTCTTTTTCATCCTACCTAGGGAGAGTGTGTCTGTGTGTGCGGTGCGTGTGTGTGCATGCATGTGCATGTGCGTGGCGTGTGTGTTGCGTGTGTGTTTGCATGTGTGCACATGCGCGACGTGTGTGGGCAGTGACACCTGTATCCGCTCACAAATGAATAGAACTGTTCTGAAATTCCACAAAGCGGTAAATTAATGATAGGTTGCTAAAGCAGAATTCTTTCCAAAAGCTATCTGTATTTGTTAGAAGTATAGAGATTTTTTTAAATGGTATCATGGCTAACTCTGTGCTGTACATTTTAAATTTTACATGAAATAGGTAAGTCCTATAAATGTAAATTTAGGAATAGTGAAGAGAATTAAGAAAATTTAAGGGAAATATCTGAATAGGCCTATAAAAGTATAAGAGGGAATATTGACTTTATATTAGAAAATATTATAGATGCTTCTTAAGTGTCTGCATTCATAAGGAAAAAGATTGTGATGAAATCTCTGTGGATATGGAAATAAGACCCGGTGAGACATAGGACATTCGCTGCAAGTGAGGTGCTGATCTGCTGCTGAGGATGCATGAAACCCCTTGGCCAGGTGGAAGCAAACAGGCTCCCCTGACCCGGCCATGGTCAGTGCAGTGCTGGGGAGCTTGTCCTGTCTCTTAAGACTCCTTTAATGACCCTTGAAGAACGTTGCCCATCCACGGAGCTCTATCTCGACCCTTCCCACGAGTGATCCAGCTGGAGAGGACCCGTGAGTTGCTCTTTGGGCACTGCCCACACCCCTTCTGCTCAGAGTCCCATCTGAGGCCGTGATATTGCGGGCTCCTTCCTGGGCTCCTTTCTCCGTCTTGCCACTCTTGATGTTCCGTCCCTGTCTCTGGTTCCTGTCATTCTGAGCACGCTGTGCCCGGGCGGCCCGGTTGAGTCTCTTTTCCCTGGCACCCTTTAATTCACTCCTCCAGCACCCAGCGGCCTGTATTCACCAATTCTGGCAAACTCTTACTTACAATTTCTTTCCTTATTGGTTCCTCAGCAAATTCGCCTTCTTGATCCTGGGGACTCCGGTGACTCTTGGGCTCGTCCCACGGTTCTCTGCGTGCTCTTAACTTCTTCCCCCTTCCCCTCTCTTCTGTTATGCTCTAGAGCTTCCTCCATCATCTCCTCTTGACCTTTCCATCGGCTCCTGCTCGGCTGCTCAGACCTTTATGGCGTTTTCCACGTCGCCTCCATAGCCTTCACTTCTGATTGCAGTTTTCTCGTTGCTCTCTGGCACCTCCTTGTTCTCTGCTGACCACCTGGGCCACTGTTTCTTCACGCTCATTAAACAGCCTCACCGTCTCTGCAGTCACTGAAGAGCTGAAGAGCTTGTTGGTGTTGGAGGAGGCCTTGATGCTATCGCTTTTGCTCATTGACCTTGGGGGCTTCTCCCTGTCTTCCCGCTGGGCCCACTGGCTGGGGTGAATCTGAGACTGAGTTTTTCTTTTCCTCTCCTGCCCACTTTCAAGGCCCAGAGACAGTGTGAGCTTTGAAGAGCAGAGCTGCCGTGCGGCCGCTTCAGGAGAATGGAGGCCCATAATAGAGCGAGACTAGAGTCTGCCTCCCTCTGAGCCATCGGCCAGGGGATGAGCCTCACCCAGCAGGGGCGGGGGCAGGAGCAGAGGCCCTGGACCCCTGGATATGGCAGAGGCACAGCTTCAGGGCTCCTGGGACCCCCTGGGACCCCCTCATCCTTCTCATTCATTATGCTGAGAATTTCCCCATTTACTGGTGCTAAATAAATTGTGTCTATTGTGAAATAGAGAGAGAATCAGGAAAGAACACAATAGATCACATAAAAATCACTTAAGTCCACTATTCAGAGATAATTGCCGTTAATACAGGGCTGCCTATATTTCTCCCGCTCTATTTAAAAGGAGCATATATATAAATACATTTCTCACAAAAATGGGATCTCGGTGTTCATACAATTCTGTAACCTGCTTTTCCTCTCAACAGTGTAATAGAAACATTTTCCATGTCATTAAATATTCCCCGACTAAGCATTTATTTTTTAATGTGTGCCTCCGGCTCAAACACCGACCGTCTAGAGGACTGCAGAAACCGTTCCTGGTGGATCCAGCGAGTTGACATTTTTCCTCTTGAGTGTGGGGAGTCGGGGGTAAACGCAGAATCCAGGGCTGGGGGAAGGCACCTCCGGCCATCCTAGATTTGCTCATGCCCTTTTCCTCCGGCCACGGGGCACTTTCCTCAGTGGTGGACGGTGCTGGGACTTGGGGGCTCGGGGCTGAGCCCAGTAGTGAGGGCTGCTTGATGGAGACTCTGTTGAAGGCGAAAATCAACCCAACGAGGAGGCGAGGTCAGCCCAGACTGACGTTTCTATAACCCTTGGAGGAGATTCTGAGCTGAAGTGTGTTTCAAGGACCCGAAAACCTCTGAGACAGATGTGCGGTTGGGGTGGGGACAATGTTTGGGATCACGGGGGCTTGGGAGACTTCGGGAGCTTTTTGCTCCAGGAGGCACCGCCTGGTTTGGAGAGAGCAGCCTGGGGAGACCCACTCGTGTCTGCTGAGCACCCCTCTCCAGTGCTGGTCGGGGAGCTGTCCCAGGGACCCCTTCGCCCTCCGGCTTACAGGGGGCTTAAACATGGGCCGTGACCAAAGTCCTCTGGGCATAACACACACCTGATAAGGGAAGGCATCGCGTCTACCCCTGATAAGGGTCCCCCGTGACAGTCTGATGAGGGTCACTGAGACCCCGCACACAGCTTGGGCTGAGGATGCCTCGCAGGTCCCTTTTCTGAGTGAACTGAGTCACTCTGATTAAGCAGCTCAAATCGATGTGTCGGGGCCATTAGCGCGTAAAACCGGCTGCTCCTGATAACGCTGAAATGACCTCAGGACGCCAGATTCGGAGCTAATTTTAGAAACATGCTCCAACCCTCACGGGGTCACGTGCTTTTGTCATTGAGATTCTGTAATTGAATTTTCTGGACGTTTTGATCAGTGTGTAACTTTGTGAAGGCGATTATATAGCAGAGCGCAATTGTCCATCTGACCCGCAAGAGCACTCCCTTCCCTGGTGTGACTCGCCGGCACGCAGAGTGCATCCCCCTTCCAAATGCACCGGGGAGGGGGCTACGAAGATGCTCACAACCCACCTTGCTATTTATCCCAACGTAACCTAGGAAGATTCATTTAGATTCTTTGCAGATCGTTAATGACAGATTTCGTAAACCCTTAACATAAGGCGCCCGATAAAGCGCATTATCTTTTTATTACCCCTACAGAGAATGGCATTTTGATGGTAATAAATCGAGGCCCAGGGAAAGCTATTTTTTCTTTCGGGGCTGGACAGGCACCCAGAGGGCATCCATTACACGGTTTTGTGGCTGCCACAGTTGGGGGCCCCAGGACATCTCCGCCCAGCCCCCAGTCAGGATTCTGGGGGCTGGTCCCAGCCGCATTTCCGCCCTCCTTTGTTTTCCGGACAGGTCGTTGCCCGGAGCGTCATGGCTGAGCCCCTTTGTCTCCCCTTTTTCACTGACATTTTCTCTTCCTGCTTCCAAAGCTCTGGCACTCAGAGCTGAGTGAGGACTTCCCGGGGCCGGGAGCTGGTGTCAGCCCTGGACATCAGGGACTGCAGAGACCCCTGCCTGCCCACGAGGGAGACCACCAGGGTCCAGGCCGGTGGCTACCTGGCCTTTGGCAGGTGTCCCCACTGTGTCTCCCAGGACTGTCCCTGCCCACCTGCAGCATGATGCTGACCTGTGGAAGGGGCTCCCGCAGAGCACCGGCTTCCTTCCCTTCCCCTGGCCTCACTGGGCCCTGGGGTAAGTCTCATCTGATTGGTCCCTCCTGGCCGGCTTCATGTGCGAGTGTCCGGCTTCTGCGTCACCTGTTGTCGGTCACTTCAACCCAGCGGACCCCTGAGGAAGCTCCAGCAGAACCACCTCGCCCTTGTGGGCTCAAAGCCTGATGCAAAGGAGAGAGGTGTCTGGTGCGCTGTGAACTTTCTAGAGGCCCCCTGTCCCCGGAGAGGGCCGATCTGCATGCCTGTTGATGCTGGCGTCCCTCTGCATGCACCCCTTGGCACTGGACAGTCGGCCGCGTCATCTCATTGCTCTTCATTGCCTCTCTCCTTCCCGTCCCCAGAACCTCCAAATAAACTTTTACTTAAAAAAAAATAAAGGAGGAGGAGGTGGAGGAGGAAGAAGAGGAAGAGGAAGAAGAGGAGGAAGAGGAAGAGGAAGAGGAAAAGAAGGAGGAGGGAGGAGGAGGAGGAGGAGGAGGAGGAGGAAGAGGAGGAAGAGGAGAAGCAGCAGCCGTGGCTATTAGGGTCAAGATAACAGGGGGCTGGCTCTGAGTGCTGGGCGGGGCTGATCCCTCCTAAGGAATCGCCAGGTAACGTGTAGAGGTGACCCTGAGTGACCCTGAGGGTGTTGCCCTGCCCGTACTCAGGAGTCACAGCTTCGCCTCCACATCACGGGCCTGGCCGTGTCGAGATCCCTGCAGCTCGTGGCAGAACTTGCATCAGTCACTAATGTGCGAGACCCCAGTTGCTTTGACTCCGCGAGCCTGCTTCCATCTCCCAGCACCTCTGTAGAAACTTTGCAAAGGTCCAGAGGAACAGCAGCCACCCTCGGGCGGCGTGGCGTCCACTGGCCCTGCACACGCTGGCCCCGCGCCTGCACTGTCCACCAAGAGCAGGAGACCCACACCTCTCCCCTCCCTGAGGCAGCTCCCCCACACCTCTCCCCTCCCTGAGGCAGCTCCCCACACCTCTCCCCTCCCGTCTTAGGCAGCCTCTGGGCCGTCATCACTCAGCTCCTGAGAGGCAGAGTCGGGGGTCCGGTGATCGCTCTTTTGGGTGCCCCTTCATGAGTGTGGACACCGGGCTCCGACCTGGTGGAGCTTCAGTGCGGCAGAGCGTAACCATCACCAAGAAACAGGAACAGGGAGGAAGCCGTAGAAGGCCTGAAGGAGGGGACGCAGTCACTTGGGGCCGAGTCCAGCCACACCGTGTCGGAAATGGGGGGGCACGAGAGAAGGACGGACGGGACTCGGGTGGCCACTTCCCCCACGTCACACTGGTTCCCTCGCTCCCACCCCCACCCCTGGCCTCCGGGTGTGCTTGTTATTGGTGATAAATGCCCCATTAAATGCAAGCTTGCACAGAGGCGTTGGCTGCGCAAAGCCCAGCGTTCGCTGATGGATTCGGTGTCATCTTTAAGGACTCAGCTTGGTTCTTTTGTCCCAAGATGAAATGTTTGGTTTTTACATCAGCGCGATCAGTGAACCAACCGCCCGTCTGCAGAGTTAGCCCGAGGCCTCCTCGCCACACACTCTCTTCCTTCTGCTTCCGGAAGATGTATGACCCCCGTGGGAGCGGGGAGCCCCGGGAGAGCGTGTGTGGCTGGAATGTACGGCTGCTTCTCCTGGCGACATCGCACAGACCGGAAACAAAGTCGGAGCGGGATTCCATCTCCCCAGCCGGACGCAGTGCATCTCGGCCAAAATCAAATCCTCTCTCCTGGAACTGGAGCTGCCCAAAGCATAAGCGCTCCCGGAAATAATGACTCTGGCTTGGGGATGCCACTGGTAGACCCCAGCTGCGGAGACAGAATTTAGCTCAGGGAAATAGTAAAATATCACCATTATCAGTGGCGATAGTAAATCACCCGCCTTGGCACTGAGTCCCGCTGAGGGGTCGGGATCCAGGGCATGGTCCCTCTGTCAGCCACTGGGGAGATAGAAAGTGTGTGATGGGCCAAGGATGGAGGGCAGGGAGGGACAGTCTCACCTGGTGCTGCAGGGTCCTCCTTCCGCCAGCAGGGGCGCCTCGGGGCTCCTTGGGAGGGAAAACTCAGTGTGGACCCACATGGGACACTGAGGGCCAGGCCCAGTTGCCCATGCACCCCTTGGCCAAACTCAACCCGTGAGTGTCCACCTGCCCTCATCTTCCCCTCTGCTCCTTGGGCTGTCGGCCACCTCCTCCGACCGGATCCAATCCAACACGAACTTCTGCCAAGGCACAGTGGCGTTGAAGTCAGGAGTCAGCCTTGACCCAGGTCGTGAGCACGGTACCCTCAGGGCAGAGACCTGAGATGTGGGTGCTGGACAGGGCACTAGCCAGGCCCTAGAAAGGGGTTCAGGGCAGGTTCTTGGGATCTTCCACATTCAAAAGTGATTCCATGAAGGAAAAGTCGAGAACTACTGACAGACCAATGAATCTTTATCTTGCAGTTGCTTTGTTTTGGCCAGGAGTGCTGGGGGCTTGAGTCATACTCAACAGTGCTCAGAGCTTACTCCTGGCTCGGTGCTCAGGGGATCACTACTGGCAGGGCTCAGGGGACATATGGGTGCCAGGGACCACACCACGCTACATGCAAGGCAAGCGTCCTGCACACCAGACCGTCTCTCTTCTGTGCCTGTGTGAGCAGGAATCTCCCCTTCCCGAGCCCCACACGTCTTCAGCTCAACCTCCCAGCCCCGGCTCCTCACTGAAATGTTTAAACCTGGAGGCAAAACACCTGCCAAATGGTCTATGGAAAACTAAGTACTTCAAGCGTGCGCCACTGCTGGTGCCCGCTGTGACTTACAATACAAGTTCGGAAGGTGACGTGACATAGAAGAGTATTGGCAACGGCTCGAGAGATGCCCGATGCCAGGGAGTCTGCCCTGTTCGGTGCCCTGGAGAGGGGACCCCTCACCCCAGCTATGATGCTGGGAGCAGGTTACCCAACACGATTTCTGAAAGCCACCCAGAGCCCACCAGAGTGCCCAGTGGTCAGCATGTCCCTCAGTGGCCATGGCTGTGCCCACCTCACCCTCATCAGATGTCTCATTTTTGGATGAGCTCCAGGTGGTAGCTGGGAAGTGGCCTCTGCAGGTATAAATATCAATAATGTAAACATTAAATAACTATGTGTAGCCAAGCGCAAAGGTTGAGCCGAGACCCGGGCAGCCAAAGAATCCATCGGCGACCAATCCAGGCTCCAGGGAAGGTCTCTCCTGGGAGAGAACCAAGAAGCACCTTCATACCCAGTCGGCTAAACTGGGGTCTAGGGGCTAGGGCGATAGCTCAGCAGGGAGGGCGTTTGCCTTACATGCAGCCAACCCAGCTTCTATCCCGGGATCCCACATGGTCTCTCCCAGCCCTGCCGAGAGTAATTCCTGAGTGCAGAACCAGGAGCAATCCCTGAGCATTGTGGGTGTGACCCAAAATCCAGAAAAGAGAAGAGGGGGGTGATCTCAGATGCCCATCCTAGACACGGGTGGCCGTGGTGTGGAAGCACTTACCACCACCTACCTGAAGCGGCCCCCTGTCTAACGACCCCATCTCTGGTCTGCTTTGTAGACTCTGGAAAACCCTAAGTATGAGCTGATCATCGAGGCCCAAGACATGGCGGGGATGGACGTGGGGTTGACGGGCACAGCCACGGCCACGATCCTGATTGACGACAAGAATGACCACTCGCCAAAATTCACCAAGAAAGAGGTAAGACCGGGCCATGCGGCCCCCTCAGGATGGAGCCCACAGCTCTTCAGCACCCTCCCTCCTGCGCCTCTGCAAAAGCAAAACACTCTTTTGAAGGAGAGAGGATGGTGTTTTGTCAGACACTTTTTCACATTCTTCACTTCTTATATTTTAAGCTAAAAATGCCCACCAATGTGAAAACAAAAGCATGGAATCTTGTGAAGGGTCCAAAGAAAGCGACCATAGTGCCACTCTCCTAGCTTTATTCGGTGTTTTTAGCGGGACCCGCAGACGGAAAATGGTGATTTTTCAGAGTCACAGGAACTGTCTTTCCCGCCAAGCGCAGACAGACAGGCCAGAGGGAGCAGGCACAGGAGGGGACACAGAGCTGGAGCACAGGGACCCCCAGGCCGCTGGGAGGGTGGGGGGACCAGGAGCCTAGTAGGGACCCCACGTCTCTGCACATGCTCAGCTCCGGTGATCTGACGACGGCCATTGTGGGGTGGGGGTCCCTGACCCTCTGGAGGCTGCTCACAGATGATGTTCTGTTCCTGAGCTTGCAAACCGGAAGAGGCCTCTTGCATGGAGCCACTCTGAGCATGGGCTAAGGCCATGGCTGGGCTCTTGTGAGGTCCGGCATGGCCAAAGGGTGGGAGATCCCCAGTCTGCCCAAGAGCATAGAATCGGGAACGAGGCCCCAGCCTGGGATGGGGGGCTTTATTGTGCTTCCCCACCCCTTCCCACCAAGCTCCCTCCTTCCTTCCCTCCTTTGCGCCCCTTGGCTGTCGGGGTTGGTTTCGCTCCTCTTAGCAGTGACGGTGTTTTCCGAGCTCTGAGAACGCCAGTGGCTGCCACTGCTCCAGACCCACACGGCTTCCAGCGAGCACATTCCAAGCTCTGCCTTCTCCCCAGCGCCGGGCTCATCCGCACTCTCTGGCACTCAGAGAGAAGTCCCGCCCCGGTCTCAAGAGTCCCGGGATGGCCCCAGAGGACGAGTGCACGTGAGGCCGCAGTGGCCACCACCTCTGTCTCTGTCCCCCACTGTCCCCCACTGTCCCGGGCACTGGATTCCCACCTCCAAAGGGGCGGAGCTCACAGCCATTTCTTCCTGCTGGCGTTTTGCACTCCTGGCTGAGGGAAGGGCTGGGAGAGACGAGTCCTTATCCCCCTGGTCCCAAATGGGATGGGGAATTTCTTGGCACTCCAGAAAGTCGTGTCCAATAGATCACATGTTGCCGGGCAGATGAAGGAAGTTTTGAGGTCAAGCGTGCGGGAGTGTCGGGCTGATGCTTCCCTATGGGCTTCCTGGGCTACTGGGGTCCCTGAGAAGCTTGATGATGGTCCAGTAGGTTTCATTACACTGGTTTAGCCTGGGAATAATTTTCCTGGACTCCCTGTCTCATAGAGCGGGTGGACCATGGAATATTTATTGGGAATATTGGTTTATTTGAGGGACTTTGTTTATTTGTTTGGGAGCAACACATGGCTATGCCCAGGGCTTTCTCCTGGCTCTGAACTCAGGGGTCACTCCTGGCAGCACTCAGGAAACCATAAGGGGTGCTGGGGACAGAGCCCAGGCCGGTCACCTGCCAGACAGTCTCCCTGCACGTCGCACTGTTGCTCCGGCCTAGGATTTTTTTTTAATGTCAAAAGAGAGTTCAAAGCACTTTTCAATGTTCAATAAGTACATTATTGTGAAAATAAAAATAGATAATCCCGGTCTAAAAATAAGATCTCTGCGCATTACCGGGTGTGTGGGAGTCAGCACTCGCAGCACTGCGGCTGTAAGCGGGGCGGGGTGGGGGGTGGGGGCTCGGGATCCAGCATGGCCGAAACATGCCCCCTGCTGTGGGCCAGAGCCCGGGTCAGAGACTCCGCTACCGCCACATGTCACCAGAGAGGTTTCATCTTGCCTTTCCCTCAATTCTCCCGTGGAATCTTCCATGAGTTTCCCTCATAACTTTTCATCCAGGGCTTCAATTAAACATTGGTTTCAAATTTCCTGGATTAGGTGTTTTGAAATGATTTTGTAAACATTCAATTCTCCAAATCAAGGTTTGAATTTGAGGTAATAATCCTCACCCCACTTGGAATAAAGTGGTTCATCTGTCCCTCTTCCTGGCCTTGTTTTTGAAATACTTTTGCCTGGGACATGGTTGGTGCCACCTCAGACCAGAGAATTCCGTTCTCTTGGAAAACAGGTCAGGAAGAGGCATAAGATCCCTCTGAAATTCTTGAATGTGTTGACAAATGATCAAAATCTTATTTTTTCAAAAAAGACAGATCTTTTCCCCTTTACGTATCCACTCAATTTCTTTTCCAAATTGTAAGTTAAAACAGTACTTGGTAACTTATAACTTGGGACTTTTGGTTCAGTTTGGCGCTTTGGTATTTGAGTTCATCCGTCCCCCAGCAGAAAGACAGGATGGGCCCATGTAGTCGGGTACGTCCTTGTCATATTTGGGGCCCCCCTTGTCAAATACATGTTTGTAGTCGGGTACGTCCTTGTCATATTTGGGGCCCCTTGTCAAATACATGTTTGGCAAATGTCCTCCCCCCTCACGTAGATTGCCTCTTGTTTTCACGATGGCTTCTCTCACTGTGCAGAAACTCTAGTTTGTGTCACCTCGCTTACATATTTTTATATTTTTATAATATACTCATGATATGATAGTTGATCCCCTTGCCTTTGGCGCCAAATCCACAAAAAATATCACTGAGGCAGATAGTGAGTACCTCACGGCCACGTCATCTCCTCCTGTGTGTTTCGTGTGCCGTGACTGTGGCGCTTCTGGCTGTCCCCAACACTGGTGGTAAAGTTTCATCATATTGTCTTTCCCATAGCTGTACTCTGGTACGCTCAGGTAACGTTCAGCTTGTTCTTGTCATCTTGTTGGGCGGTTCTGGATATGGCTAAGATACGTGCTTTTGTGCCGCTGTCTTTCACGAAAAGTGAATCCATCCACCGCTCCAGAGTCAGATGCAATATAAGCAGGTGTTAAGTAAAACTCTCCTTCTGCAAGTGTTTTCCCCGAGGAGAGCCCTTTAAGGGGGCCTGTGTCTAACCCTCCCCCACAGAGCCACACACGCTGCTCGCTCGTGGGACTCAGTCCAGAAAGCCAGCGTGTGCTCTGAGGAGAAGAGCGAGCCCCTTTCCATCTGACTCGACTTACCTTCTGGAGGCGGAATCCACAAGGGTTTAACAAGCAGATAAATCTGTAAGGACAATTGCGAGTTCCCCAATAGCCCATCCTCCTCCTCCTCCTCCTCCTCCCTAGGGCCGCTGTGGCTGAAGATGTGAGACTGTTTACCATGATGCTGTGAAATACCACCTCTGACAGTTTTCTCTGCTACTGGCTTAAATAAAACCAAACAAACATCCGCGCCTGGGATGCTCATCTCGTCTCCGTAAAGCTGGCGGAGAAGCCTGATGTGTGCGGAAGGAGCATTTGGAGAGGGCAGGACTGGGTGCCCAGGCACAGAGACCCCCCAGGGACAGAGACCCCGGGGCACGGAGACCCCCAGTTTACAAGGGCTCAGACAGTGACGTGACTCCCCACAGCATCCGTTCTGGGACCACCATGGTGCAGACTAAAGCCCGCTCACACCCTCTCTGGAGCTGGGTGTCACGAACTGTGTCCTTCAGACTCCCCCTCACTGGGGAGGGGTCAGGGCGAAGCAACCCAAGCCCGCCTTCCACATTACCTCCACTTGAAAGAGGTGAGGTCATTGTAAATAATACATACTCATGACATAACATATTCATGATATAATATATGCATGATATAATATATTCACAGCATAATATATTCACGATATATTTGTGATATAATATATTCACAAAATAATATATTCGTGATATAATATATGCATGATATAATATATTCACAACATAATATATTCGTGATATAATATATTCATAAAATAATATATTCATGATATAATATATTCCTAAAACCTGAGCTGCGCAGGAGGAAGAGAGCAGCATGGAATGCCTTCAAAGGCATCTAAGAAATAGCTAAAGGACAAAGAACCTCTGGCTCCGGGCACATCTCTTTGACTCCACCGCTTCTCCCTGCATTAACATACGCCTCAGAGACCTGGGCCCTACGAAAGCAGGATGAGAATGCTATTCGGGTCTCCCAAAGAGGAATCGAAAGAGCTATGCTTGGAATATCACACCTCACTCAAGTGAGAGAAGGAATCCGGAGTTCTGACCTCCGTCACTATTCCAGAATCAGGGACGCTGTCTCATTTGCCAAGGCATCGAAAATCAGATGGGCTGGACATGTAAAGCTATTTGGAGACAACCACTGGACTATAGCCATTACCGACTGGATCCCACGAGATGTCAAAAGATCACGTGGCCACCCACCCACAAGATGGTCAGACTTCCTTGTCAAGACCCTAAAGGAATGGTTTGAGGCTCTTCATATTCCTGAATCAACCAGATGCCATTGGGCTACATTGGCACGTGATAGGGTCCAATGGAAATGTTACTGGCGCCCGCTTGAGCAAATCGATGAATAACGGGATTCAAGTGATCAAGTGATCAAGTGATGATATAATATAGTCACAATATTATAAATTCACAATGTTATATATCCATGAATATAATATATTCATGATATAATATAGTCACGATATAATATATTCACAACATAATATATTCGTGATATACTATATTCATGATATGATAGTTGATCCCCCTCACCCCCTGAGTGAGTCTCCATGCAAAAGCCGGCGCCTTGGCTGACCCCTGCCCATGCCAGAGGGTCATGGCGACATGCTGTCCCTGCAACAGGCAGAGCCACCATCCTGCCAGAGCACAGCAGCCTCTGAATCCCTGACCCATCTGCTCCTTCCCAAAGACCAAGTGCCCCAGGACAGGTAACAAGCACAGAGCTGTGACCCTGCTTTCCTGCTAGGGTGCATCTTCGCTACCCGTCTGCAAGGCGGTTTTCCAGGGAAAGCTGAAGTGTGCAGCCACAGAAAGCCAAGGAGACAAAACTGAGCATGTTGGAAAAACACTCACCTAGATCACACCGCACCTGAAAGCTGCCTGCCAGATCCCTGGGGCGTCTGTGTAGATGGTCCTGTTTCCCCGGCCACAGGCCCCCTCCAGCCCCAGACCCGGCAGCTGCTGCTCTCTTCCGCACAGTTTCTTCTGTTCTCCTCCCGTACCCCAAGGTCCCCTTTATCCTTAGGCTCTAACTCTCACCAGTGCCCCTGCCGGCAATTTGATGCTCCTTCCTCCTGCGCCCACTCTCTGAGCAGCCCCCAGCCAGGTCTTATCCTGGGGTCTCGATCCCAGACTCCCTCAGACTCAACAATGCTACAAGGACCTTCTGCTCTTCAGGGCCGTGATCTTGTCATTGGCGCCTCTAGGACGATGCACAGGGGCCAGAGACGGCCCACGTTTAGTCAGAGACAAATGCTTTCTCCCTGCAGTAGAGACCCCCTACAGCCATTGTGCCTTAGCCCCGAGTGACCGAAGTGACCGCGGGGCGCAGAGTGTGTTCCCAGGTAGGGAATAACCGCCCGGGCGTCAGGCTTCATTCAGATTCCTGCCCGTCATCGCAGGGGCAGATTCTGTTCTGAACGGTGATTCCGACTTCTAATGTGCCAGATAATACCCACTTGCATCCTGTCACTCCCCCATAAAGGATGAAAATTCCATGAGAAAAGGCAGTGTGGGGGCCTTCTCCTGGCCGGGGCCTGGAGGGAAGAGACTCCCAAGCAGGAGGGGAGCGTCAGGGCTGAGCAGAGCCGAGCCGTGGAGTGGGGCTCAGGGAAGATTCTCCCCACACACGCCAGTCACCCAGGGAAGGGCCAAAGCTGAGCCCCACGCTGCCTCTCTGGGACTGAAGGAAGAGTCCCAAGGAAACACCCAGTCTCTCCCCAAACTGAGGGGCGTCCTTCCCCCAGGGGACACGCTGAGCCCTGCTGGGGACCCCAGCAGTGGACACAACCACGTGACAACAGCAGTGACCCCAGATCGGCTCTCACACACTGGCCCGTCAAGGTCAAGGCTGAGCAAATCCCAGGATGCAGCACTGGGAAAAGAACCGGCCCCAGCACCAGGCAGAACTTGAGTAATAAGTTGGTTACTCGTCACTGGGCAGAGCACTGGTATCCTCCGGGAAAGTCTACAGGTTTCCTGGCTTCAGGTGTGGCTGTATCCAGGCTGTCTCCCGGCTCAGACCACGCCCAGGGTGCTCTCTTGGTTCTACCCCTTCACTTGCTTTGCTCGTCTCTGTGTGTTGGCCTTAGTCCATGGGAGCCTCTCAGGGGGCAGGTGAGAGGCCTCTGGGTGCCTGGTTGACCTGCCCACATTCCACAGGCCCATTCCACAGGCCCATATTCCACAGGCCCATTCCATAGGCCCACATTCCACAGGCTCACAGGTCCATCCTATCAACTGCAAACCCCCCACCCCCCCAGGCTTTGGCCTCTTCCTGGTGTGCTGGGGAGTCAGAAGTCGGAGCCTTGGTCCATCTCTGTCCTATCTGCAGTGGCACCTCCCAGGCCAGAGCCCTTAGTCACGTGACCTTGAGATTACAGCAGGGTCTCCAGGAGCCAGTGGCTAATTGAACCAATAACTCATTGTCCACCATCCTATGACTGGTCACGACCTTTCCCAATGGGGATGTTTCATCTGAAAGGCCCGGCGTGGCCTCTCTCTCGCCACTCAGTATTTCGTTAAGAGGCGCGATAAGCCCATGCTCACGTCTTTGTTCCTGGGCCCACAAACCGCCCGGCCAGCCCCTGCCGGCTTAGTGGCACTTTGTTCCCACCGGAGAACTTGAGTGTCTGATTTGCGAAATAAAATTGAAATTGTTTACTTGGTCTAAAAGCTTTCCCGGGCTCAATACCTGTTTTTGAAGAAATTTTAATAATGCTTCTGGGCGTTAGAGTCGGCAGGAAACCTGAAATCAACGGAGGCGGCTGCTTTCGGTGTTGAGCATAGGCCTGCGCGTCATAAGAAACTCAATACTATTTGTTCAATGAGTAAATTTTCATGGTAGCTGGTAATTGCTGGTCCATAAAAGTTTTCTTCCTTATGTTTCTGCTGCGGAGCAAAAATGATTTTTGTATTTGGAACAGCTTAGCCTCATTTCAAATGGAAATATTAATCTATAATGTCCTTGTGCAGAAGTACCAAGTTCAAGGCAGAAATAACAAAGTCAGTTAACCATCTGGCTCCTACCTGCATGATTTTCCTAAGCGGAGAAGCCCAAAGAAGTTCTCTCAGCATTCGGAAAACTTTCTCTGACGATATTAAAAACTTGATTTTTATGGTCAAGATGCCTCAGAGTTCCCCTAGGAATAATTCCTATCTGGCCAAGTTGAGGGTGGGGGGATACCTTTTCCCATTTATATTCCAAAGTCTGAACTATTTTATAAATGAATTTTCCCTCCAATTCAGAAACCATTGGCTGCATTACAAATTTTAATGCTACTATTACAGGCCCATAATTTTAAAAACCCAGGGTTCTTTGGGGACTGCAGCACACCGCCATCTTCCTCCAGTTTATTAAAATGAATGAACAGATGTACGATTTATGTCTGCCGAGCTATCATCTAAATTCATAAGCTATTTCTCATGTGTCTGAAACCCACGTTGGTTTCCCATTTTCTTCGCCTTAGAAAAAAAAAAATTACACTCCCTCATTTATCACCCGGGGACACAGGCGAGAAGTCCCGCTCTCCACTTCATTCACTTTAGACTAATGTCCTCGCCACAATTTCAAGCCCATCTCTTCAAGGCTACTCAAGCAGGGCCAGGCAGTGGCAGAACCTGGTACATGGTCACAAAGCCCCCTGTCCAAGCTACATCCTGTGCGTGGGCACCTCCGTGGCCTGGAGGAGGAGGGAAAGTCTTGGACCCACCGAGCAGAGTCGCTGTCGCCATGGAGACGCAGGGGCAGCTTCCATCCTTACGGGCCCTCCCAGGCTACCGCCAGTCTCCCTGTGGTCAGCAGGACACACGCCTTGTGCTGAGGGGTCCTGAGGCAGCTTGGAAGGCCCGACGCGGGGCGCTCAGACCAGCATGGAAGGCCCAATGTGAGGCGCTCAGACCAGCTTTGGATCCGTGATGGCCCCTTTGCTGGCGGTGGGGTCTCTGGGTTCTGACTTCTTTCTTAGGAAAACAAAGACAGGGGGTCAGAGCGATAACACAGCGGGAAGGGTGTTTGCCTTGCATGTGGCTGACCTGGGTTCAGTCCCTGGCATCCCATATGGTCTCCCGAGCACCGCCAGGAGTAATGCCTGAGTGCAGAAGCAGGAATAACCCCTGAGCATCACCAGATGTGACCCAAAAAGCAAAAATAAATCAATAAAAGGGAAGCAGAGACAAGAGAAACCATGTGTGAATAGTTTCCCTCGAGAGCATCCATGGTCTTTGCCGGCTGCCTGGTACCACCAGGGCAAGGCTGCCCATGACCCAGACACACAGCAGCAGCCTTGCCCTGGTGGAACCAGGCTGGAGCCTCTGTGCAGGGGTGGCTCTGGGTTCCAGGGTTCCAGAGACGGGGGATGCGCCTGGCAGCCGGCAAAGTCCATGGATGCTCTGGAGGGAAACCCTCACGTTTCTGCCCCCTGCAGATTGTGCTGGGGGTGTTTCTGTCCTTTCTGTAAGGTTCTGAGTGAGGAGTCAGTTGTTCTGTCTGTTCCGCTGCCCCGGCTGCTGGGAGCAGCATCACGCGCTTGCTCAGCCCAGCGGCCGTCCTGTGAACGCTTTTGTTTCTGGTTTTGCTCAGCCCAGCAGCCGTCCTGTGAACGCTTTTCTTTGCTTCTGTTTTTTCATCCTGGTGCCCTTTGGAGAGGGAAGGTGGGGTCGTGGGTCCCTGAAGGACATGTCCTAGTGATGGAGCTCTTTCATTTAGCAGACACGTGGACACGGGCGACCTGACCAGCTCCCGAGAGCAGTGAGGCTGGAGGAGACGGAGGGGTAGACAGGAAAGAGGAAAAGCCGCAGCCAATGGGCTGGAGAAACGGTCACCCAGAGCCTCTGTGGGCCATTCCTCAGTGTCGGCAGAGCTCACAGTCCATGACCCATGGCAGTGGCCACTTGCAAATGGCCCCAACCTGCCACCCGTGCATTAACTATGGGCCCCGGCGATTACTTTGTCTCTGCTCAAGGTCAAGGCTTCCAACCCCGAAAAGATCTCAGAGTGTCGTTCACCAGCTCGGCAGGCAGGCAGGAGCTGAGCAGCGGCTCTGCCAGGGCAGCGGGGGCACAGGCCTGGCTGCGGGGACAGTCTGCGAGTGTGGGGCTCTTTAAAGGTGCACCCCGTCTCGGGAAACAAGAGTCTAGAAGGCTTGGGGGAGCGGGGGAGCTTCCGGCCACTGTGGCCTCTGGTCAAGCCCTTGCTGGACCGGGACCATTTTTAAGCATTCAGAACCTCAGTGTACTCTCGGCGCAGGATGGGGCGGTGTGGTCTGGACACGACACGTCCTACCTCCTGTCCTGGCTCCTCGGACTGCAGAGGGCAGAGTCCCTCCATAACGCCTAGAATCTCGGGCGATTCCCAAAAGCCATCAGGAAACGGGTGCCTGCATTCCCTGGCCAAGGTGCCAGCGACGCTCCCGAATCCCTGCCAGGTGGTGGCGAGTGTGACGCTGCCATCTCTGCAGGCATCAGTGGGCACAGCGTCAGTCTCCACCTCTGCACCCAGCCCTGCCCACCCTGGAGACAGCTTCCTGCTCGCAGAATGTCGCTCTGCTCCAGACTGTTTGCTCAGCCTGCATGTATGCCCTCATGACCCTGCAGGGTCCCCAGCCAGGGCGGCCGGGAGCAGAGCCGGGGGTGGAACCCGGGTGGACCCACTCCCTCCTGCTCGCCTGGAGCTCAGAGATGCTGAGCCGCTGCCCTGTCTCTGCTCTGCCTTCAGGTGTGGCCCTGGCATGGCCCAGCCTGCCCCGGTGATGCTCGCTCACGTGCTCCATCAGGCATTGGCACTGCCTGACCCCGCAGAGTCTCTGCTGAGCCGTCGGCCATCTTAACGCCTCCACTACCCTCCTGGGCCACCCAGTTTGACCAGCCTAGGCAGGAGCCAGGAGGTGGCCCCTGGCTGCCCCTTTATAACAGCGCAGAAACACCCCTGGCGGGGGCCTCTTTGGCTCACAGATGGGTTTTGGCAGAGAAGCATCAGCTGGTGCTTTCCAGACGCTTCTCTCAGATGAGCAAAGACTTTCCCGTCTGCGTCTGAGCACGGCTGCTGCCTGCCCCTTCCCGTTGGCAGCTCGGGGGCAGAGGGAGAGGCTTAGCTCACCTGGGACAGCTCCAGCAGCCTGGGGAGACCCCAAGGATGTGGGGCCAAAGTCTGGCTTTCTCACACTCTCGGGCAATGGGGGACAGTGAGACCTCATGGCCGCTGCTGCCATCCTGCTGGGGTCCAGGGGGCCTGGGGCAGGCAGCAGAGTCTGGGCCTCGCTATTTTATTAATATTTCATTATACCACCATGAGATTTATAATTACAAGATGTTCATGTTTGGGTTTAGGTCATACAGTGTTTCAACACCCGTCCCTCCACCAGTGCCCATTTCCCACCACCAATGTTCCCGATTCCCTCCCCTTTTCCCAGCCTGTCTCCATGGCAGGTTCTTTATCTCCTTTCTCTCTCTCTCTCTCTCTCTCTCTCTCTCTCTCTCTCTCTCTCTCTCTCTCTCTCTCTCTCTCTCTCTCTCTCTCTCTCTCTCTCTCTCTCTCTCTCTCTCTCTCTCTCTCTCTCTCTCTCTCTCTCTCTCTCTCTCTCTCTCTCTCTCTCTCTCTCTCTCTCTCTCTCTCTCTCTCTCTCTCTCTCTCTCTCTCTCTCTCTCTCTCTCTCTCTCTCTCTCTCTCTCTCTCCTTCTTGCTTCCCTTTCTTACACATTGTGGATTCTAATACATACATTTAGAGGTTATCATGTGTATCTTTTTGCCAATATTCAATGCTCAGTTTTCGGATGGTATCATCATTTTCAACGATTATCAGCACATTGTGCCCTTCTGTCTTACCTAGCCTCTAACTCCCACATGTTTGTGGTATACCAGGTTTTGAGATACCACACAGGCACCCATGCGCCATGGGGATCGGGCTGTGTCCAGCTGTGGAGTTCAGACCAGAGGATGACTGTGGTTGTGTTGTGAGAGGTTTTCTGACTTTTTGAGAGCCTGGCGGAGGACAGGCCAATGAGCAAAAACCTGCCCCCACCCCAAGACGCCCCATCAGTCTAGCACAGGGCGGGCAGGCAGAGACTCCGCCCTGCACCTGAATACCTGGTGTCCGGCCGAGAGCCCCAGCAGCAGTTCTGGATGGGGCTGCCAGGCCTTTGTGGAGGGAGCCGAGTTGGGGGGGAGGTGGCCCCAGTCTAGGCTCCCTAAAAACCTGCTATAGTTAGTCTCCGAGTGCCGCATGCCTGGGCTTCAATTTGGCTTCTCTCTTGGGTCGGGCTGTGACCAGCTGTGGAGTTCGGACCAGAGGGTGACTGTGGTTGTATTGTGCGAGGTTTTCTGACTTCTGTTCTTGAATTGACTTACTGAGTTTCTAGAACATGATTGGTGCCACTCGTTTGATGCGCGACACTGGCCACGCGACTCAGGGAGAGCCAGATGCCAGCTCTCCTCCATGTGTCTGAGTCTCTGCATGATGGCCGATAGCCCTGAGGCAGTTCGTGGGCGGGGCCACCAGGCCTCCCAGACGGGACCCCAGGAGACAAAGTCCCTCCTTTCCAGGTTGATCCTGACCCTGCACTTCTGCCTCTGTCCCGCCCAGCCCTGGACACGCCCAGTTCGTCTCTCCATCCCAGGGTACCCTGAGTCTGATGCCACTGGGGTGTGACCCCTGAATCCTCTCTCGAAATCCCCCTTTTTCAGCTAAAGAGCTGGGATTTACAAAGTTACTGACGGTTGAGTTTTAGGCATCCTCTATTCGGACCCAAACACAATATTTGGACCCTATTTCACTGACCAGTGGGCAGTCACAGGCTTGTAACTTGCTTACCTGAAGGAGGCCTTGGTGGGGTTCATTCAGGGAATGGGGACGCCTGGGAGGGAGTAGAGAAACCCTGAGGGGGCCCTTTCCTAGAGCTCGCCGTGGAGTTGGGGTGTTTGGAGGGCAGGAGCCTTCTTGCCACAGTTAGATCAAGGGCCAAAGCTTTGTGTCCCAGGACAGTGGGCTGAGCAGACTCCCGGCCACAGGTGAGGGAATGTGCGCAAGAGATGGGGGGCTCCCCAGGAGGAGGGTCCCAGGCTAGGCTGGGACACGCCCACTGCAGTGAGGCCGCCCGGCCAGGTCCTGGGCTCAGCGGGACAGCACTGACCCCGCGGTGAGGCTCTGCTGCGCTCTTCTGCCGGCAGTGGGTTTCTTTAGGCTCTTTCCCCCCCACCATTTGAGCTGCCCCTTGGGAACTGCCCCCATCCTCAGCTGGTCTGGCCACAGGACCTGGTTTGCTGCTTCTTGCGGGGAGGAAGGAGGCAGTGCCCTGCGTGCCCTTCCTGCTGCCGGTGCGGCTCTCGCCTCCTCCCTGTGCTCCCGGCCCGGCCCTGTGCTCCATCTGCGTCCCTCTTCCAGGTACCCCTGCACTCACCTGCCTCCCACCGGCCTGCACAGGCTTACCTTGCTGTTGGCCGGCCTTTCTTCCTCTTCCACTCACGCTACCATAGCAACGCTCATAGCAACACTCCTTAGTAACGCCTCCCATAGCAACGATGTGAGATGTTGACTAGCCTTGGAAATGCCCCTTCCTACAAAGGGGATGTTATGTGTGTGTGCACCTGTGCATGCCTGTGTGTGTCTGTGTGTACCTGTGTGTTTCTGTGTATACTTGTGTGTGTCTGTGTATACCTGTGTGTGTCTGTGTATACCTATATGTGCGCCTGTGTGTGCCTGTGTGTGTCTGTGTATACCTGTGTGTGTCTGTGTGTACCTGTGTGTGTCTGTGTATACCTATATGTGCACCTGTGTGTGCCTGTTTGTTCCTGTGTATACCTATGTGTCCCTGTGTATACCTGTGTGTGTCTGTGTATACCTGTGTGTTCCTGTGTATACCTGTGTGTCTGTGTATACCTGTGTGTGTCTATGTGTACCTGTGTGTGTCTGTGTATACTTGTGTGTGTCTGTGTATACCTGTGTGCCTGTGCGTGCCTGTGTGTCTGTGTATACCTGTGTGTCTGTGTATACCTGTGTGTGTCTGTGTGTACCTGTGTGTGTCTGTGTATACCTGTGTGTGTCTGTGTGTACCTGTGTGTCTGTGTATACCTGTGTGTGTCTGTGTATACCTGTGTGTGTCTGTGTGTACCTGTGTGTGTCTGTGTATACCTGTGTGTGTCTGTGTATACCTGTGTGTGTCTGTGTGTACCTGTGTGTGTGTATACCTGTGTGTGTCTGTGTGTACCTGTGTGTGTCTGTGTATACCTGTGTGTGTCTGTGTGTACCTTTGTGTGTCTATGTATACCTGTGTGTGTCTATGTATACCTGTGTCTGTGTATACCTGTGTGTGTCTGTGTATACCTGTGTGTGTCTGTGTGTACCTGTGTGTGTCTGTGTATACCTGTGTGTGTCTGTGTATACCTGTGTGTGTCTGTGTGTACCTTGTGTGCCTCTGCGTGTACCTTGTGTGCCTCTGTGTGTCTGTATGCCTGTGTGTGCATGTGTGTGAGTATGGCACCAAGCGACTCAGGGCCTCCTGTAACCCAGACACACTGTTTTCGCCACACTGTCAGTTCCCGAGAAGATAAGTGACTCCCACGGGCAGGGGCTCCTAATGCTGCCGCACTCACACCCCTGCACGATACACTGAAGTCCCATCGCCCCTCCCGTGGGCATTGTCCATGGGCTCAGGCCCGCCTGTGGGTGCCCTCCCGCCTTCCTGCCTCACCCTTGAGCCCCCAGACTGCTCCCCCAGCCCACCTCTTTGAGGATCACACCCAGACCCCCACGCCTGCCTTTCCAAGAAGGCTCTCGACAGCATGTTCCCTGGGATTACAGTAACTGCAGCAGTGACCCACATTATTCCTTGATCGCTTCATGTTTAAGGCCCACAGAAGCTTCCGGAATATTTAATCGCCTTTAATCATGGGATGGGGTCGAGGACCTGCAGGCGCTTTGTGGAGGCAGCCTTGGGGCCTCCGCGAGCCCGGGTGTCTGGAGGTGAGGGGAGGCGCGAAGCCAACAGGAGGAACAGAGGCAGGAGAGGGGCCGCGGCTCCAAGGGAGGCTCCTGGCTCAGAGAGACAGAGCGAAGCGGCCGAGCCCTGCAGACCCTGAGCACCGCCACGCGTCCCCAGGGGCCAAGCATCACTGGGAGCCTCCAAAGGAGGGGAAAGGAAAGAATGTGGGTGCCAGGGAAGGAATGTGGGCAGCAACACCCCTGGCCTGCCTGGACAGCTGGCCCTGGGGTCTGGCAGCGAGGGCAGCTTCAGGGGGCTGGTGCTGGGCTCTCATGCCGGGCACGGACCTCCAGCGGGACCCCCAGCCTAGGGCAAACGCTGGGCTCATCCATGGCGGGACCCCCAGCCTAGGGCAAACACTGGGCTCATCCAGGGCACAACACCCAGCCTAGGGCAAATGCTGGGCTCTCATCAGGGCACGGACCCCCAGCCTAGGGCAAATACTTGGCTCATCCATGGCGGGACCCCCCATCCTAGGGCAAATGCTGGGCTCTCATCAGGGTGCGGCCCCCAGCCTAGGGCAAACGCTGGGCTCATCCAGGGCACAACACCCAGCCTAGGGCAAACGCTGGGCTCATCCAGGGCACAACACCCAGCCTAGGGCAAATGCTGGGCTCATCCAGGGCACAACACCCAGCCTAGGGCAAACGCTGGGCTCTCATCAGGGCGCGGCCCCCACCCAGCCAGCTCCAGGCTCCACATCCTGCATTCAAGCTGCTCGCAGGAGTATGGGGCCACTGGCAGGGACCAGCTGGACCTAGAGGGCTCCAGAAGGCAGGAGGTAGGTGACCCCTCACCCGCGGGCTGTGAGGGGACAGGACGGGCTCCCGGCTGCCTCCTCTGACTCCCCTGTCAGGAGAGGGGGCTCGGTCCCTCCAGGGAAACATGTCTCGGTCAGAGGGGCCCTGTCCCTCCCGAGGGAAACGTCGCGGGTTGTGGGTGTGACCCTCCCCCGGGGACAATGGCCGGCCCCTGCAGACCTGACCCTGTGGAACGCTGTTGACTTGTGGTGGCCGTGGGAGCGTCAGGGCAGGGCCGGAAGCTGCCGCTTCCTTTCTAGCCGCTGATCGGGACTCTGGAGGGGGTGGCTGGGCGCCCGAGACTTTCCCGCTCGCTCTGGCTGCAGCTTCCCTCGCGTGTCTTCCTGGCAGTGGCTGACTGAGAATGCCCAGGCAGCGGCGTGGTGCTCCCAGCGCCACCCTGGCCGGCCTCCTGAGGAGTTTCGTCCCGAGGATGGGCACTGCCAGGTCCATGCTCCTGGGGGCGCCCCTGACCTGCTCGCTTAGATTCGGATCCCCATTCTGGAAGGACTGTGCGTGTGCAGACAGACACACGCATGAGCATGCCTGTGTGCACACACACCTGCACACATCAACACACCTGCATGCTTACATGCAGAGTCATGAGTGGGTACACGCCCCCGTGTACACAGACACACAGGCAGGTGTGCACACAGACACAGACACACAGGTGTGTGCACGTGTGTACACATGTGTACATGCACGCAGACACACTGGCAGACCCTTGGGGACCGACCCCCTCTGGAGAGACGTGTGCGGTGGCGGGGCTGTAGCCGGCCTCAGGGGCCCGCTCGCAGCAGTGGAGACAGACACAGTGAATTTAAAGTGGCTTCTTCTGCCTGGAATGTTTGGGGTTTAAATATAAACTAGATGCTGTGAGTCAGCCCCAGCGATGAATTTGCCCGAATCCCTGGAAATGAGAGTAGGTGGCCCCAGTGTCCTTCTTTGAACCGAGAGTGACCACAGGAGCAGATCCCAGCAGGTTCCTCCGGGAACTTGCAGATTCAACACGAGGTTTCTGACGAGAAACGCCTCCAGGTTCCCGCAGAGGGACGCAGCTACTGGCCAGGACTCAGGGGCCCGCACTGCCTGAGCCCTGTTCCGCAGGGGCTGCGGAGCGAGGGTCCTTCTGGTGAGGCTCTGACCTTCCCCCAGCCCTCCCAGTAGCTCAAACCTGCTACTCAACATCCACCCCGAGGCTGAGCCAGAGCCTGCCGGGCTGTTCACACAGAGCCATCACAGCTACCCCAGTGTGGAGAGAACGCGCAGGGATGCCCGTCTGGGGGGTCTGAGAAGGAGCAAGCCCCTGGCGCAGGCGGTGCCCGGCGGGGACCTGCTGCAGAGAGGAGGTGGTGGACACCAAGGCACGTGCCCAGCCCCACTTGGGGGTGCTGAGAGGCCCCTGCTCCGAAGCACAGCGCGGGGGGCAGGAGGCGTTGGCATGTGGCTCCCCTCCGCGTGCCCTGCCCGCCTCCCGCACCTCTCACACCTCAAATGTGCTCTAAAGAGTAAATGTGACTCTAGCTACATGGCCTATGATTGAATAAATTGCTCACAACGGGGCTTAGTGTGAGCATGAGATCGGTATATAAGCGCTCAGCTGAGGAGCGTGTTCTCGCGACCTGGTCCTTCCCCTCATGCTCTGTGCGTGGCGTGCGGCGGGGCCAAGCCTCAGGGTCCCTCCTAATTCCCCCAGCTCACTCAGAACCTGGCACAGACAAGAGCCTTCTCTGGAAACAAATGCCCAGAGTCGGTGTGAACACAAACACACCCATCGCCGGCCCTAGGGCAGCCCCACGTGCACATGAAGAACCACAAAGCCAAATTGTCAAGGTGTGTCTAGGACAGGTGTCTGTCCACCGAACGTCTCTCTGTCCTCCTGCTGGGACCCCTGGGCCGGCTGACCCCTCAGGCTGACCCCTGGGCCGCTGGCCCCTCAGGCTGACCCTGAGCCGCTGGCCCCTCAGGCTGACCGTGGGCCGGCTGACCTCTCCAGGCTGACCCTGGGCCGCTGATCCCTCAGGCTGACCCTGGGCCAGCTGACCTCTCCAGGCTGACCCTGGGCCGCTGATCCCTCAGGCTGACCCTGGGCCAGCTGACCTCTCCAGGCTGACCCTGGGCCTCTGATCCCTCAGGCTGACCCTGGGCCGGCTGACCCCAGCAGGCTGCAGGCTCGGAAAGACATTGAAGAAGGAGCAATCTTGCCTCTCCGCTGCTTCAAACCTCATCACCAAGAGCGAAAGAGAGACCGTGGGCTGCGTTTCCAACCTTCCCGGGCTGGCCCTGGCCGCAGAGGCTGTCTCCAAGGAACCCTCCACGATACGCAACACATCGTGTCAGGCCATCCACGGCACTCCAAGATGACCGCGGGGACAGCTGTGGTCAGAGCAGAGCCTGCCCCAGGGCCTGGGCATCGTCCAGCCCAGTTTCCTCGTAAGAATCTCAACGGTACCGAACTCAACCCAGCCTCCTCGCCACTAAATCCTGATTTTCCCGCTATGCCAAGCAATGCCCAGACACCCTTAAATATTTATGCCAGCTCCACTTTACCCACTAGGCTCTTAGCAACCACGAGCTGTTTATTGCTCGAAGCTGCAGCGTCTCATAGAGGCAAACTCCTGAGTCGTGGCCAGTTCAACGTCTCATGCTCCTCCCTCATGCATCTGTCCCCGCACACGGAAATTCCAGCCTGGGAAATCGGGCACTTGTATTTCAGTGTGCCCGAGCCAGGGCTGGAGAGCTACGTGCCAATGTCTCGGGTTCCACGTTCACACTGCAGGCGGCCTGGGCTGAGAGCTCAGGAAGCTGGACCCCAACTGTCAAGCACGTCTGCTGGCATCAGCCTGATGCCCTCTGAACGCCCCCTGCCCGCGGAGCTGTCCCGCCGCCATTGTTCCCGTCTGCCTGGACCCCACAACCCCCAGGAGATTCATGCCTGGGGGCTTCAGGGTGTCCCCTCCCTGCTGGCCATGGGTGCTTCTTGGTGGCTGACCAGCCCGGATCTTCCCAAGCGTCCAGCAGGGAAATCTTCTTTCTTGTCAAAGGAAACAACTTCATTCTGAATATGGAGGAGAGCTAAAGCGCCTCGCACACCGCAAGCCAGCCACCCACACTGATCGCCTCCACATTGTGCCCACACGGTTTAACAGAAAAGTAACTTTATCTATTTTTTTTCCTAATTAAAGGAAGTAATGTTACAATCAATAATCCCGCCTGCTCTCCCATGGAAAATTAATGTCTGTCTATTGTTTTTAAATCACCAAGTGAGCATTGCCACAGAAATGTAAAATGGTGCTATTTCATTTTAATCTATTTAATTTTCCATTCTTGAATTACATAATGGGGTTAAAACATTGAATAGAATTAATAGAATGAGTATTTAATTAAGCAATAATGAGTGTCTAAATGGATGCTCAAGGAACTGGCTTTATAGTTTATGCAAGAATCAGATAATGGTTTTAACAAAGAATACAATAATTGTATTGAATGTTTTCTATATTTAAAGATTTTTTTTCTGAACTCTCTCAGGAGTAGATTCAAACATAATCTGGTCCCTTGATTAGATTCACTCTTTGCTTCCAAGGTAAATTCCAAACACCTTTACACTGCTGAGGAGGCTCAGAATCTGACTATCCTTGGTGGTCAGTGGAGAGAAATCCCCACCTTCACCTGCCCGCCAGCCATGGATTCACTAATTCATTGTCTCAAGCATCTGTGTGAGCACTTCTTCAGGTGAGCACTCCTCAGTGAGAGCACCTCGCACGGTGATCACTTCCTAAAGTAGCGCCACCTTCTTCTCCCGGATGGATTTGCGCACGCGGATGTACTCCGTGCTGACCGCTCAGTTCAGGAGGCAGCCATGAGAAAGTCTCCTGGGACGCTGCACCCTGCACGTCTGCCTCATCTGGACTCAGAACAAATATGGACGGACACACTCACTCAGCCAGCCCTACAGACAGCCTCTCTGCCCGCATTCGGACGGACACACAGCCAGCCGTACAGCCTCTCTGCCCACCTCCCATCGGCCAGCAGCCGACTCTCCACCTGACCAGCTATCCGTGTGTCCAGTGGACCGCCATTGATCCAGCTGGCCAGTCATCTACCTGTCCATCTACCCATCCATCTGTCCACCCACCCACTCATCTGGCCAGCAGACCATCTATCTATCCGTCCAGCCATCGGTCCATCTCTCCACCTACCCATCCACCTATGCCAGCCATATCTCTCTCTCTCTCTCTCTCTCTCTCTCTCTCTCTCTCTCTCTCTCTCTCTCTCTCATCCATCCATTCCTCCAAAACCCAGCCTTGGAAAGAAGGAACTTCTAGGGTCAAAGAAAATGTTCATATTTATACTCACACCAATATAAAATGGAAATTCTAAAGTCTGTGTAAATCCTTAACAATGGGAGGGGCCCTCAGAGGAAGAACTGCCGCGAGCGCAGCAGACACAGGGCGTTAACCCCAGTGAAAAAGGCCTCGAAAGCCTCAGTGACATGGAGCGGGGGTCAATCCTGCCCGACCTTCTGGAACCTTCACGCAAGCGACAGTCGGCTTCCATTGACGCCCACACTGCCGCACTCCTGCAAGTATTTTAGTCTCCATTATTCACACACACACACACACACACACACACACACACACACACACACACACACACACACACCCGCACTCTCCGGCATCCACAGCCTTGTCCGAGGGGCAGAGACAAGCCCATGGGAGGCAGAGACCCCCCCCCCCCCACGTCCCTTTGCCACCTGCTCCTGGAGACCAACAGAGCCACAGTCCCGCCTCCAGCCGCACCTTCGACAAATGGGTTTGAACCAGCACCCGCTCGCTCCCCACTGCTGGACTATGTCCCGCGATGAATGTGCCAAGTCGGGAAAGACAGAAGCGGGAGTCAGAGCAACTGGGACCCCGTAACTGTCTCCTGGAGCCGTATGGGGCAACAGTGACCTGCGCGGCCCCACTGGCCCCCCCCCCCCCCCCACCGCATGCTGGAAGCTTCTCCCCCCCACCAGAACCCCCCTCTTGTGAGATGGAAACTGCTCCCGCACCAGGGGAGCCGAGCCGCCCTTCCCAACCGGAGGAAGCTGATGATGAATGATTTACAAGCCAATTAATCAGCCTCTGCTTCGGAAACCTCGTTTCTCCAATCACTCCTCTTCGAGCAGGGATTTCCGGCACCGGCCCACTGTCTCCACGTTCGCTTTCCTGCTCATTGAAATTCCAAGGCACTTCGTCTTCCTGTCAGCTTTGGGGGCTTGCTTGTTTGTAAACTATTTGCAGACAGATTACTGTTCACCTGGAGGGTGTCAGAGGTAAACAGCCAAACAATGCTTCCCGGCCCAGCTCGCTGGGCGACAGCTCTGGAACAGCCCATCTCTCCCAGAAAGCTGATTTTTCATTTATTGATTTATTTTCACCACACCTACTGGCAACAAGTATTTGAGATGTTTTACAATTAAAACCCGTGGGCGCAACAAGACTCCAAAGGGTGATTTATAGGCTTTCTGGAAGGTGTTTTTCCTCACCAGGGCTGGGGACAGTGAGGTTTGGTCACTAGTAAAGGTGGGTCCTTCGAGTGTGGACTCAGGGGGCGGCCGAGGGGGTCAGACCCGGTGCCCCCAATCACAAGCCACTTGTCAGGTGTATGAGTGCCGGGGGGTGAGGCTGCCCAGCACGCGGGCACACAGGAAGGTAGAAAGGCCGCATCTGAGTGCATCAATAGCCACACTGCTTTCTTTCTCCATCCGTCGCCATGGGGCACAGTTTCTGGACAATCAGCCGCCCCCTCCATAGGCACCGCTCAGCGTCTCAGTTCTGTCCGCGCACCCGACCCAGTCCCTTGGGCGCAGAGCAGAGACAGCAGGTTCTGAGCACACCAGGGAGCCGGCAAACTCCTCCTCCCCCTCCTGCCTTTGGGCGCTGGCCTCTGGTAGGCCCCAGGAACACAGGGAGGGGTGTCCGCGTCTCCGAAGGCTGTTTGTCCTCAGACTGGGGGTGCAGAGAGCGCCCCCGTGGGCAGCAGGGGGAGCGCGTCTCCGGAGGCTGTTTGTCCTCAGACTGGGGGGTGCAGAGAGCGCCCCCGTGGGCAGCAGGGGGAGCGCTGTGAAGGGTCGGCGTGGTTTCCTGGAAGCGCTGATGGCCCATGTGCTCTGCTCAGTTTCAGGCCACTGTGGAGGAGGGGTCGGTGGGCGTGATCGTCAACCTGACGGTGGAGGACAAGGACGACCCCAGCACGGGCGCCTGGAGGGCCTCCTACACCATCATCAACGGGAACCCGGCACAGAGCTTCGAGATCCACACCAACCCACTCACCAACGAGGGCATGCTGTCCGTGGTGAAGGTGGGCACGGGGGCGGGGCCAGCACTGCCGGGACTAAAGCCTAAGCTCCAGGTGGGGTGTGTCCCGTCCTGGGCACACAGGTGGGGTGTGTCCCGTCCTGGGCACACGGGTGGGAGAGTGTCCCGTCCTGGGCACACAGGTGGGAGTGTGTCCCGTCCTGGGCACACAGGTGGGAGAGTGTCCCGTCCTGGGCACACGGGTGGGAGAGTGTCCCGTCCTGGGCACACAGGTGGCAGTGTGTCCCGTCCTGGGCACACAGGTGGGAGAGTGTCCCGTCCTGGGCACACAGGTGGGAGTGTGTCCTGGCCCTGGGCACACAGGTGGGAGTGTGTCCCGTCCTGGGCACACAGGTGGGGGTGTGTCCCGCCCTGGGCACACAGGTGGGGGTGTGTCCCGTCCCCTGGGCACACAGGTGGGGTGTGTCCCGTCCTGGGCACACAGGTGGGGGTGTGTCCCGTCCTGGGCACACAGGTGGGAGTGTGTCCCGCCCTGGGCACACAGGTGGGAGAGTGTCCCGTCCTGGGCACACAGGTGGGGTGTGTCCCGTCCTGGGCACACAGGTGGGGTGTGTCCGTCCTGGGCACACAGGTGGGGTGTGTCCCGTCCTGGGCACACAGGTGGGAGTGTGTCCCGTCCTGGGCACACAGGTGGGGTGTGTCCCGTCCTGGGCACACAGGTGGGAGAGTGTCCCGTCCTGGGCACACAGGTGGGAGAGTGTCCCGTCCTGGGCACACAGGTGGGAGTGTGTCCCGCCCTGGGCACACGGGTGGGAGAGTGTCCCCGTCCTGGGCACACAGGTGGGGGAGTGTGTCCCGTCCTGGGCACCACGGGGGGGAGGAGTGTCCCGTCCTGGGCACACAGGTGGGGGTGTGTCCCGTCCTGGGCACACAGGTGGGGTGTGTCCCGTCCCTGGGCACACAGGTGGGAGTGTGTCCCGTCCTGGGCACACAGGTGGGAGAGTGTCCCGTCCTGGGCACAGCCTGTGTTCTTAGCCCTATGCTAAGAAGAGACAGCACAGGCTAAGGAGGGACAGCACAGGGCTAAGGCGCTCGCCCTCTGCCCAGCCCCTGACTCAGTCGCCAGCACCTCAGGATCCCCAGGGCAGAGCCAGGAATAGCCCCTGGACACCGCCTGCTGTGCCATTCTCTCCCCAAAAAGAAATAAGCCTAGAGCCTTACGGGCTGAGTGCCCGCCTCTGTGTGAGCCCCGAGTCCTGCCACAGCTCCCTCGCCTTCCCCCTGCACTGCCAGAGGTGCGCCCTGTTCTCTGAAAATACTATTTGAAATGAGACGCTCACTAGGTTTGATAGTGAGTTTTCAAAGAGACCTGAAAGTGTTTCAGCGCTCAGTGTGAGTGATTTCCCTTTCTTCCTAATTTTCCCCCAGACAGTCTTAGTTACTTTTGGAAACAGTCACACACTGGGGTGATTCTGGCTTGCAGCTGTCGACAGCAGGCGCCTCCCTCTCTGTGACAGAGATCATAAATCAAAGGCTCCTCCCACCCAGACTAAAGGCAGGCCAGCCTACGATTAACAAGCAGTGCAAGGTGTCAGAGCACCAGCAGGGGGCACCTCACTTGCTTTTTGCCATTTTCCTCCTGGGCACAAAAGGGCTGCCAGAGTCCCCAGCATCACATCTCCCTAACACTGTCTCGAAGCCCGGAGGCAGCCAGGTAAGGGAGAAGGAGAATGTCGATGTCCATGACACTTGTTAGCCAGATGACAGGTACCCATCCCGGGTGGGGTGGGGCGGGGTGAGGTAGGGGAGGGGTGGGGCGGGGCAGGGGGAGGGGTGGGGCGGGGCAGGGGAGGGCCCCCGCACTTTGTCTCTCCTCAAAGAAGGGCAAATCTTGGGGTCCTGGCACCTTGACCCCTACCCTTGCGGGCAGCGCTGCCTCCGCCCTCCCTGCAGGCAGCTTTTCCAGTCAGAAGTCAGTAGGTCAGAGGCCACGCCCTCCCTAACATTCAATAAAATATTAATTGAACCACCTGCCTCGGAAGCATTCTCAATTTCCTGCAGCAGCCAGGACGCATCACTAAGGTCCGGGACAGCAGGGGTCCCGTGAGCCAGCCAGAGCCAGGCCGCGGGGAGGGCAGTGAGCAGAGACCATGTGCCCCCGTCGGGTGAAGGGTCACTACCAGCTGCGGGAGACCCTGTGACCCCCAGCCCCTGTCTGGCCCCAGTCCGGGTGACCTTCACTCCCAGGAGCCTAGAGGTCAGCCCCTCAGCTCAGGGTGTCTGAGCTGGCCTCTGGTCTCTGAGCGCCCCCTGGCCTCTCTGGTGGCCTGTGTCCTTGCTGTCAGTCAGTCTCAGGCGAGCCTGTCAGGGCCTGGAGGGGCAGCAGGGCCCTGGGCAAGCAGGCCACTGATCCTCTCTCTGCTTCCAGCCGCTGGACTACGAGGTTTCCGCCTTCCACACGCTGCTCATCAAAGTGGAGAACGAGGACCCGCTGGTTCCCGACGTCTCCTACGGGCCCAGCTCCACGGCCACGGTGCACATCACCGTGCTGGGCGCCAACGAGGGCCCCGTATTCTACCCGGATCCCATGATGGTGACCAGGCGCGGGGACATCTCGGTGGGCAGCGTCCTGCTGACGGTCAACGCCACAGACCCCGACTCCCTGCAGCACCAGACCATCAGGTGGGCGCGGACTGGGGGCTGGAACAAGAGTAGACGGTTCAGGAGGGCAGGGTGGGGCGGGGTGGGGGGCAGGGAGGGGCGGGGCGGGGGGGCTGCCCTGGAAGGAGCACGCAGGGGGCGCACGGGAGGGGCCACGCAGGACAGGACGTGTGAGATGGGGCGCACCGGAGGGGCCACACAGGCGTGAGATGGGGCGCACCGGAGGGCCATGCAGGCGTGAGATGGGGCTCACGGGTCGGAGCGCATGAGACGTGCCTCCGTGTCTGCACCCCGAGCTGGGCGTGCACCGTACCAAGCTTCCAGGACTGGGCCACGCAGACAAGCGTATGCAGAGGGAGGGACCCGCAGCCTCCGCCTGGCTGTCTGGGTGTCATCGTCAGCTCGGCTTCAGTCCAACAAGAAACAGGAGTAGCGATGAAGTGTCTGTGTTTGGTGGCACCGGGCACCGGGCTGGCTGTGTGAGGTGCCCCAGCCCCATACCCCAACTTCCTGCAAAGGGCAGACCCGGAAGAGAGCATTTGGGGGGCTCTGCTTTCAGGCACCAGTACAGCTTGGGGGTATGAGACACAAGGAAAGGAGAGAGGGGAGGGGGGGGGAGAGGATGAAGAGGAGGGAAGAGGAGGGAAGGAGAGGAGGGGAGAGGAGGGAAGGAGAGGAGGGAAGGGGACCCGGCAACCAGTCTCCAGGGCAGAATGGATCTTCTTAGAACCCCTCAGAGAGCCGCAGGGGCCCTGAGCGGCTGTTAGGGTTGATGCAGGCGCCCACACCCCCCAGGGCTGGCTCGAACCAGCCTCTGTCCAGCCGTCCAGCATCCTGGGACTGGGCAAAGTGGGAGGCGCCTGTGCTGCCTTTGATCCTGGCAGGGACGTCCCGTGTGCCCACACCCGAGTGGCCTGGCACGGGCGTCCCTGGGTGCCCACACCCGAGTAGCCTGGCAGGGACGTCCCGGGTGCCCACACCCAAGTGGCCCCTCTCCGGCAGCCCAGGGCCTTCACGAACAGCCCCGAGCACTCTGCTCTTGACTGGAGCAGAGCCAGCCGGTGTCTGCAGGCATGAAACGGCTCTTCTGAGTGACTTGCGGTTTCTCCTTATTAATAAGTAAGAGAGATCGTGCAGGGAGCCTTCAAGAAGGCAGTTAAGAAGAAAGAAGATGATGGGGCCAGAGCAATAGCACAGCAGTTGGGTGTTTGCCTCGCGTGTGGTCAACCCAGGTTCCATCCCCGCCGTCCATCAGGTCCTGAGCCCCCCGGAGTGAGTCCTGGGCACAAAGCTAGGAGTAAGCCCTGAGCACCACTCTGGCCAAAGAAGAAATCTAAGTCGGTAAACAGAAGACAGTGTTTAAAGCTCTGTGATCCTCCCACTGAGGTCGTCCCTTGTACCTGCCCAGCCCGTGCCCTGGGCCTCCCCTCCCCTAGCGAATGGGGAGCTTAGGTCCGTCTGAGGGCCCACATCTGCCCAGGCTCTTTGCTGCCCTCACCCCTGTTGCTGAATATTTAGATCGCTTCCAATCACAGGCAATTATTTTTGCAAAGGTCAGTGGCCGTGCTTGCGGCTGAGTTGTTTAACGCATCATTAATTTTCTGAAGAATGCTGGGAAATGCTTGAGCCCCCGTCTTGACATTGTTAATGCGTTTTGTCGTGGAAAGAATGTGGTGGCCTTGGAGCTGGGCCACCGAAGCCTTCCTGCCCTTGTGACTGCCTGGCTGGACTAGGGGATGGGGAGTGGGCGTTGGTGCTCGGCGCTGGGGCAGGCAAATATGACAAACTTTGGCGAGTGGGAATCAGAGCTGGTGCTCACAGGCTGAAACGTCTTGTCACAGGAGCTCCAGGAGCTCGGCAGAGACCGGGAGCCCGCCGAGCCCATGACTTCCGGCCCCTCTGCCTGAGCCTGTGAGCAACTCAGCACTGAGCGACTTAGCTCAGCACTTCTCTCACGGCCCTGGGAGGAGAGAGAGAGAGAGAGAGAGAGAGAGAGAGAGAGAGAGAGACAGAGAGAGAGAGAGACAGAGAGAGAGAGAGAGACAGAAGAGAGAGAGAGAGAGAGAGAGAGAGAGAGAGAGAGAGAGAGAGAGAGACCAGCCACACCTTCCAAGGGAGCCTGGTCTTCGGACACAGGTTTCTGAGTCATGGCAGACCCTCTTCCTCTCTCTGACAGCGGCGACTCAGCCTGCCCCGGCCCTTGGGGGCCCCTGTTCCAAGTCCTCCTCCTCTTGCCTTTCTGCTCTTTCTATTTGTTTGCTTTTTAAGGCCTCCAGAAGGTTCGAGCCCAGCCGGTTCAGGATACCGCACGCAAGGAATACCCCAGCGCCCAAAATATTTATTCATGACCATTAGCAGGTTCTGCTGGTTCATCAGGGGCCCTTTCTCCACACTTCAGAGTGCTCAAAAGAAACCCCAGAAGCGTGGTGCGGAGGGGAGAGGCGTCCACAGGCTGCAGATGCTCGCGGTTCTGCACTTTTTTTTTTTTTCCTTTTTGGGTCACACCTGGCTATGCTGAGAGGTTCCTCCTGGCTCTGCACTCAGGAATTACTCCTGGTGGTACTCAGGAGACCATATGGGATGCCGGGGGGGTCGAACCCGTGTCAGCCGTGTGCAAGGCAAGCGCCCCCTCCCCGTGCTGCACCCCGGCCCCTGGCTCTACACCTTCAGAGGTCTCCGAGGCTGTTGGCGAAAGTCGTTGCCCCGGAACTCTTGTGCTCCTGTCCCCAGCGTTAGTCTCCGACACTTGGCTCGAACATAGACCGGCTTAGCATGTGCGGTTAGTCTCCGACACGTGGCTCAGAACATAGACCGGCTTAGCATGTATGGTTAGTCTCTGACACGTGGCTCAGAACATAGACCGGCTTAGCATGTGCGGTTGGTCTCCAACACGTGGCTCGGAACATAGACCGGCCTAGCATGTGCGGTTGGTCTCCGACACGTGGCTCGGAACATAGACCAGCTTAGCATGTGTGGGAGCGTGTGGGGGGCCATATGCCTTTTTGAAAACAAATAATAATAATATTTTCCGGGCCAGATTTAAGAATTTAATATGGGCTGACTCCGCCTTTAAATGTTAATCAGAAGATAAAGGCCAAATAATAACATTTCTACCTGGGGAAATTAAGAGAAGAGCTTCCATCGACTAAAATATATTATTAGCAGTTCATCTTAATTAAATGTGTTTCCTAACCTCAGTAATAGGATTTGGGGGTGAGGTCAATTCTGGGTGGGTTTTTTTTTTAATGAGATTTCTTTTTTTACCTTGAGTCAACAAACCCTGAGCTTCAAATGTAAATGAGCAGTTCACAGGGGCACCTTTGTAATTTTTAATTAAAGCAATGTCCTTCCATTGGAGGTTTATGGCAGCACTGTTTATCGCTACCGGATGTTTAATTATTTATGCAAATATATTAGCAGCACCTCCGCTTCATTTCAGTGGTCAGAGTTTTCCGTTATGAAGATGCCAGTGGAGAAACGAGGCCTAATAAATTAAACAAAAGAATTTTGAAAGATTGAACATCTTGCGTGGCCAAAATTAGAATCCTGAGTCTGCTGTGCTCCAGCCCCAGAAGGCTTCATTATTAACCTCAGTTAGAGGTGTCCACTGGCCGGCACACGGCGGCTGGCCCTCTGGACAGACAAGCGGTAGAGAAGGTTATTTTACAAGCCAGCCCCCTCTTCTTTCATCTACATACGCTGTTATGAATTTGCCACGGGCCAGACTTCCATTACTGAAAACATGACTTCAGTTGGGTTTCTGGGAACGTGGTTTGAGGCTGGTTCTCGTCAGCCCACGAAGCTAATTCTCAGACCCAATATAGGAAGCACTGACAAATGTTAAGATTAATCCTGGCCCGGTGTTTCCTAATTGGTTGAATCTGTTTAGTTAGATTGTGGCTTTTTTTTCCTTCCTCTTAATAAAGACATTTGGAATAGACGCCTGTCTCCAGGGCGGCGGGTGGCATGTTGGTTGGGAACACTGTGCATCTCGAATCGGAAGAGGCCTGACCAGGTCCAGCGCCTCTGTTGGTCCATCAGCAGCTCCAGGCCTTTGAGCCACACCTCCCCGGGGCCCACCACAGCCTTAGCCAGGCACCGGCTGGACAGTGCGTCTCGTAACTCATTTAAGGACGCGGTTTACCATCTGGCCCCGTGCGCTTTCCAATGCATCTTGAAGCAAGTGTCTCCAATCCCCAAACCCGGGCCTGGAGCACACTCCAGTGGCCCTGTGAATGCACACTCACTGTGCTCTGTGGCCTGAACACACTCCAGTGGCCTGAGCACACTCCAGTGGCCCTGCTCGTGGCCAGGCACCTGTGTGCTGCGAGCAGTGTCAGGACCTCACACAGTCGGCCTGCTGCAGCCGGGTCCTGGTGGGATCAGCCATGGCTCTACCTCACGAGGATTTAACAAGCTCCAACAGTAAGCCAGCCTTTTCGACCATTAGGACACAGCAGAGCAACCGTTAAAAACCGCCGTCAGAGGGCCAGAGAGATTGCACAATGGGTAGCGCACTTGCCTTGCAGAGTTCCGTCCCCCAGTTTCCCAAATGGTCCCCTGAGCTCCACCAGGAGCGATCCCTGAGCAGAGAGCCGGGAATAAACCCTGAGCATCGCTGGGGTGGCAACACAATAAAACAACCCAAGCTATCAGGAGGCCAGGACTAGGGCTGAGAGGTAGAAGTGGGCACCCCCAAAACACAGGTAGAACCCTGGAGACTCCGTTCCAGTTTGGGGGGGACAAGAAAGCAAAGAAATGGCACAAAGCACATAAGGTCCTAATGGGGGACGAGGAAGGAGGGGGCAGAGCAGGGGTGTGGCCGGCGGGGCTTAGGCTGCGACGCGGGGCAGTGAAGCGGCAGCTGCCAGGAGTGCAAGTGTGTGTGTGTGTGCATAGGTGTGTGTGTGAGAGTGTGTGTCAGTATGCATGTGTGTATGTGAAGGCATGAGTGAATGAGTGTGTATGTGAGTGTGTACGTGTGTGTGTGCATGAGTGTGTGTGGAGTGTGTCAGTGTGTATGAGTGTGTACGTGTGTGTGCATGAGTGTGTGTGAGTGTGTGTGTATGTGCGTGTGCACATGTGTGTATGAGTGTGTGTGTGAGAGGAGTGTGTGTCAGTGTGAATGTGTGTATGTGTGAGCATGAGTGTATGAGTGTGTGAGAGTGTGTGAGTGTGTACGTGTGTGTGCATGAGTGTGTGTGAGTGTAGTGCAGTGTGTGTGTGTACATGGTGTGTGCATGAGTGTGTGTGGAGTGAGTGTGTGTCAGTGTGTATGTGTGTATGTGTGGGCATGAGTGTATGAGTGTGTATGTGAGTGTGTGAGTATGTACATGAGTGTGCATGAGTGTGTGTGTGCTGCAAGTGTGCACGTGTGTGCATGAGTATATGTGAGCGTGTGTGTCAGTATGTATGTGTGTACGTGTGAGCATGAGTGTATGAGTGTGTATGTGAGTGTGTGAGTATGTACGTGAGTGTGCATGAGTGTGTGTATGTGTGAGTATGTGTGTGAAAGAGAACATACAGGGAGGGGTGGGATGTTTGGGGTCACTGAACAGTGCTCAGGCTTTACGCCATTCTGGGGGCAGGTGCACAGGGGGGCGGGGGCACAGCGTGGGGGCCTGGGGGCACGGGGGGCAGGGCACAGGGGGTGGGGCACAGCGGGGGGCAGGGCACAGTGGGGATGGGGGGGCACAGTGGGGGGCTGGGGCACGGGGGGCGGGGGCACAGCGGGGGAGGGGGCACAGCGGGGGGCGGGCACAGCCCACTGTGTGCGGGGGGGCCAGTGCCGGCCCCTCTGTGCTCTCGCTCAGCCCGAGTGGCTCCTTTAATGCAATGTTGTTTTTCAACCGACGTGAATGCGAAGTTCCTGAAGCGCAAACCACGCCCTGTGCAACTGCTCACTTCCCCGCACCTGCCCTGACCAGGCTGGCAGAGCCCCGCGGCACTGAAGGTGGGACGGCGCCCACTGAGACCCGGCCTGGCGGGCAAGGGCCGTGCCTCCTGGTGGTCGGCAAAGCCGATGGCTGTCTGCTGGAGAAGGGGTTTCGGGGAACCAGACCCGCTCTTGGAAACCCACCCCTGGACTCCAGGGGAAGGAGCGTCTCAGGATGGGAGGGACCTTGACGTCCAAATGATTCGGGAACGGAGCCAGGGGCCAGGACTGACAGCCCAGGGCAGTGGGGCGGACGCGGAGCGGAGCTAATGGCGCATTGTGAATCTGACTGTGCTCTCGGGTAAGCCCCAGAGAGTGAGGGAGTGGGCTGGAATTCAGATTCAGGCAGATCCCACCCAAGAGCTTTTATCTCTTTGAGGGGGTGCGGGCGGCACACACCTAGCAGTGCTCAGAGCTGACTCCTGGCTCAGCGCAGGAACCTCTCCTGGGGGCTTCCTGGGGCCATTTGCGTCGCCGGGGTCGAACCCAGGTCAGAAGCTAGCGCCCTGCCGTACAGTCACTCTGGCCCCAAGCCAAGAGCTTTTATTATTTTAAATCAAGAAAACGTCTTTAAATAATATTTTTTGCTTCTTGAATTAATTGTACAAGAGGAGAAGCAGTCTTTAAAAACAACGCAAACCTAAACATAAGGCTCTGTGCCCGGCCAGCCGAGGCTCCAGCGTACGGGGCGTGGGCCCCTCTCAGCTCTGAATCTCGGATCCCCGTGGCTTGGAAACACGCGGGGCGGGGGCAGCAGGACAGAAAAGGTGGGTCCGGCTCCTCCGCTGGGACCCTCTTGGACCACCGTGCTCCCGCCGGCCTATCAGGGTAAGGGGTATCTCTCCCACACTCATGCGCGCTGAGAGCTCAGGAAGGAAACACGCCATGGCGCAGAGGACAGGGCGCTCCAGGCGTGGGTCACACACGTCACCTTGCCCTGGTGTGTCCCTGGCGGCTCCACATGCTCACGGCCCCCTTGCTTGCAACCCCTGTCCCAGTGGATCAGGAATGGCCAAGAGCGGCTCCTGGGCGCCACGTGGGAGAGCCCCCGGAAAGAAACATTTGCTTAGCCAAGAGACTGCGAGGCCACGCTTTCAGAGCGTTTTTTTTTTTTTTTCCTTTTTGGGTCACACCGGCGATGCTCAGGGGTTGCTCCTGGCTCTGCACTCAGGAATTACTCCTGGCGGTGCTCGGGGGACCATATGGGATGCCGGGGATCGAACCCGGCCGGGCGTGCAAGGCAAACGCCCTCCCGCTGGGCTATGGCTCCGCCCTTTCAGAGCGGTTTGAACCTGGCTTTAGACTAGTGGATCCCAGGTTAGTATTTTAATGCCTCTGCGCAGAGTCTGGGAGGGGCTTTGCATCTGGCCTGGCTTTAATCAGCAGCGCGGGTTGATGTAATTAAGTATCTCTTCTTAATTGCGCATGTTCTCTTCGGTTGCCCCCACCACCGCCATGGGCGAGAGGAAGAGAGAAGAAAGCCCACACCTTCCCCCAGAGTCGCTGAGTTCCGTGCTCAGGAGCGACTCCCTGGAAAGGGATGGGCAGGAGCACCGGGCAGAGGAGCCTCCTGCTAGGAGAGGGGAGCACTCTCGAGGCCCTCCTGCCCCTTGCTGACCGTCAGTGCAGAGCCACAGAGACCGTTACCCAGGGAGCCCACTGGCCTCGCCCCGAACCCCGAGGGGAGTCAGTGGCTGGTGGGGCGGCCACCCCTGGGCTTCTTGTTCCACTGGTGCTTCTTCCTCTACCCCGTTTGGTGGGAGCAGGAGTCAGCAAATTCTGCCCCTGCAATGCTAAGGCCACCCTATGCACCAACAGGCAAGCCTGGGTGCCAGTTAGACTATTCACACGAGCAGCCAGGGGCCGGATGTGCCCTGAGGCCGTGTCTGCTGACCGCTGCAGCAGAGCCCTGCCCGGGCATGTTGGTGCGCTTGCCTATGCCCCTTCTGCAGGGATGCTCTGAGGCCACTTTCACCTGCACCTGTGCCGTGCCTGTCCCTGAGCGACCCCCCAGCCAGGTTGACTGGACACGCAACCCCCAAACACGGCATTGTGAGACAGCAGGACCAGCTGAGACAAGGCCCGTCCATCGTCTCTCCTCTCCTGTGGTCACTCGCAAAAAGTTCATTTTCTGGCAAATCCAAACCTCAAATGACCGTAAGGGTGGGCAGCCTCTAGGTATCAGCCACCTGCCCTGGATGCCTCGAGCTTCCACACAGCGGCCCTAGAGCCACGCATGTGGCGTCGCTCAGAGTGGGTGCGTGTGTCAATCATTGAGGGCAGTTGAATGCTCGGAGCCCCACTGGCCCTCAGGTGTCCACTCTTCTCACTGCCCATCCATCCCTATGGGGGCACATCACCGGCCTCAGCACTGTGGTGACCTCTCTCCTCTCATCCTCTTCTGATGGCGCTAGGTGTGTGTGTGACGTGTGTGTAGCTTGCCATGGGCAGTTTCATTCATTCTGAGGAAACGCACACCCCGAGGAACTACCAACCTGGTCACCCTAGGGCATGCAGCCAGCGCCCCACCCGCACCGAGGAACCCAGACACTCAGAGTGTTTTCTTTGATTCATGAGCACTGACCTGGGTTTGGGTTTTATTCCTTGGGGAGACAGCTGGTGATGCTCAAAGCTTACTCCTGGCTCTGCGCCGAGTCATTCCTGGTGGTGCTTAGGGGACCCTATGGGATGCCGGGATCCGTCACAGGTCAGCTACATTCAAGGCAAGTGCCCTCCCAGCCCGTAGAATGCAGACGCTGACTGCTGAGAGTGTTCCCTCTCCCTTCCCTCTACTTTCTGCCGGCACAGTTGTGTGAGGGGTCCGTTCGTGTACCCTTTCCTGAGAGCACATACAAAGGCTCCCTCACAGCCGTTCAGCACCGTCAGCTCCTGCCCCAGTGGGCCTCAGGTCACCCCAAAAGACAGAAATCGTGGCATTCCCAAGGGGTCCCCTCGCTTGCTTTTTGTATTTGGGGCGTCTGTTTCGGCTTTTGGCCCCCGCCTGCTGTGCTCCGCTTCCTCCTAACAACGCCGCTTGTTCTTTTATTTTCTCTGTTATTTATCATCTTTCTCTCCTGCTGCTTATCACCTCAGCTGCTAGTTGGTTCAATGCCAGTTTCATAAGCTCCAGGACTGAGCGGGGACCTTACTGGGGACAGGCAGGGACCAGCGAAGCAAGGACATCCTCCTGGGGACAGAAGGGGCCGTGGAAATGAACAGGACAGCTGTCACAAGCCCAGAGGAGAAGCAATGCCCAAGTCACTGCGGTGGGGACTCTGGGAGTGGAGACAGGCTCGGGGAGGGACCCGCGCCTGCAGCTATTTTAAATGTAAGCCCGCGTCCTCGTCCCTCCAGTAATTTAAATGCTTTTCAATGAGTAACATTTGCTCATGGTGGAAAAAAAAATTAACAAGCACGGAAGAGAATAGAGAAGCGAATTAAAAAATCACCTTTAATGTCGCCCCTGGCGATGACCACCATTATAGCTCGTTCTGTTAATTCCGCAGGCCGGGGCAGAGGGCCCCAATCGGCTTCATTCCGTGTAATTAAACAGGCCACGGGAACGCTATCAGCTTCCTGGGGAGCTGAGTTGTGTTTATTTTTTAAGAGCTAATTTTTGGTTAACAAGGATGAATGTAACATTTCAGAGGAGTCTAATTACACCCCTTCCCCTTCTCCACAAAACAGCGCCGTCCCCCAGGAAGAGCGGAGTCGGGACTCAGAGGATAGATGGGAATTCTCGGGGACGTTTTTCATGTCACTGTGCGGACAGTTGTGGGAGCGCCCGACAGTGAGGCTGGGTCGTGACTCACTGTCCGCACTTAGCTCAGGGAGGGCCTGACTAGCCTCTTCCCACCGCAGAGATGACCAGGATGGCAGGAACCGGAGAAGCGGGAGCCGAGATGCTCCCGGGGTGACAGGGTGGGTGTGACCTGCTGACTTACTGCAGGACGTCTGTGCGCGACTCCGTCTGTGCGCGACTCCGTCTGTGCGTCACTGCCGTCTGTGCGTCACTCCCGTCTGCGCGGCTCCCGTCTGTGCGTCACTCCCGTCTGTGCGCGACTCCGTCTGTGCGCGACTCCGTCTGTGCGTCACTGCCGTCTGTGCGTCACTCCCGTCTGTGCGCGGCTCCCGTCTGTGCGTCACTCCCGTCTGTGCGTGACTCCGTCTGTGCGCGGCTCCGTCAGTGCGTGACTCCGTCTGTCGTGGCTCCGTCTGTGCGCGGCTCCGTCTGTGCGTCACTCCCATCTGTGCGTCCCTCCCGTCTGTGCGTCCCTCCCGTCTGTGCGTCACTCCCGTCTGTGCGTGACTCCGTCTGTGCGTCACTCCCGTCTGTCGTGGCTCCGTCTGTGCGCTCGGCTCCGTCTGTGCGTCACTCCCGTCTGTGCGTCACTCCCGTCTGTGCGTCACTCCCGTCTGTGCGTCACTCCCGTCTGGCCCTAGACCTGGCCGCGGGAGCCCCCCACCCACCGCCCCCAGGATGCTGTCAGATCAACTGTAGATTAAGGTTCAGTCTAGATTCCCCAGGGCCCTACCTGGGCTCTCCAACTGGCCTTCACCCAGGATGAGCCACGCCCTGCCCAGAGCTTGGGTGTGCCCTGGCTGGGCTCTGCCCCTCCCGCTGCCTCTCCTCGAAGGCTCCCAGGCAGGGCTCCAGCTTCAGCACCACGGACAGCGGCAGATCCAGGCTGCCTCACAGCTGGTGGTGCTCTCTGTCTCCCTTCCTGCTCCCCTCCTCCCTGCTCCCCTCCTCCCTGCTCCCCTTCTCCGTGCACCCCTCCTCCCTGATCCCCCTCCTCCCTCCTCCCCTCCACCCTGTTCCCCTCCTCCCTGCTCCCCTCCTCCCTCCCCCCTCCTCCCTCCTCCCCTCCTCCCTCTTCCCCTCCTTCCTCCTCCCCTCCTCCCTGCTCCCCCCTCCTCCCTGCTCCCTTCTCTCCTCCTCCCTGCTCCCCTTCTCTGTGCACCCCCTCCTCCCTGATCCCCCTCCTCCCTCCTCCCCTCCACCCTGCTCCCCTCCTCCCTGCTCCCCTCCTCCCTGCTCCCCTCCTCCCTGCTCCCCTCCTCCCTCCTCCCCTCCTCCCTCCTCCTCCCTCCTCCCCCTCCCTCCCTCCTCCCCTCCTCCCTCCTCCCCTCCTTCCTCCTCCCCTCCTCCCTGCTCCCCCTCCTCCCTGCTCCCCTGCTCCCCCTCCTCCCTGCTCCCCTTCTCCGTGCACCCCTCCTCCCTGATCCTCCTCCCTGCTCCCTCCACCCTGCTCCCCTCCTCCCTCCTCCCTGCTCCCCTCCTCCCTGTTCCCCTCCTCCCTGCTCCCTCCTCCCTGCTCCCCTCCTCCCTCCTCCCCTCCTCCCTCCTCCCCTCCTCCCTGCTCCCCCTCCTCCCTGCCCCTCCTCCCTGCTCCCCTCCTCCCTGCTCCTCCTCCTCCCTGCTCCCCCTCCTCCCTGCTCCCCTGCTCCCCTCCTCCCTGCTCCCCTCCTCCCTGCTCCCCCTCCCTCTCTGCTCCCCCTCTTCCCTGCTCCCCCTCCTCCCTGCTCCCCTCCTCCCTGTGCCCTCTCCTCCTTCCCCTCCTCCCTGCTCCCCCTCCTCCCTGTGCCCTCTCCTCCTTGCTTCCCCTCCTCCCTATGCCCCTCCTCCCTGTGCCCCCTCCTCCCTGCTCCCCTGCTGCCCCTCCTCCCTGCTCCCCCTCCTCGCTGCATTTGATTTCAAGTCCTGCCACTGGGGAGTTGGAACTTCCGGCCAGATGCTGACCATGCTGCCATGCAGGAGATAAAGCTTAGGGTCTCTGACAGGGATGAGACAGGGAAGGAAGGAGGGAGGGGGAGGGAGGGGGGCAGGCAGGCAGGCAGGCAGGCAGGCAGGCAGGCAGGCAGGCAGGCAGAGCCCAGAGACAGCCCGGAGGCAGCTTTGTCCTAGAGCCTTCCTGGGACCTTCTCGCCTGGGCTCGGCATCTCGGGCAGCTGCCCCGAAAGTGGCCTCCCCAGGTGGCTGCCAGAGGACGGAGGAGAGAGCCGGGCACCGAGGGCCTTTGTACCCTGTGAGGTGGTGGCATCATCACAGGGCTGGCCCAGTGCCAGGGGAGCAGGGAAACGGCCGTGCCCTCTGCCTCATGGGCACAGAGCGTGTGCCCAGGGCGGTGTCCGTGTCCACTTCCTGTGGACTGTGTCTTCCTGAAAGCCGCAGAATGGTAGAGGCCTGTCCAAGGCCACTTGTGGGCAGGGAGAGAAACCGGCTGCTCCAGGGGCTCAAGACCACACCTCGGACAGCCCTGAAGAACTTGTCCTTGCCGGATGCCCGTGGTGGCGGCCAGGGTGGGCCAGGGTCACTCCTGTGAGCACAGCCCAGCTTGTCTATGCAGAAGGGCAGCTTCTGACCTCTGACCTCTGACCTCTGCCCATACATACCAGAAACACCTGCTCCCCAATGTCAGCCAGTTCTGAGCCAAAATGTGCGTCTGAGAGAGCCGAGCTCAAGGTGATGACTGAGGACATTCCCGAGTGCCGAGGGGGCTCAGGAGAGCGGGTGCCGGGCCTCCCACCCGCCCCAGCCAGGCCTTGCTGTCTGCTCCGTCCACTCCTGCCTTGCCAATTACATCGTGATTCTTCTTAAAATTGAATTTAAACTCTGTTAGAAACATGTTGAAGGCCTGTGCTCATTTTTCACCAAATTGAACTCGTTAAAGTTTCAGTAATAGAAAAAAAATCTTTCCAAGTTCAACTGGAATTTTTTTTTCTGTTAACTGACTATCAAAGGCTCCAGACTTAGGAATAGGCCCTGCGCCTGAGCGAGATTGGCCTGTTTGTAAGCGCTGGGGTCTCCCACTAAGCGCCCTGCCCCGACCCACAGTCGACACCCACGTTCCCTGGGTGTGGGTGTTGCTGGAAGCTAACCCCATCTGGGAAACATCTAGAACTTTCTAGGTTCCTCCAGTCCTCCTCCTATAAAACTGAGGCTCACCCTTCCAAGTCCCCGTCTGCTTACTCTGGCTCGCTTCTCAAGCCTCGGCTTTCCGGAGCCTTTGAGAACTGGAATTTGGTTTGTTTTGATTGGGGGCCACACCCAGCAGTGCTCAGGGCTGACTCCTGGCTCTGTGCACAGGGATCACCCCTGGTGGAGCTCGGGGGTACCCTGTGGGATCGAACCCATGTCGCCACATCCAGAACAAGTGACTTTCCAGCCACACTGCCGCTCTGGCCATGGGTGGCATTTTGGGGGGTCACGTGACATCATCAGCTTTTGAGGGCATACCCGAGCGAGGCCTCCTTCATTCCCGTCTCCCTGTCCCCTCCAGTGAGGGCGCAACAGCCCCGAGGGTCTGTGCTCAGAGAGTGCCGCCTTCTCCACAGCCAAGGTCGCGGCTTTGCTGCTGCATCCTGCGGGCGGGCATCGGGCCGGCATCGGCTAGATCTGGAGCCAGCCCAGGGCTGCCCCTGGACTCACAGCGGTCACCCTCCCTTGACCCTCTCTTTGCTGCTCCGTGTCCACTTCTCACTCCAAGAGCTGCCCGCCTTCTCTGCGCTGCCCTGACCCAGAGCGTGGCTTTCTGCTGGCAGTTGTATGCTGGCACATGTCCTGGCATTTCTAGAGAGCTCGCGTGAGAGTGGAACCGTCACCCCTGCTCAGAACCTGGAAACCCCAGAATGCACCTGGGGCTGGACGCAGCCGCCACTGTGAGCAGTGCAGGCGTGCGGAGGGAGAGATGGTGGCGGGAGCCAGACAGCCCAGTGGTCAGGGCCTGCAGGAGTGGGGCGGGCACAGTGCGCCCAGGGGATGCTATGAGGGGGTCAGCAGGATGTTGTGTCTGGGTTACCTTAGCACCCCAATTCACGATGCCGCCATCGGGAGGCTTGTGCCCGTAGTGCCCCTGTGTCCACCCTAAGGGCAGGCGTGCTCAGTGCCGGACCCTGATGCCAGAGGAGTGCCCGGCAAGGAGGACCTTGGCAGAGTGACAGGTGAGACGCGCCCGACCGTGGCCATCATTGTCCCTCCGACTCTGGTGAATGTCCTCCGGCTCCCGAAACATTCTCACAGGGCTAGGAAATGCGCCTGGTGTCGGAAGCTGACACCATCTTCCTGCTCCGGCGGTCTCCAGGAAGCTGGAAACCACAGCCACGCTCGCTCCTTTTTCTTCTCTGCCATCAGACTTTATTTTTCAGAGCATCTTTTTCCATCATAGCAAAACTAGGGGAGACTAGAAAGTCCCCATGCACACACCCGCCCCAGAAACGAAGGAAGGGAAAGAGGAAGGGAGGAAGGGAGAAAGGAGGGCAGGAGGGAGGGGGAGTAAGAGGAGGGGAAGAAGGAAGGAAGGAAGGCAGGCAGGCAGGCAGGCAGGCAGGCAGGCAGGCTGGCAGGCAGGCAGGCAGGCAGGCTGGCAGGCTGGCGGCCCCAGTCACTGACCCAAGCACAGGCCTGTGAGGGGCCCGGCAGTGTCTGCTGCAGGCAGCAGAGCAGGGAGCACCCGAGGACTGAGCCCGAAGGACTTTCTGAGCAGGGAGCGCCCGAGGACTGAGCCCGAAGGATTTTCTGAGCAGGGAGCGGCGCCGCATCACATCCAAAGCTCACATGGACGTGGGGGGCAGAGACAAGAGGGCGGGAAGCAGCGGCGAGCGGCCACTGTGAGGACACACGGGCGGACCCAGAGCTGGACCGAGAAAGGACAGTTCCAGGGCTCTGCCAGGGCACCTGTTCCTGGCCTCCTCCCTCAGAACGACGGGCAGCCTCCACCTGCTCCCAGCTCCCAGGCGCCATCCTGGGCAATGCAGGATCTCAACAGCTGCTCAAAGCCCTCAGGCACGGGCCCTATCAGGACCTTCCTGACCCTCCGCCCTAGGGCCGCACCCGGGGTCTACCCCTGAGCGCAGGGATTCCACCAGGCACTTTGATCCCCACAGGCTGAATCCCGACTCGGTGCGAGCACCCGGGACCCAGCCTCCTGCTCATGGAAGCCCCAGGCCACTCCACACACACACACGCACACACACACACACACACACGCACGCACGCACACACACACGCACACCACTGCTCCAGGCACACTGACCCCCCACACACACACGCACACACACTCACATACTCACACGCACACTCACACGCACACACACATGCACACCACTGATCCAGGTGCACTGACCCCCCACACACACACACACACACTGACCCCTGCTTGCTCCCTCTTGGGGCCTCGACACCTGTCCACGGGCCGGCAACGGCTGCAGGGACTGACGCTCACTGAGGCGCTGCCTGGAGAGCTTCAGGCCAAGACCTTCGTCCCCCTCGGCCATATAGGAAATGAAGTGACCAAAAGAAGCCCAGAGCAGGAGACGGTCAGGTTCGGGAAGAGCTAAAGCCGCTCGGTTCTAATGAAGGTTTCAAAGCAGATTTTCCAGGGCCGAAATATCTACTTGGGCTCATTTACAAGCCGTCATCTGCAGGGAGGCGGGGCTGGGGCCTCCACCCGTTGTCAGTTAACTCCCTGGGCTGTCAGAAGAGAGGAGGATGTCGAGGCCGCCCATCAGGCTTCAGGCTGGTGGACGCTTTCTTATACAAACCCTGCGTTTGCGCTGAGTCTGGGGCGTAAATCTCCTCCTCAAGATCTTCCCTTAGAAAATGACGCCGTGCAGCCAGAGCGAGCAGTTGATCCGGGCTTTCTCCTCACTGTTGATTTTTCTCACCTTTGATGACTGCCGTTTCGCTTCCGCACTTACACGTTATTGCAAAATGTCACATGTCCTGTATTTAAAATGACCAGAGTTGAAAATGCCCACCGGGAAGTAGCCATGTAACTCTTCACTCCAGAATAATGGTCACTCTGGGAAAGACGGTCACCATTTACCAGAGCTCACATGGAGACACCTCCATGCCCTTTGCAAATGGGAAACTGTGGCCCAGCTCTGAGACCACTTAGTCCCAGATTATGGCAGGAGCAGAACCTCTTTTCGGGCGTGGGCAAGACCAGGATCCTTCATGAGGTGGGGAAAAGACCAATAACCTCCTGGAAAAACAAATGGGTTATTCCGTGTGCACAGCAGGGGTGGACTCGGGAGAGGCCAGCGGCGGGACAACGCCTGTTGGGCTCCTCTGTCATTAGCTGTTGGCGCGTCAGATGCTTCACTCATTCCGCCCGCTCTTCGTCGATCCATCACTTGCTCGCCATCACGCATTCTTCGCTCGCTTATTCTTCATTGATCATGTACTCATTCTTGCTCCACTGATGCTTCATCAGGCCGGGCGAAGCCTCTCCCCGGGCGGCAGTGCTGTAGTCAGCCGTTAGCGCCATAAATAAAGACCCTGGAGATGAAACAGTCTTCCGTGGGTTCAGCCCGTGTCAAGCAGGCAAAAATGAAAGCAGGTCAAAATACCTCTGTCATTTTCTTGGCTGTGAGTTAAAAGTGGAATATTCGGAAGAGCCTCATGGGAACGGTGCTCGGCGCCAGCCTTTTCGGTTGCTCTAATCGCCTCGGGAGCCTGGGGAATTCACCTCGTGGAGGAGCTTGTTCTGTTCTCTAACAGGTTTCCTGGGACTCTGCAACTGCCGATCAGAACAGACAGCTCCGCGGGGCTCAGCATGGCCGCAGGGCTGGCCTGCCCTCACCCCAAACTCTCACTCGGTCTCCGTGACCTCCCTCCACTCCCCCTGCCCCCAGCTCCCTCCTCCCTGCCTGACTTTGCTCTCACGACATGCCCGTGGACTGAGCCACACTCCGTGACGCTTGCTAGTGTCTGTGGCGCTTGCTGTGGTTGGTGACATTTCCTGGTGTTGGTGACGTTTCCCATTTTGGGGTCTGAGGCCTCTTTATCCCTCAGTAGAGAGGCACGACTGTGGAAACAGAAACTGCACAGTGTCACCATGAAAGACACAGCCGTCGTTCTCTTTCCCTCAGCTTCGTGAGTCCAACATGCGGAAGCGCCCAGAGAAGCCGCAAAGGGCACCTCCTTATCACCCAGATTCTGCTGCCGGCATGTTACCTCATGTTAGCCTTGTTACCTCGTGTTACCTCGTGTTATCCTGTGTTACCCCATGTTACCTTGTTACCTCATGTTACCTCGTGTTATCCTGTGTTACCCCGTGTTACCGTGTTACCTCGTGTTACCTCATGTTGTCCCGTGTTACCCCATGTTACCCCTGTTACCCTTGTTACCTCATGTTATCCTGTGTTACCCCATGTTACCCTTGTTACCTCATGTTGTCCCGTGTTACCCCATGTTACCTCTGTTACCCCATGTTACCTCATGGTATCCCATGTTACCCCATGTTACCCTTGTTACCTCATGTTACCTCATGTCCTGTGTTACCCCATGTTACCCCTGTTATCCCATGTTACCCTTGTTACCTCATGTTATCCCATGTTACCCCATGTTACCCCAGTTACCTCATGTTACCTCATATTATCCCATGTTACCCCATGTTACCCTTGTTACCTCATGTTATCCCTTGTCACCCCATGTTGCCCTTGTTACCTCATATTACCTCATGTTATCCTGTGTTACCCGTTACCCTTGTTACCTCATGTTACCTCATGTTATCCTGTATCACCCCATGTTGCCCTTGTTACCTCATGTTACCTCATGTTATCCTATGTTACCCCATGTTACCCATGTTACCCATTACCCTTGTTACCTCATGTTACCTCATGTTACCTCATGTTATCCCATGTTACCCTGTTACCTCATGTTACCCCCATGTTACCCTGGTCCCTCATGTTACTTCATGTTATCCTGTGTTACCCTCTGTTACCCCATGTTATCCTCAAGTTACCCTTGTTACCTTATGTTAGTCCATGTCACCCCATATTTCCTAAGTTACCCCATGTTACCCTTGTTACCTCATATTACCTCATATTGTCCTTGTTTCCTCATGTTATCCTGTGTTACCCCATGTTACTCATGTTATCCCCATGTAATCTGTACCCAGCTGTCCTTCTCTCAGGGATAAGACCCACCTCAGGGATGGACTCTTAGGGGCCCATTTCCAAACTCAACCTGGCAAAATAAAGTGTCCATGCCGGAGACATTAAAGCCTTTGGCATAAGCCCCGCAAGTCCTAGCCTGTGACAGGCAAAAGTTCTGAGAGAATGAGGGTTCGGGGGTCCTGTCCTCAGCCCCATCCGAGGTGTGTCCAGTCATTTGGACCCTCTGGGATGCTCAGAGTGTTGGTCTGGAGACCGTTTTCCAACTGAGGGTTCCCTCAGCTGCTGCCTCTAAGACTATCAGGCTCTAATTTTTGATTATTCAGTTGATTTGCATCCTCTGGGCAGCATTGAGTCTATGGAGAGGTCCGTGTCTGTGGAGGGGTCCGTGTCTGTGGAGGGGTCCGTGTCTATGGAGCGGTCCGTGTCTGTGGAGGGGTCCGTGTCCGTGGAGGGGTCCGTGTCTATGGAGGGGTCCGTGTCTGTGGAGGGGTCCGTGTCTGTGGAGGGGTCCGTGTCTATGGAGCGGTCCGTGTCTGTGGAGGGGTCCGTGTCTGTGGAGGGGTCCCCGCCTGTTGAGGGGTCCGTGTCTGTGGAGGGGTCCGTGTCTGTGGAGGGGTCCCCGCCTGCTGAGGGGTCCATGTCTGTGGAGGGGTCGCCGCTGTGGAGGGGTCCCCGTCTGTGGAGGGGTGGCAGACCCCAGGGCATCTGCAGGGTGACTATGAGTCACCCTGGGTCAGCTCCATCTGACCCAAATCTCCCCCAAGGGCACCAGTGCTGTGCCCGATCTCTCTGTGAGCATTCTACCAGGCCCAAAGGCCAAAAGGCTCCAGAGAGAACCAGGGGCTGGATAGACGCTTACGGGGTTGAGGAGACTGCCCTGCATGTTGCCTGCCCAGCCCTGAGCTCAGGCACCGGTATGGGCCTCTGAGCACCACAAGAGTGATCCTTGAGCCAGAGCCAGAAGTAAGCCCCTGGGCGCCTCCGGGTATAGCTAAAACACACACACAAAAAAAAAAAATTTAATAAAATTAAAAAAGTAAGAGTCTCAAACAATAATACAGCAGGTAGGGCATTTGCCTAACATACAGCTGACCTGGGTTCAAAAGAGCATCCTATATGGTCCCCTGAGCACCACTCGGAGTAATTCCTGAGTGCAAAACCAGGAGTAACCTCTGAGCACCATTAGCTATGACACAAAAAGCCCCCCAAAATTAATCAATTAATACAAAAACAGACCTAATATCTGTCTGACTGTCTCTCTCTCACACACACACTCACACACACACACAACTGGGCCAATCTGATCTGCTGGTGACCCCGCTTCTCCCAATAACCCAGTGTGCCCTCGTCATGGGAGAGGAGATCTCCAACATCCCCTGGGAGCACACAGATGAGCTCAGGAACACAGCAGACGTGGCAGATGGCCGCCGCCGCGACGCTGGGCCCCTGCTAGCCCTCCGCAAGCCCACCCATTCCTGCCCGCTTCCCGCCTGTTTCCCACCCATTTGCCGCCCCTTCCCCCACGCCACCCCCACGCTGATCCTCATCTATGCCCACACCTTGTGCTTGTAGCACAAGCAACTGCCTGACACACCGAGTCTGAAGTGAAAGATCTTGGTCTCTGCTGCAGCACCAGGAGAGATGCCAGGACGCGGGCAGAAGGGACTGACCGTCCAGCACTGTCCAGCTCTGTGGGTGCCACCCGGGCAGCCCCCCAGGGAGCCCCCTTGCTCTTTGCAGTGCCCCATGCTGCCATGAGCTGCCTCACAGGAGGGGCAGTGGCGCCTGCTTAGAAGGCCCCAGGCCCGTCTCCCCAGCCCGTCATCTGCTAATGGACCTTCCCCGTCCTTCCCACCTGACCCCACAAGGCAGGTCCTCAGCCAGCCAGCGCATCTGAAATGGGCCCTGCTTTTCATTTAACACTCCTTCCCCTGTAACAAGCAAAGTTCACATTACAGATAAATTGCCTGGAAATTCCAATTTAATAAGGCCTCCGCGTCGTTCAGACCGGGAGCGCGGCGAGCATCCCGCTCTTACACCAAGAGGGTTACTTGGAAGACAGCCTCGAAAATGTCAGACTCACATAGCGCCCGACTGAGTGTCTGAAGGGCTGACTGGGCAAAAAGTGTCCCTGGGCCAGGAAGGGCAAGAAGGGCCGGCGAGGCCACAGGTCTGTCGGAGGAGCCTCTCCTCACGGGTCCCCGCAGCTCGGAGTTTGGGGGCCCGTGGGTCAACAGCCCCCAGCCCCTACCTCCACCAGAGGAGACTGACCCCAGAAGCTCATGGGGGCATCGAGGTGTCTGGAGGCAAACGCCCCGTCCCGTCGTCCCAACAGAAGAAGCAGAGCCAGAGCAATAGCTCAGCAGGAGGGCGTTTGCCCTGCACGCGGCTGACCTGGGTTCGATCCCCGCATCCCCATATGCTCCTCCAAGCACTGCCAGAGGAAGTCCTGAGTGCAGAGCCAGGAGTAACCCCCTGAGCATTGCCGGGTGTGACCCAAAAAAGACATTAATTAAATCACCAATGGAAGAAGCAGCGAATAAAGCAGGAGAAGGAGCGGAAGTGAGGGGACACGCTCAGAGACCGGAGGGGAAGCCGCCCGCCCGCTGCGGGCACAGGCCCACACACGGCTTCACGCCGCCAGCCTGGCACCAGGAAGGACTCCTGCTGAAACAGGAGCAGAAGCCTGCGGGCCATGCTGCCAACCTGTGCCATGCGGGACGGGGAGGGTGGCGGGGGGTTAGCTCTGCCCGTGGCCCCCCGCAGGGAGCTGATTATCTCATTCCAGAGCCGAGTCATGGGAATGAAATATGGGTCACTTCAACTGTTCACGGTTTTCTCTGGCATGGTCCATTCCGGAATGTTCTTTCCCTGCTGGGGTTCACACAAACTGCGGGTGAGGTAGACTGGACCCCAAAGGCAGAGTGGCGAGAATCCAGTGGTCAAAGTGGACTGAACCAGTGGGCAGAGTAAACTGGACTCCCTGGAAAGAGCCCTGTGGAGGAATGGACCCCGGGACAGTGGACAATACCCCATGATAGAAGGACAGGACCCTGTGGATGGTGGGTAGGACTCCATGTGAGTGGACAGGACCCTGGGGTGAGTGAACAGAGTGGACAGCATGAACAGGGCCCCCTGGTGAGTGGTGGGAGCTCAGGGCGAGCAGGCAGGACCCGTGAATAGAGTGAACAGGAATCTGTGGTGAGTGGACTCGGCCAGTGTGTGGGGTAAACTGGACCGCGTGTGAGTGGACAGCTGGTGGTCTGCCACGTCCGAGCTCTGGCCGGAACTGCAAGGCCACTCAGAGCCTCTGCATGAGCCCTGTGTGTCCCTCACCTGTCCTCATGGCCTCTCCTCAGTGGGGCCCCCCATCCTGAGAAGAGTGGACACCACGGAGCGAAGGCACTGCCGCCTGTCCTGACTCCGCTTTGCTCGCCTGTGCCTGGGAACCCCCTCCATCGGCTGATTTTCTGTTCCCCCAGCCGGACGCTCCTTCCTCCAGGGTGCAAGAGGGAGAGCGAGCCAACGGCAGGCCACGGGGCTTGTGGCAGCCAGGGAGAAGCTGGTCCTCTTCTCTCCGGTGACCACTAAGCTGGTCCTCTTCTCTCCGTGACCACTAAGCTGGTCCTCTTCTCTCCAGTGACTACTAAGCTGGTCCTCTTCTCTCCGGTGACCACTAAGCTGGTCCTCTTCTCTCCGGTGACCACTAAGCTGGTCCTCTTCTCTCGGTGACCGCTGAGTCCAGCTTTGTCCTCAGCTCTGCCTGCCTTTGGCCAACCTCAGTTTAGAGGTCCTGGAGCCAGATGACCTGGGCAGCCCGCTTCCCGCAGAGGGGCAGATGCGTGCCGAGAGCGCTGGGCCTCTACCCGAGCGACCAGTGCTGGGGGTCGGCATCACGTGCAGCGAGGCCTGCAGTGATCACAGTGACCCTGGGCTGACCACTGACCCACAGCTCGGCACTCAGCCCCCGTCCCTGGAACCTTCTGGAAGGTCCCTTGTCCTGTTTCAGGTTTGCCATCTACAAGGACCCGGCAGGCTGGCTGAACATCAACCCCATCAACGGCACCGTGGACACCGTGGCTCTGCTGGACCGCGAGTCCCCGCTTCGTGCACAACAGCGTGTACAAGGCCCTGTTCCTGGCCGTCGACAGCGGTGAGTGGACACCGAACACCGGGTGGCCTTTGCGGGCAGAAATGTTCTTTCCTATCCACGTCCCTTCTGACACTCAGGTAGCGCTGGCCAGGGCAGGGGCGGGGCAGGGAGCACTTAGGCCTAGACGGCCAGTGCCCACTCGCCCCAATCATGGGAAGGGGGACAGGTCATCTGCACGGCAGCCGCACCCGTGACTGCGCAGGTTCTAGGCTCCGAGACACCGACCCCCACTCCCACCCGCTCTGGAGCCACCTCCTGTCTGCACCCTATGGGTGCTGGGCGTAGTGAGAAAGAGGCTGAGCCCTACTCGCTGCGCCCCTGCCCTCGCGCAGCGCCACCTGCAGCCTGAGCCCTCGGTGGCCGGAGGCCCCGGGCTGCCTCGAGAGTCTCAGGCCTCGGACTCCCCTGGCCGCTCACCGATCGCTCCTGAGAGCCGGACGACCTCTTGCTCCCCGCGCCCACCTGGCAGCAAGCTCAGAGGACAGAAACCTCTGCCTGAGGCTCAGACAGGCCTGACGCCTCCCGGGGCCACACGGAGCCTCTGGAAGGTATTGAAAGACCAGGAGACAGCCAGAGCCTCAGGCGGACACGGCACGTTCTCATGGCACAGCTAGTGAGGTGTGTGTGTGTGTGTGTGTGTGTGTGTGTGTGTGCACATAGACTTGTGTGTGCGTGTGTGAGCACGTGTGCATGTGTAGGCTTCTGTGTGAGCATGCGTGCATGTGTGTGAGTGTGCATGCATATGTGTGTGCCTGTGTGTGCTTGTAGGCTTGTGTGTGAGTGTGTGCATGTGTGTAAGGATGCGAGCATGTGTGCTGCATGCATGTGTGTAGGCGTGTGAGCATACATGCATGTGTGTGGCGTGTGTGCATGTGTGTAGGCTTTTGTGTGTAGGCGTGTGTGCATGTGTGTGAGCGTGTGTGCATGTGTGTAGGCTTTTGTGTGTAGGCATGTGTGCATGTGTGTGAGTATGTGTGCATGTGTGTAAGCATGTGTGCATGTGTGTGCATGTAGGCTTGTGTGTGAGCACGTGTGCATGTGTGTGAGCATGTGTGCATGTGTGTGCATGTAGGCTTGTGTGTGAGCACGTGTGCATGTGTGTAGGCTTTTGTGTGTGAGTGGGCACACGTGTGTGCATGTGTGTGAGCACGTGTGCATGTGTGTGAGTGAGCGTGTGTACATGTGTGTGAGTATATGTACGTGCACACGTGGGGGCAAATGCCCCGTGAGCTCCCAAGAAGCACCCTTGGATCCAGAACATGCCGGGCCTGTGAAACTCCATGGAGCAGAGTCAGACGCTCCTCGGCTGAGGTAGATCGTTCTAGCGCTTTCTCCCCCACCGTGATAAAGGCTGACTCCAGACTGAAGCACTGTGCCGGCACATTGCAGAGACTCACAGGGACGGGCCATCATCCGGCTCATGACATGACAATTGACCGACTAAACAACCGGCCCCCTCCAGAGCGGGGCCTTCAGAGAGCCTGGGTGGGGCGAGACGCCTCTATCTGTTTCTCTCCCTCTTTCTCTCTCTCTCACTCTCTTCTCTCTGCCTCTCTCTCTCCTCTCTCTCTCCTTCCCCCCACTCCCTCCGTCTTCTCTCTGCTCAGCCAGGCTCACACTGCAGGAGCCCAGGCGGGCGGGTAAGATGTTTAGATTAATTCTCCTGAAAAGATGCTAGTTCAGATAAAATCAAGTCATTAGTTATGATGGCAACCAATTAAGCCAGTTTAACGCCCCTTGTCTCCGCGGCTCCGCTCGTGCAGAGGAAAATGAACAGCGGGCGGCACAGTCACGCCTCCTTGTCAAGCTCCAGAAAAGTGTCGTCACACAGCAACTGCTCACAGGGGCCTTATCCACAACAAAGCCCCCAGAAAGACCGCCTCGTGCTGTGGCGTGGTGAGGCCATGGGCAGAGGCCACAGAGAGGTGGGAGGAGCCGCAGCCCTGAGACGAAGCTCAGCCTCAGTTTCCCCACCTGCCCGGGGGCTCCAGCCCTGCTAGGGCAGCTCCAAGGACCGGAAACCAGGAAAATTCCCAGGACCGAGTCAGAGGCGGGAGCGTGTGACTCAGTGCAGGCCGCGGGTCTCCCAGGGGCTGGTGCCTGAGCCTCACTCCAGGGAAGGGCACGGGCCTCGGTGCTGGCTCGAGCCCCAGCCACAAGTGTCTCGGGACTGTGACAGGCACAGCAAGGGACGCCTCTCCCCCAAGCGCACCCGCCCAGCCTTCCTGGGCACAGGCCCGGGGCACACCAGAACCCAGCCCTGGGCATCCTGATGGCCCTTCTGATGGTCCGAGTGCCCAGTCCAGGGATGGGCTCCAGCCTCCCGATCCCACCACTGGACCTCACTCCCTGGCCCTCACTGTGCCTTCCCCAAGTCCGACTCTCGTGGTCTCCGAAGCACCCTCGAGCCAACCTCTGCGAGCTGAGACCCCACTGCGGCCCCGCCGGCTCCTCCCTGCCCTGCACCCGCATCTGCCCCATCTCACACCTTCTCCTGCCCAAAGGGCTCCAAGTCTCCCTACCCAGAATCCTCCACTCTGCTCCTCCCCAGGTGCTCCCAAACTATTTCGCTCCTCTCTCGGGGGCTGTCCCCGGCACCCACAGAGACACCCAGGCAGGGAATTCTGGGCCTCACAAACCCCCCAAGTTATCTCTTCCTGCTTTGGTTCCGTTCAGCCCTGAGCATTTCGAGGGCGACCACCCTGACCCCGGCTCCCACCCTTCCAGGCACGTGTTCGTGTGGATGAGCACGAAGCTTTCTTGCCTAAACACAGCCAGATTCTCCCTCCTGTGTGCCTTTATTCAGACGTCTGATAAAACAAAATCCAAGAAGAAGAAGAAAAAGAAAAAAAAAATCCAAAGCCAAGAGTCTGGATTTTGTTCAGAGAGTTCGAGTTTCAGATCTCTGAAAGGTTTGAGCTTCTGAGAGTAACGGCCTGTTTCTGCACCAAGCACTGCAGAGAATCTCGCCTCTCGCAGGTCTATTTTCTGCCAGAGTTTTTGTCGGTTCGTTATTAATTTCCCCCACCTAGAAGATGAATTTGGCAAGATCTCTGTTGCCAGCAATAAAAGCACAGCTCATGAATTATAAAGCAGCGTGTTTCAGCTTCGGGCCAGCCAGGGTCTGCGACTGCCTCTGCCGAAGTTCCCCTAAACCGAGCATGTGACAGAGCTGGCTCGTCTCGCCTGAAAGCAAGGGGGTGCGGGGCAGCTGAGAGCCCACGCGGAAATCCAAGCTCTGGCCTCGCAGTTCACGGCACTGCTGATTTTCGAGAGGCCCAGAACCCCGAGGGACCGGGGAAAGCTGGGGAAGCACGGCCCCCACCGGGCAGCTCCCCAACACGCGAGTCTCAGAAACTGGCCCCTGGTCTCCAGGGGAACCCCGTCTCCTGCCTCCCTAACATTGGGCTCCACCTTCCAGAGACATCAGCACAGCCGCTGCTGGCTCCCTCGCCAAACCCCACTTCCCTGGGCTCGGTGCTAAGCCCGGGGGCCGACAAGGCTGAGCCACACACAGGCCAACCCACTGAAATTAGGCGGATAATGGCTCCTTTGCTGCCGCCCTGTGGAATAGCTCCGGGGAAGAAGCTGGGGCGGACGGAGCGCCTGGGAGCCGGCTACAGAGCCAGGTTCTGTCGAGGGACAGGTGAGCACCCGCTCGGGGTGAGGCTGACAGGCGGAACAGGCACAGCAGGGAGGTGTGGGTCCCGGAACCATCAGGAGTGATCTTTGAGCACAGAGCCAGGAGTAACCCCTGAGCACTCCCAGATGGGGCCCAAAAACCTAAAAGAAAAGAAGCAACAGAGGCTGGGATGTGTGCACCCTGTGTGCGCCTCCTGGCCCCTCTGGGCTCAGGGACACCAACCCCAGAACAAGGCGGCTCAGCTCAGCCGCGCTGCCGGCCAGAGACCTCAGCTGCCCAGAGGGCTCAGACACCGAGACACAGCTGTGCTTCCCAGCAGGCCAGGGCTGGCCTCACCCAAACGGGCTCCTCCGCCTTGGACACACGAACACAGGGGCCAGAGGCAGCTCCGTGCTGGACTCCTGCTCCGCCTGCTCCCCTCTAGGCGGTTCATCAGAACAGAATCTCCTGGGGAGCAGCTCACGGAGCTCAAGAGCGGTGGCGCTGCCTCCCACCAGCTCAGGGCCCCTTAGATCACCACATGGTTCCTGACGGACGAACCCCAAAATCACCCTGACTCCCCACCCCCCCAGAAAAACTAAAGCAATGAAAAGAATCTCCATCCAGAGATTCTGGGTCACCGCTCTCTGCTTCTGTCTTCCGGCTGTTTGGAGCAGTGGCTGAGGTCCAGGGGCTGACAGGGAGGTGGGGGCAGGCACAGGGCAGACCCCGGGAACGGCCACGCTCTCACCGCATCCAAAGCACGGGCCGGGGATCTTCCATCCTGGTCCAAGCCGAGAGGAACCTTTCTTTGAGAATCCACTCTTGTATCAAACCCCCCAAAAAGTTCATTTTACTTGTCTTCAGGAAAAGGCATGGCTAGAGAGTAACGCTGAGAGTGGAAGACAGTTGGATAATTAAGGTCGCCAAAGGCCGCTGCTCGGGCCCGTATGTTATAGCCCATACCGCCTCCCTGTCCATTCTACCCAATCACTGACTCGGTTTCATAATATATTCAGAGGGAAACTATGTGATGGATTCCTCCGAGATATCCAATTAGTTCAATAAGAGAGAAACATAATTTTTCAATAAAGAAATTCAACAAAATGACTTCGGCTGATGATGGAAAACCAACTTCAAGTAATTACACACCTCCTTGGAGTCCTGCTGAAACCAAAGCTGCCGTCTGCCCCGCTGGGATATGGCCGCCCTCCTGGGGGCTGAGACTTCGCTGGTCCCCTTTCAGCAGGTGGAGCTGGGGTGTGCGTTCTGCAGCTGTAATTAAAGTCACCGCCCAGAGGCCTGTCCCTCGGGACACGCGGCTCTGCCAGCTGGGGTCTCCCCATTCACAGAATCTTCCCCGGAAGCTGTTGCCTCACATCCTTGCCCAGTCCCCGCGCTTGGGCAGGGGCGGGCTCAGATGGGCTCGCGGCTTGCCCCTGTGGTGTCCTGGTTTCTGTGCTAGCACCAAGAAGTAGACGCAGCTCTGGGCCGCCGGGACCTTTTATTCTCGGCCCCGCTCTTTCCCCCTGCCCGCTCTTCCCGGCTGCCTCCGCCTCACAGCTCCCCAGCCTGGGGCCCCAGGCCTCTGCCCGCCTTATTCTTCCCAGGTTGGTCCCTCTGTCCGGAGCCTTCAGGCCAGCTTTCTAGATGCTAGCTCAGCCCTAGCACCTCTCCTAAGCCCAAGGGCGCCTCGGAGATGTGCTGAACCCGGGCAGCTGCTGGCAGTTGGCCCTGAGCGCTTTGTTCTCGCAGGCCCTCTCAGGTCACCAAGAGTGGACGCTGCTTCCCTATCACATGGCCAAGGCCACCTCCTGACTGCCAGGGCCCCACACTGCCTGTTACGGAGCACTTCTACAGGAGGCCAGCAGAGGGCGCTGCAGGGGGCGCGTCGCCGCCTTTTGGGAGAACCAAGCAGGGAACTAGGTGGTAGAGTCAGTCGGATGGGGGGTTAGGCCCCTCCCCCTTCTGTCCTCTCCACCTCGCACATGCACACACGTGCACACATACACATGCACACACATGCACACATACACACATGCACACACGTGTATACGACTCATGCAGTGGGGCCTCTTTGCAGCCAGCATCCGTGATGGACACTGTCCACGGGAGCGCTGTGACCCTCCCAAAACCTGAAGGCCCAGCAGGCCGCGGCCACTTCCCTCTGGTCTCGCCGGCCCCGGATGTAGTCACAGACACTGTCCCCACATTGGGACCTGAGGCAGCTGAAACTGCTCATGGAACCCGAGGCCCCACACCCGCTGGGCCCCCACCAGGCCGCTTCTGTTTCGGCTCCTTGCCGGCTTCTCCTTTGCCTGCTGTGGGAGCGGGAATGCCTGGATCAGGGCGCGGCTCTTGCAGAAGCTCATGCCCTTAGCCCAGCGCCCAGCTCCTCTCCCAGCCCCTGGCGAGGGACCTCTGGGCACAGCCAGGAGTCAGCCCTGAGCAGCACCGCCTCCGGCCCCAAAAGCAGAAAGAGGCCCAGAGGAGTCCTAGAGGGTCTCAGGAGCGGGAGCGAGGGCACGCCCTCTCCTCTCCCTAACCCTCCTCTCCTCTCCCCCAACCCGCCCTCTCCTCTCCCTAACCCCTCCTCTCCTCTCCCTACCCCGCCTCTCCTCTCCCTACCCCTCCTCTCCCTAACCCTCCTCTCCTCTCCCCAACCCGCCCTCTCCTCTCCCTAACCCACCCCTCCTCTCCCTAACCCACCCCTCCTCTCCCCAACCCTCCCCTCCTCTCCCAACCCTCCTCTCCCTCTCCCTATCCCGCCTCCTCTCCGCAGGCAGCCCCCGCCACGGGCACGGGCACTCTGCTCGTCACCCTGGAAGACGTGAACGACAATGCCCCGCCATCCACCCCACGGTGGCTGAGGTCTGCGACGACGCCAAGAACCTCAGCTGCCGTGGTCCTGGGGGCGCCGGACAGGGACCTGCACCCCAACACGGAGCCCTTCAAGTTTGAGATCCACAAGCAAGCGGCACCTGACAAGGTCTGGAAGACTCTCCAGGATCAACAGTGAGTCCAGCGCACCCTGACCCCTGACCTCGGCTGCCCGGTCCCCCCCCGCCCCTCTGCGCCGCCCCCGACCCCTGACCTCGGGCTGCTCCGGTCCCCTCGCCCCTCTGCGCACTCCGACCCCTGACCTTGGGCTGCTCCGGCTTCCCCTCGTCCTCTGCGCACCCGACCCCTGACCTCGGGCTGCTTCCGTCCCTCCCCACCCCTCTGTGCACCCCGACCCTGACCTCGGCTGCTCCGGTCCCCGCCCCTCTGCGCACCTCGACCCCTGACCTTGGCTGCTCCGGTCCCCTCGCCCCTCTGGCGCACCCCGACCCCTGACCTCGGCTGCTCGGGTCCCCCGCCCCTCTCGCGTTCTGGCACTTCACGGCCACACCAAACCTCGCCAGCAAAGCCGAAGCCTGGTTCCCTCCCCGCTCGCCCGGACCCATCCAGACACTGTGAGGAACCCCAACGCCTGCTGCCATGAGTGTGTGTGCGCATGCGCTGCCACTGTCGATGCACACACCAGGCGCAGTCTACACAGCACCCCTCTACACCTGCACACGCTCTGACTGTGACCTATGACTGTACCCTGTACCCCAAGACTGAGTGGCCTGATATGCTATCCCCAAGGCTGCACCAAGACTGTAGTCTACCTAGGACTAGCCATCCCTGCTACAGTCGCTAAGACTATAAGACTACACCTCGTGACTGCTGTACAGCCTCTGTGTGCTGCACCTGTGACTGAACAGCCTCTATGAGCTATATCTGTGACCGTACAGTATCTATCTACACTCCAGCCTCGTGACTGTACAGCCTCTATGTACTACCCCTCTGTGACCGTACAGTATCTACACTCCAGCCTCGTGACTGAACAGCCTCTATGTACTACCCCTCTGTGACCGTACAGTATCTACACTCCAGCCTCGTGACTGAACAGCCTCTATGTACTACCCCTCTGTGACCGTACAGTATCTACACTCCAGCCTCGTGACTGTACAGCCTCCTATGTACTACCCCTCTGTGACCGTACAGTATCTACACTCCAGTCTCGTGACTGTACAGCCTCTATGTACTACATCTGTGACCGTACAGTATCTACACTCCAGCCTCGTGACTGTACAGTCTCTATGTACTACCCCTTCTGTGACTGTACAGTATCTACACTCCAGCCTCGTGACTGAACAGCCTCTATGTACTACCCCTCTGTGACCGCACAGTATCTACACTCCAGCCTCGTGACTGTACAGCCTCTATGTACTACCCCTCTGTGACCGCACAGTATCTACACTCCAGCCTCGTGACTGTACAGCCTCTATGTACTACCCTCTGTGACCGTACAGTATCTACACTCCAGCCTCGTGACTGAACAGCCTCTATGTACTACCCTCTGTGACCGCACAGTATCTACACTCCAGCCTCGGAACTGTACAGCCTCTATGTACTACATCTGTAACCGCACAGTATCTACACTCCAGCCTCGTGACTGTACAGCCTCTGTGTACTACCCTCTGTGACCGTACAGTATCTACACTCCAGTCTCGTGACTGTACAGCCTCTGTGTACTACCCTCTGTGACCGTACAGTATCTACACTCCAGCCTCGTGACTGTACAGCCTCTATGTACTACCCCTCTGTGACCGCACAGTATCTACACTCCAGCCTCGTGACTGTACAGCCTCTATGTACTACCCTCTGTGACCGTACAGTATCTACACTCCAGCCTCGTGACTGTACAGCCTCTATGTACTACCCCTCTGTGACCGTACAGTATCTACACTCCAGCCTCATGACTGAACAGCCTCTAGATGCTATACCTGAGACTAATCATTCTGCATTGCTGTGACGGTACAACCTCTATAAGCTACACCCCGTGACTGTGCCATCTCTAATCTATATGCCGCACACCATGACTGTGCATTATTGTCCTCTGCTAACTGCACTGGTGGTGCACAACGTGTCTTGGGACAACACCCGGACAATGGCACTTGCTGCTCAGCCACCTACACTCGAGGGGTGCCCCTTGAAATGAAGCTAGCCCTAGCCCATGCCCCAGCAATGGTGGAAAGCTTCTCCCCACTCGCTCTGGGGTGGTAGCCACTTCCTTTGGTGGCCACTGCGCTTCAAAACATGGTCCGTGCCACGTGTGTTTCCACATGGAGCCAGCCCTTTCCGTGGGAACGCTGTGGCCCCGCAGGGTTGTTGTGGCGGGTTGTTTTTGTCGCCTGGCTGCCTTACCGGGACAGGTCGCTCCGTTCTCACAGACCTCCTCTGTCTCCCAGACACGCACGCCCTGGTCAGCCTCCTCCAAAACCTGAACAAAGCCAACTACTTCCTGCCCGTCGTGGTGACAGATTCAGGGAAACCGCCCATGACGAACGTCACAGACCTCAGGGTGCAAGTGTGTTCCTGCAAGAATTCCAAAGTGGACTGCAACGGGCGGGTCCCTGCGAGCCTCCGGGCTCCTGCTCCTCAGCCTCCTGCTCTCTGCTCGGCTGTGTAAGTTAGCCCAGACCCCGCTGCCTGCGTGTCCGTGTGTCCGTGTGTCGTGGTCTGTGGGTTCTCAGGGCTCCCACTGCTGCTCCGAGGCAAGTGACCAAATCCTGCCGGCCCACCCCGGGACTGCCAAGGCCCACCCCGGGGCAGGAAAACTCCTTTAGGTGTCCTGAACCTGGGCTGTGAGAGCAGGTTGGTGGCCTGCCGGAAGCCGGCGAGCCCCAGCCCCACCCCGGAGATGGGCCTGATCCCCAGCTCCGCCTCCAGGAATGGCACCAAAATATTTTTTAAATATTGGCCCCAGGTCGGAGCAATAATACAGCAGCTAAGGTGCTGGCCTTGCACGCAGCCCCCCGGTTTGGTCCCCCACACCTCAGTCCCCTGAGCCCCACCAGGAGCGATCCCTGGGTGTGGAGTCAGGGAGTCAGCCCTACCTGCAGGGTGTGGCCCAAACAAACCCAACAATATTTTTTGAATAATGAATTAATTAAAATGTGGGCCCCAGAGACAGGCGGGAGGTAGGTAGCTGCTTGGCTTGCAGCCAATCCGGTTGGTCCGAGTCCCGCCCTCTGTGCTTCCTGAGGAACACCAAGCGCCACTGCAGAGCACAGAGCCAGGGGCAGCCCCTGAGCACCCCTGGGGTAGCCCAAGGCAATTCCATTTTTTATAACGCACTCCAGATGAGTTACACGCTCAGACAGGCCTTGCTCCCTGCGCTAGAGCAAGGCTGCCGTCCACGCGAGTCTTTTTAGGGACGGTCGTTAGAACCCACAGCCAGCAGATGCCCAGGGCAAAAGAGAAAAAGGCCTGAATCACGTCCTTCCATGGCGGCAGTAGTGACCCACTATCATAAAAGAGGACTTTAGATATATTATCCTGCCAAGGAAAATCCATCGAGCGTAAAAAGAGCAGATAGTGGGACTGTGGCTCCGGGGCCGGCACACCCGAGTTGGATGCCCAGAACCACCCCCCCACCCCCCCCGCCAGCTCCGCACCATCGGCCAAACAGCGCCAGGGAGGACACAGGTAAGAAGGGCTCTGAGCTTCCCGACCTGGCCGCACTGCTCCCAGTTGGCAAGCCATGAGTCGGCCAGTTCCCCCGCCAAAGCAGCGAAGTCTGCTGTGACCCTCCACCTGTTTGATCTCAAGATGGGCCTCAGCGCGGCCCGAGTAAAGGACTGTCGGCTGTCGGCAATGTCTGTCGGATGTGGCGCTTCTGCTCTTAGGGAGAAGCCGAGCCCGAGGCATCTTTCCTTCCGAGCCCAAAGGAGCGTGCCCCAGCGGCAGGAGAAACCAGGTTAGAGCTACGAGACCACGCCGTGCCCGGGGCTCAGCCTTGCTCCCCGAGCAGCTGGAGTGACCACAGGCTCCCTTGTGGACCGGACATTTACAGAGGCTGCCAGGAAACGGGTCTGACGCTTCTGGCAGTGCTGAAGTGTAACGGCGACAGTCAGACTCAGAAAATCTCCCCGCCCGGCCGCTGCCCCAGGAGAGGCTGGGGGAGACGCAGAATCTGTCTGGCGTTTCTTTACCTCGGAGCTGGCGGGCCGCCCAGGCCTAGGGCCCACGTTCTGCTTTAGCAAAGTTTCATTGGCACGCCGCCATGCCCTCTCATCGCCATCTTATCTGTGGGTGTTAATTGTCATGGCAGGAACATTCGCGAAGCTGAGAATGTTCACGAGCTGACCCTTCACGGAAACACGGCGAGCCGCCGGCTCCTGCTTCACCACCTCCTTCAGAAACGGCCACGGCCAGCCCTGGACATTGCAGGGAGTGGACACGTGTCTTCCTGCCGTCAAGACATTCTCGCTCCACTTGGCCGGTGCCACCCCAACGCCCTGCTGCGCTGCTCTGGGGCGTTCCTCTCCATAAGCGGCTCCATGCTCCGAGAGGTGCCAGAGCGAGCCAACGTGGGAGGCCAGTGGCCCCAGCAGACGGGACAGTGCACACCGCAGGGCGCGACTACTCTGGCTTCAAGGCCGCCAAGACCTAAGCTGACAGCCAAGCCCCTCCTTCGACAGCCCCCAAGGAAAGGAGATGAGTGGCAGTGAACACAATGCGTGAGTGAAAGGGAAATCACTTTTACTGCCGCTTTGCTGCTTCTCTGACACGAGATGGCCGGGAGACACTGATTGTCCTCTTGGACTCCCGTGAAGCTCAGCGGGCACGCACAGGGCGGCATCGGGTGTGACCTACAAGCTCAGGCAGTTCCGGGAGCAAATGTTGTGCTGAGCTCCGCCAGGTGCTGCTTTGGGGCGCAGCAGCAGCAGCGAGGCCGAAGGACAGAGCCAGTGATATCAGCAGGGCCCCGGTCAGTGGAGGAGGGTCATTGGCAGCTAAGGCCCCACCAAGACGTTCAAAGGAGTTACTGGAGCCAGGCACTGCTGACACCGACAAGGACAGGCCTCGGTGTGTGAGGCCCGAGTTAGGGTCCCCCAAGCACCACAGGGCACAACCCAAATGACCCCAGCCTCCCCAATTATGGCCCTATAAAATAAAGTTTTTAAATGAGGGGAGCCGGAGACAGACCTTTGAGCCCTGGAACCACACGGTCCCTAGTGGACCGCACAGCCCTGGGGACCCCCAAACTCTGCGGCAGCCCAGGAGCCCCAGCACTGGGGCACGCCGCACCCTCAGGCCCTGACACTGACCGCAGGAGGCCCCAAGGAGTGCTCAAGGGGTCTCCGAACTGCTCCTGGCAGCCCCCAGCCACGCAGGCTGATGGCTCAGGACTCAGCAATGCAGTGATCCTTGGGTAGTGCTCCTTGGGCAGTGCTCCTTGGGCAGTGCTCCTTGGGCAGTGCTCCTTGGGCAGTGCAACTTGGGCCTGGTGCTGTTCAGGGTTCCTGAGCTCAGGTCCTGCCAGTCTGCACCCCTGGCCACTGAGCTATCTCTCTGGCCCCTGGCATATTTTGTGGAGCTGCACTCTTGGTAGGTGAGAACCACCCTTCAGAGACCCCCTTCAGAGGAAGGTATTTCAAGCCCAGGAATGCTTGAACCACATAAGCAGAAACACCAGGCAGAACAGATACCAGCTCTCCCGTTGGTAGAGCTGCAGATAAATTTGGATTTATCTCCAAATTACCAAGAATATTCTACCCACCCCTCTCAGAGAGCCTGGCAAGCTACTGAGAGTATACCACCCACACAGCAGAGCCTGGCAAGCTGTCTGATGCGTATTCGATATGCCAAAACCAGTAATAACAATGTTTATTTCCCGACCCTGAAAGAGCCCTTAATACAGCAGCACTAAGAAAGATGAACAAGGAGTAGCTGATAAAATCTCAGGGCCAAACTAGGCTACCAAAATGAAGAAGGACTGAAATGACTGTCTGTACTTTCAATGCACGTATGCTGGCATTGGAAGCATATATCGAGGCCCTGATGTTGCAAGCGCGAAAGATCAGGTACGACATCATGGTCTGACTGAGACGAGGAGGTGTCAATCGCATCGCATACTTTGGCACTGGAGAAGAACTCTTCCTAGGAACATGCGACAAAAAGAGGCATCAGTGGTGTCACTGTCCTTGTCAATACAAACCTGGCCGTGAGCATTGATTCATTTGAATCCTAACAAACCAGAGAGGACAATTGCACTTGAAGAGATGTGGCCCACTGCCAGCAGTTTCTATCTTCGTTGTCTACACACCAATATCCACATACAAAGAAGGTGAAATTGAGAAATTCTACATGGAACTGGAGAAGTTCTATAAAAAAGATCACACCTTCTACAAGGTCATAGTCGGTGATTTTAATGCCAAGATAGGACCAAGAAGATCCGCTGAAGAACTCCACATCAGGACCCATGGCCTAGAATGGAAGGAACAGGGTGAGAGACTATCTGAGTTCATCATGTCCACCAAGACCATTCATGGGAACTCACAGTTCCAGAAGGCTGAATCGAAATGTTGGACATGGGAATCTCCTGGCGGACAGTTCCACAATGAAATTGACCACATCATATTCAATATACGGTTTTGCCTGACTGATGTCGCTGTCATTCCAAAATTCCAAACAGGATTGGACCACCATCTCCCTCATGCAAAATTCTGCTTCATGGAACAGGGAGAAAAGGCTGCAAAGTTTAAGAAGAGATCTCCCAGAATGACCACCAACTGGGAACTCTTTGGCACCATTGCAGCAACATGGGAAGATGCCATCATTGATGACATCGATGAAGAATACAACCAACTGGTTCAGCACCTCCATGATTGTGCGAAGAATGCCGAGAGAGAGACACAAAAGGACACCTGTCTTCAGAAACTCTCAAGCTCATTCACCAATGTGGCAAGGCGCAAGCTTCAGACAACCAAAATGCTAATGTTCAAGCTAGCAAAGCAGTACGAAGAAGCGATAAAGGAAGAATTCAAAGAGAGAAGAACAGAAATACTGACCAATGCAGCAGAAGCCGGAAAAGCATTCACACCGCCCGCCTGTCCTTCGCCAACTATAAGACCAAGATGACTGCCCTCCAACACCCTGATGGATCACATCTTCCAGAAAGGCAATGGAGAAGATTATCCATGACTTCTACTCAGATCTCTTTGATAGCCACATCCATCTGCCCACATAACAAATTCCACAGGATGGATATGTCAGCTCCCAACAATCTCCCTATTGAAATCCGACATGCTATTTCATTGGTAAAGAAGCGAACAGCACCAGGCCCAGACAAAGTCAGACCCGAACACCTGAAGAATCTGCCATCGGTACTCATCAATACACTAGCTTGGTTCTTCACACACTACCTGTCTGAATGCAAGGTGCCCTCCCAATGGAAAATCAGCAGGAAAGTTCTGTTCAAAAAGGGAGACATCCACGACATTGGCAACTATCACCCCATCTGCCGGCTGTCCGTCATCTACAAGCTGTTCACTCGAGTCCTCCTGAGCAGGATTGGCAGAACATTAGATGAAGGACAACCAGGTGAGATAGCTGGCTTCCGGAAAGGATTCAGCACAATCGACCATATCCACACAGTAACCAAGCTCATTGAGGTTTGTAGGGAGTTCAAGATGCCGCTCTGTCTCACGTTCATTGATTTACAGAAAGCCTTTGATTCTGTAGAGACTGAAGCAGTCATCAAAGCCCTAGCCAAACAGGGTGTTCAAACTCAATACATCAAGATCCTTCATGAGCTGTATTACGGATTCACCACTAGGATCTCACCATTCTACAAGGAAGTGATCATTGATGACAAAAGAGGGGTTCGGCAGGGTGATACCATTTCACCAAAACTCTTCAGCGCCACCCTTGAGAATGTCATGTGACCATTAGAATGGGAAGGAATGGGAGTGAAGATAGATGGTCGGCAACTACACCACCTCTGCTTCGCTGATGACATCGTTCTAATAACACCAAACATTAGCCAAGCGGCACAAATGCTGGCTGACTTCGACTGAGAATGTGGAAAGATGGTTACAGCTGAATCTCAACAAAACAATGTTTAGGGAAATGAACTAGTTCCAGAGGCCCCATTCACTTTCAAAGGAACAAACATCTCTGAATGCAGCAGTTATGTGTACCTAGGTCAAGAACTCGGCATGATGGGCCGGAGCGATAGCCCAGCGGGTAGGACGTTTGCCTTGCATGCGGCGGCCTATGCCAGCCCGGGTTCAACTCCCCGGCATCCCATATGGTCCCCTGAACACCGCCAGAAGTAATTCCTGAGTGCAGAGCCAGGAGAAACCTCTGAGCATTGCCGGGTGTGACCCAAAAAAGCAAAAAAAAAAAAAAAAAAGGAGAAGAAGAACTCAACATGATAAATGACCTAAAACCTGAGCTGCGCAGGAGGAAGAGAGCAGCATGGAATGCCTTCAAGAGCATCAAAGAAATAGCTAAAAGGACAAAGAACCTCCGCCTCCAGGCACATCTCTTTGACTCCACCGTTCTCCCTGCATTAACATAAGCCTCATAAACCTGGGCCCTACGAAAAGCAGGATGAGCATGCTATCCGGGTCTTCCAAACAGGAATCGAAAGAGCTATGCTTGGAATATCACACCTCAGTCAAGTGAGAGAAGGAATCTGGAGTTCCGACCTCCGTCGCTGTTCCAGAGTCAGGGACGCTGTCTCGCTTTGCCAAGGCATCGAAAATCAGGTGGGCTGGACATGTAATATGATTTGAAGACAACTGCTGGACTAGAACCATTACCGACTGTATCCCACGGGATGTCAAAAGATCACGTGGCTTCCCACCTACAAGATGGTCAGACTTCTTTGTCAAGGCTATGAACGAACGGTTTGAGGCTCTTCGTATTCCTGAAGCAACCAGATGCCATTGGGCTACACTGGCATGTGCTAGGGTCAAATGGAAACGTTACTGGTGCCTGCTCAAGCAAATCGATGAATAAAGGGATGTCACGTGATCAAGTGATCTGGGCAGGACATAGCGGTGGGGAGACGTGGGGGCCGGAGCGATACTACAGCAAGGAGGATGTTTGTCCTGCCTGTGGCTGACCCCGGTTCAATCCCCAGCACCCTGTTTGTTTCCCTGAGCCTCGCCAGGAGTGATCCCTGAGCCGGAGCCGGAATAAGCCCTGAGTGCTTCTGGGTGTGGGCCCCAGAACAAAACCAACCAACCAAGTTGGGGAGATGGAAGCCAAGAGCTTTCCTCTCTGCACCTCTAGAGCCCGAAGCTCTCAGTCCTGCCCCCGCTTGGCCACACCAGCACTGGCCACAAATTCACGCTCTGGTTGGAGCCGGTCAGCGCTTGGTCACTGCCCACCGCAGCAGAGAGAAACTCCCCCGAGTCCCAGGGAACAGAGCAGCCTGGCGGTGCCTCTCGTGGGTGCCTGAGCCAGGCTTTCCGGAGGCTTGAACCCACAGAACTGCTCTCCCGCCCCACCGCCCTGCTGACCGGCAACAATGATTCAGGCCCCCCGGGAGTGCATGACGCCACCGCGTGTCCGTTGGGAGGGTCTCACGCCTTACCTAACACTGTCTGTCCTCCCTCAGGTCTGTGAGGACTCCCGGAAGCTTGGCGCCCCTCTTTCCACGGCCGCAGGTCGCCCCGCTGCAAGATGGCAGTTGACAGCTCTCGGACGCCACCTCTGCGCCACACGGCACCTCCCTCCCTCCGCTCATTAAAGAGAGTCCAGGGCCCACCCCACCCCCACACACCCCATGTTTAATGATCACGGCATTCAAAACTCGGCTTTTCTGGGCGCAGGGACACTTCTGCCGATGCTGGCCCCATGGCCGTCCCGCTGGCCACCACCGGCTTTGTGGCGGGTACCGTGTCTGTGTGAGTGTCTGTGTGTGCATAGACGGGCTGTGACTGGGGGCGGGGCGAGGCCCCCACCCGCAGACGGCACAGAGAGAGGCAGCGGCTGGGCAGCCTGTCTGGGGCCTTAGGCCTGCTCCCCACTCCGACGGGCTGCCCACAGCCCTGGCAGCTCTTTCTCCTTAGCTAAGGACCACGGGCTCTCCTGGGCAGAGCTGAGCGGAGGGCGGGAGCAGAGCAGGAAGCAGCCCCCACAGGCTGTCCAGTCCCACGACCCTGCCATTCTGGGTCCAGAGCCTGCAGCACGCCCACACATGCGGACAGCACGGTGAGGCCACGCGCGCCCCTGTACAGACACAGCCCGCGCACACACTGTCTCCTGTACCCATGCATAAAATAGAGTACATCAGGTAGTTTTCCAAGTTCCCTTTTGCGTGACTCGACTACCGTTGTTTGCAAACCTGAAAATAAAAGAGGTTCACTCTGTGTGAACGGCCGGAGTCTGATTCCTCACGTCAGCGCTGGAGCGCGTCCCCCTGGCGCAGGGACAGCAGCGCCCAGCCTGTGCCCAATCGCTCCAGCAGGTGAAAGCGGCGGCCGGCGCCTTCTTCACAGTCCCACGGTGTGTGTGTGTGTGGGGGGCAGTCAGGTAAGTGTTTCAGCATGTTTGAATGCAGCTGTTTCAACACCCCATGCTCATGGCCACAAGTGTGCGCGACACGCTTTCCGGCGCCTCCGCTTCTGGACTGCCCCGGCCCGCCCCTCTCCCACCAGGTCCGAGCGTGGCCGTGAAGCCTGTCGCTGCCCTTCCGTGTCCGCCACACCCATCCCTCCATACCGCTGGGGCTTGGGCGGCGTCTCTGGCCGTGCAGAGAATGCACAGACCCTGTCCCAGCTGTGAAGGTGACACCAGCTCCTGTCCCATGTCTAGCTTGTGCCACACGGCCCCCGGCCACGGCAGCTCCTCATCTCTGACGGGGTTTGGGGGTGCCCCGCTGGTCTCCTGCTCACAGCGGGTCAGCTTTGGTCCGGCCCCAGCGCCGCGGCTGGCTGGGCGCCGCACCTGCTCCCTCCGAGGAATCCTCAGTGGAGGCAGCGACACCATCAGCCAGGACACGCTCCCGTCAACAGGGCCCTCTGCCACCACGGGGGTGAGCGTTGGCCACCACCCCTTTGCCTCAAGGCCAGGTCAGCACAGGGAGGAGCAGACGGGGGCTGGCCCCAGCCCTGACCCTACCCACTGCTAAGTGACCACCGGAAAGCCCAGCATCCCTGGAGCAGGGCCTCCCCGTGACATCCCCAGCGCTCCAGGTCCTTCACCAAGTGAAGGGGAATCTGACGCCTGGTCTCCAGTCCACAGACCCTCGGCCCCGGATGGGGTAGCGCAGCTTGGGGCACCGAGGGGCGGGGCTTGTCCTCCAGCAGCCAATCGGCGAAGCGCGCCGCTCCAGGCCCCTGGCGCAGGACGGAGCCGCCCATCCTGTTGGTCTCTCTGGTCCTTTCCCTGCACACCGACCGGTATTTAAACGCATTTCCTGAACACAGGTGTTTTCTGGCTTGCTAAAATACATTTGCTTTTGTTTACTGAAAGCAAAAAAGCGGAACAAAATACCTGCTCCATATTACTAATGCATCTTGCTGTCGCCCAAGCTGGAGAGGGGAAACATCTAATGGAGCCGCAAACTGCTCCTGGGCAGGACACAGGACCGGCGAGGGAGAGACCCGTCCTCGCGCCTTTCCGGGCTAAAGACACTGCTCCGGCTGCAGAGACAGCAGGCAGGGGCTTGCTGGCATGCAAATGAGCCAGGTCCAAACCCAGCACCCCTCACCGCCCTCTGAGCCCCGCCAGAGTGATCCCCGGAGAGCCACAGTGTGACCCGGAAAACTCAAACCAAAAATAACACAGTCTCCGTTTTCCACGTACCAATCTCTCTGGCCGTTTAAAAAAAAACAAACGCAGCAGTTTCCTAACCCTAGAAGCTGCCTTTGATTCCAGCAGCTCTCGACGAATCAAGGCGCTGCCGGGCGGAGCCCAATCAAGCCGGCTAGGTATCAAACAAGACTTTGATTCTTAAAGAATGGCAGAAATTTCAGCAACTCGACACAGGTTTTCAAAGTATCTTTTTACTCTAAGAACCGTCTGCTCTTGAAGACCACATTGCATTTTATGCAAAAGAAATGAATCCGGTCTTGAACCTAAGATGTGAGAAGTGAAAAGTTGTAGGCAAGGCTAAGCGATATTTGGGGCCAGCGCACAGCCAGTGGCTTCTCACAGGGTTTATTGGAGAGAGCTTCTGGAGAGGGTTACTTGGGAGAGTTTTTGGAGAGGGATTTTTGGGACCCACTGAGGCCTGTGCAGAATTGGCTGGAGCTGAGCTCCAAGGGTCCTGCAAGCTGACTCCGACTTTCTGAATGTCACACGAAGGTGGCAAGCACAGACGGCAACTAAATCAGAGCCAGGAAGGGAAAGTCCCCAGGAACAGGCGAGCACTGAGGCGCTCACGGCTTTTCCCCTTCGTCGCTCACTACGCAGTGGCCGGGCGCTCGCCCCTCTTCAGTGGCTGTTCAGATTTGGAGCTTCTGCTCTGACGCCCTGGATACTATCCTCTGCGTGCAGTTAACCATCCTCTCGCCTCCCCTTCCCTCTCCGTCATGGCTTAACCCGCTCCTGAAAAATTCCAGACCGTTTCCATTCTTTGCATGGAAGCACATGTAAAACATGCAGACAGTGAGGGGGAGACGGTGAGGATGAAGGTGGGAACCCGGCTTCAGGTCAGAACTTTGATCACTTGACATCCCCTTATTCGATTTGCTCAAGCGGGCGCCAGTAACATTACATTTGACCCTATCAGTGCCAGTGTAGCCCAATGGCATCTGGTTGCTTTATTCAGAACTTTATTCTCTGAATTATGCATCAGTTATAACCAGCAGAAATAACTTCGGGATCGGTTCAGCGGCAGAAGGGCCTCGTCCCATTCCGGGGCATTCACGCTTCACCCATCAATCACGGCAAGGCTGCTGGGTTTGTCAGCCTTTGAGCCTGGTTTCGGCCTCCAGTGTTAGCTGGGCAGGAGGGGAGGAGGACCAGCAGTGGACACACACCCCAGTAGCTCCACTAGGCTCCTTTAGGAAAGCGGCTGGAGAAGCGCTTAAGCCCATCCATGTTGCTGAAGAGCAAACCCGGGACAGGGAGAGGCGCCCTCCCCGCTGTACAGCCCGAGCCCAGTTTGGGGGGAGGGGTTATTGGAGCGCTACCAGCAACGGGAGGACTCTGTGGGCGTGGCCGGAGGGGCGTGGCCTCTGCGAGCCGGGAGGGGCGGGGCAGAAGGGCAGAGCCACGCCCGAAGCGGAAGTTTGGGCTCCGAGGTTTTTTCCGGCGGCGCGCGGCGCCAACTACAACTCCCACAATGCACCGCGGTCTCGTGTCCGGCCTCCGTCTCGCGAGAAGAAGCCGCTGGGGGCGTCAGCGCGGACAAACGGAAGTGTAGGTGACGGTCTGAGACATCACCGCCAAGCTGGGCACCGGGGAAATGGCCGAGACGGACCCCAAGACCGTGCAGGACCTCAGCTCGGTGGTGAGGGGCGGGGGGCGCCCCGATTCCCAGAGCTCGGGCTGCCGCGCCCCTGACCGGCCCCGCGTCCAGGCCCCGAGCCCCGCGGACGCCCCCCCCGCCGCCCCCCGGCCGCGCCAGCCCCCGCGCCCCCGCCCCGGCCGCGCCAGCCCCCGCGCGCCCCCGCCCCGGCCGCGCCAGCCCCGCGCGCCCCCTGACCCCTGACCCCGCCGCGGGCACCAGCGCGTCTGTGTCGTGTCGTCTCTAGGTGCAGACGCTGCTGCAGCAGATGCAGGACAAGTTCCAGACCATGTCGGACCAGATCATCGGGAGGAATATCCTTGTCCGCGGGAGTGGGGGCTGCGGGGCCTCCGTGGCCCCCTCCCCGGCCCACCGCTTCTCAGCCCGTTTCTTCCCCAGGAAGTGGGGGTGCACTGGGACCCGCCTCGTCCCCGGGCGGGCTCGGGGTGGGCTGCCGCGGGACCCCCGCGCTTTCCGCAAAGCCTCCACGCTCACTCAGGGCAGGGTCGGTGTTTGCTGAGCCCCCCAGGCCCCCCGCACGCCCGGCCCGGTGGTGTCCACACCCAAAGGTGTCCACACCCGGGAGGGTCCTCCCTGGACCCCCCAGCCCCGCAGTTGCCCAGTGTCGAAGGACTTTGCCTGCTGGGGTGGGGAAGGGGCAGTTGGTGTGTGGTTGGAGGCGGCAGGGCCACACCCGGAGGTGGCCCTTGACCAGCACACTCGACGAGATGAGCAACCGCATCGACGACCTGGAGAAGAACATCGCGGACCTCATGACCCAGGCGGGGGTGGAGGAGCTGGAGGGGGACAGCAAGCTGCCGGCCACGCAGAAGAGCTGAAGGTGAGGAGGGGTCGCGGCTCGGGACCCCGCGACAGCCACCACCCAGCGGTAAGGTGGAAGGACCCTGGTCTGTCTTGGGCCAGGCCGCGGAAACTCAGGTCTCAGCAGGAGTGAGCCTGAGCACAGCCAGGTGTGGCCCCAAACAGACCCCGGGAAATGCCGGAGCCCTGACTGCCGTCCTCCTGGGCGGGAACCTTCCCGCGGGCTGGGATGCCTCAGAGGTCAGAGGACCGGCCAGGGCCAGCCCCCGAGCTGCCCCACGGGACCCCAGCGCTGCCAGGCGCCTCCCACCCCCATGTTGCGAGTGTGGCCGGCCCTTCTCTGGAAATGAAATCCATTTTCCAGCATTGTAATTCCCTGGGAAAATTACTCCGCAAGAGTTTGTAGGTGACTAAAGTATCAGCCCAAGAAGGTGCCGGATGCCTGATTTGGGGACAGTCGCAGAGTTGGCGTGGCTGGGGGTGGTCGCCCGGTGTGCTGTTCCACTCACCCGAGGCTGGGTTTCTGCCTTGCTGGGGTGAAGTGGGCGTGGGTCTCTGCCTCTTTGCTAGAGAGGCCTCAGAAGCCCCAGCCCGCCTCTGTGCCTCTTGGGGGTCATGGACCTGTCCAGTTTTAGGTCGGGTGAATGCAGAGGCGTGAGAGAATTTCAGTATCCACATTTGGGGGCTGGAGCGGTAGTACAAGAAGAGCGTTGGCCTTGAACGCAGCCAACCTGGGTTCAATCCCAGCATCCCATATGGTCCCCCCCAGCACCGCCAGGAGTGATTCCTGAGTGCAGAGCCAGGAGCATTGCTGGGTGTGGCCCCGAAAAAAGAAAAATGTTTTTAATTGCAAGGCACAATATAGAATATTGGAGAAGGAAATGGATTCAGGCTCTCCAGTAAGATTTCCAGTTAGATCTTTTGTCATATTTGCTAGGTTGTTGTGCAGAGAAATTGAGTTTATTCTAATCTTGTCACTTGTCACTTGTCTTCCCGTTGATCCTCGATTTGCTCGAGCGGGCACCAGTAACGTCTCCATACGTCCTGTCACATGCTAGTGTAGCCCAAGGGCATCTGCTTGCTCCAGGAACATAAAGAGTCTCAAACCATTCCATCAGATCATGGGAATGAGGCCTATAATTGTTACTGGTTTTGGCATATCAAATATGACATTGGTAACTTGCCAGGCTCTGCCATGCGGGTGGGATACCTCTAATCTCGAGCATTTATTGATGAACTGCGCAGCCGCAAAGCAGCCATGCGAGCCGGTCTTGTGATCAGCTCTTCTGCTGAGTGGAGCTCTGATGAGAGGGAGTCCCAGATGTGGAAAATGGCGGCCCTCATGGTGTGGGGGTTCCTCTGGCTTCTTGCAAGGCTCTGCTGGGGTGGCAGGCCAGGACTAGAACCCGCCTTCCCTCCCGAACGCCTCGTGATCAGCTGGGCACAGGGAGAGCCGGTAGCAGCTCTGCCCCGTGTGTGTGAGTCTCAATTTATATACACATATATAACATGTATATTATATAATACATACATATATTACATTATATACATATATAATATGTGTATCTAATATATGGTCAAGTGAAGATATGTATCTAATATATATTATATAACATGTATATAATATATATGTATATATATTCTCAGGATTGTAGGTATATGCATGCCTTGACTATGCAGGCCCTGAACTGGATCCCCAATACAGGGTGGTCCTCAGGGAGCCCCTGGTGTTCCCCAATACAGGGTGGTCCTCAGGGAGCCCCTGCTGTTTCCTGGTTACCCCAGAACCTGATCTCCATCATAAGCTCACATAAGACAAAGGAAAATATTTGACCATCTTTCTTTTTTTTTTATTTTACAAACATCTCCAGAGCGCATCATGGCAGATGGAAATATAAGGAGTCATTCATATGAGCCTTGGTTTAAATGAGTCATGGAATTTAGTTTATAGTGCTCACATTGAAAAATTAAAGCAAAAGAAGAATTAACGCATAACACATTTTCTCAGTCGCATCTCTCTACATTACTCACCCATCCAAAAAGCAAGTCAGACATGTGAAGGGAAGGATTTCGGTGGGTGTGGCTCCTTTGTGTCTTTCTCTTCCTCTGGCCAGAACTGAAACTCATGATCTCAGCAGGAGTAGGGAGTGAGGACCCTGGTGTTTGGAGAAGCCCACACCCCGCAGCCCGCCTGCATTATCACGGAGGAGCAGGACGCCTGCGCCCATCATTCCGCCTCTCTCTGAAGTCCTTGCCGTGAGGCAGGCGCACACCTAGTTAATTCTGTAATTTAGTTCACCTTTGTTGTTGTTGTTTGGTTTTGGGGTCACACATAGCAGTGCTCAAGACTCACTCCTAGTTCTGCTCTCCGGGATTACTCATGGTGGTTTCAGGGGATCATATGGGTGCCAGGGATCGAACCATGGTTGATAGTGTGTGATGCACTTGATCTCTCTGCTTTTCTATCTCTGCCCCTTGTTTTATTCTCACCAGTCAGTCTACTAAGAGCTTTAGTGCAACAGGCCTGGCTGGCATCCCGCTTGGGAACTCTAAACTTTTGAGATATTCATGAAAGTTTATTTATTTGTCAAAGGGACCAACTAGGTAATAATAATCTCAAACTAGAAAACAACAGTTTGTGTCTGCTCCGCTCATATCGAACGCATTTGTTTTCCTGGCTGATACATTTCACGGCCCAGGGCAAAGCTTAGTTCCTTGGCTCCTGCTGTGCCGTGTCTCTGGAATTCCAGAGTACACACTAAGACTTTCATTCTGGTAACTCACGTTGGACATGGGAATCCCCTGGTGGACAATTCCACAAATGAAATTGACCACATTATCTTCAATCGACGGTTTTGTCTGACCGATGTTGCTGTAGTCCCCAAATTCCAAACAGGATTGGACCACCGTCTCCTTCATGCAAAATTCTACTGCCGCAACAGGGAGAAAAGGCTGCAAAGTTTGAGAAGAGATCTCCCAGAACAACCACCAACTGGGAACTCTTTGGCACCATTGCAGCAACATGGGAAGATACCACCATTGACGACATCGATGAAGATTACAACCAACTGGTTCAGCACCTCCATGATTGTGCGAAGAATGCCGAGAGAGAGAAAGACAAAAAAGGACGCCCGTCTTCAGAAACTCTCAAGCTCATTCGCCAACGTGGCAAGGTGCGAGCCTCAGGAGACCAAATGCTAACGTCCAAGCTTGCTAAATGGTGCAGAGAAGTGATAAAAGAAGACCTCAGAGACAGAAGAGCAGAAATACTGGAAGATGCAGCAGAAGCCGGAAAAGCATTCGCACCGCCCGCCTGTCCTTCGCCAACTATAAGACCAAGATGACTGCCCTCTGACGCCCCTGATGGATCTATCACATCTTCCAGAAAGGCAATGGAGAAGATTATCCATGACTTCTACTCAGATCTCTTCGATAGCCACATCCACCTGCCCACATACCAAATTCCACAGGATGGATATGTCATTCCCAACGTTCTCCCTTCTGAAATTTGACATGCCATCTCGTCGATAAAGAAGGGAACAGCACCAGGCCCAGACAAAGTCAGACCTGAACACCTGAAGAATCTGCCGTCGGTACTCATCAATACACTAGCTTGGCTCTTCACACGCTACCTGTCTGAATGCAAGGTGCCCTCCCAGTGGAAAACCAGCAGGACAGTTCTGCTGTTCAAGAAGGGGGACATTCACGACATCGGCAACTATCGCCCCATCTGCCTGTTATCCGTCATCTACAAGCTGTTTACACGAGTCATCCTGAACAGGATTGGCAGAACACTAGATGAAGGACAATTAGAATGGGAAGGAATGGGAATGGGAGTGAAGATAGATGGTCGGCAGCTACACCACCTCCGCTTCGCTGATGACATCGTTCTAATAACACCAAACATTAGCCAAGTGGCACAAATGCTGGCTGACTTTGACCGAGAATGTGGAAAGATAGGTCTACAGCTGAATCTAAAGAAAACTATGTTCATGAAAAATGAGCTAGTTCCAGAGGCCCCATTGACTCTCAATGGAACAAACATCTCTGAATGCAGCAGTTATGTGTACCTAGGTCGAGAAGTCAACATGATGAACGACCTAAAACCTGAGCTGCGCAGGAGGAAGAGAGCGGCATAGAATGCCTTCAAGAGCATCAAAGAAATAGCTAAAAGGACAAAGAACCTCTGGCTCCGGGCACATCTCTTTGACTCCACCGTTCTCCCTGCATTAACATATGCCTCAGAGACCTGGGCCCTATGAAAGCAGGATGAGAATGCTATTCGGGTCTCCCAGAGAGGAATCGAAAGAGCTGTGCTTGGAATATCTCGCCTCTCTCAAGTGAGAGAAGGAATTCGGAGTTCTGACCTCCGTCGCTGTTGCAGAATCAGGGACGCTGTCTCGTTTGCCAAGGCATCGAAAATCAGATGGGCTGGACATGTAATGCAATTTGGAGACAACCGCTGGACTAGAGCCATTACCGACTTGTCAAAAGATCACGTGGCCGCCCACCTACAAGATGGTCAGACTTCCTTGTAAAGACCCTGAAGGAACGGTTTGAGGTTCTTCATATTCCTAATCAACCAGATGCCATTGGGCTACATTGGCACGTGACAGGGTCCAATGGAAATGTTACTGGCGCCCGCCGAGCAAATCGATGAATAACGGGATTTAAGTGATCAAGTGAACTCACGCTTGCGTTGGAAGGTTTTGTTTGTGCCGTTTGTCTCTGGGGCCAGACCCAGTGGTGCTTGAGGCCCCACCTCTCTGCTCTTGGCGGTGCCTGAGAGACCAGGACGGGGAACCAGCGTGGTAGATCAACGCAGGTCTCCCATATACAAACCATGTGCTTAGCTGCCGAGTACCCCCTTTGGGTCCTTCATTGTGGGGTTTAAGGTAACTTTTTTTGTTTGCCTTTTTGGGTCACACCCTGCGGCGCTCAGGGGTTACCTCCTGACTCTCTGCTCAGGAATTATTCCTGGCGGTGTGCAGGGGACCATATGGGATGCCGGGATCGAACCCAGGTCATCGTGTGCAAGGCAAACGCCCTACCTGCTGGACTATCACTCCGACCCCTTAAGTTAACTCTTGATGTGTATTTTTCATGGCTCTGATCTAAGTATTGAGTCTTCTCTGCCTCTTCTTCATTATGATGACTTATTTATAATGAGTCTCCAGTGCAGCTGAAATGGGGCTTGTTCAAGGGAGCTATGAATGTAGCAAAAACCCACTACAGTTCAAAGACTTAGTACAAGACAAACTTAAAATATAAATTAATGATACCAAAATGATAGTTTTGGATACATGTGATTGAGAAAATGAATTATTCTAATAGAAGGATGAATTTTTTTTTTTGGATAATTTCATCTGTCGCTTTTATGTCTTCGTCCAGTAAAGAACACGTTGATGGTGTTTTCTTTTCCAACAGGTTGCTAAGTGACACGGAAGTCTGGAGCACCGTGTTTACGAGCCAAGAGACACCACGTGGCTTCTGCAGCTCACTGCTGTGTTCAGCAGGTTTCTGTTTTGAGGCGTGTGGGCGTCCACATGCTGTGTAGTTTATAGAGTGACTTGTCCCCTCTGTCCCCCGTGGTGACCTCATATCTTGGACCGTGGTCAGTTGTGCTATTAAATATTAAACACTAAAACGTTGGTGGTTCCTGCATACAGTTGTCGAGATGTTTAGTGCATTTTTGTGAAGTCAGTTTCCTACCATTCTTTTTTGCTAAAAGTCACCGTGCCATTTTTTTTATTGGACACACAGTGGCACCTTGGTGAGAGTGGACTTTGTGAAGTAAGACCTTTAGCATGTGTTTGTTGTTCTTTAATTGCATTCACACTGGTTAGCTTGTTGCTGATGCTTTTCAAGTGGTTAAAACATTGAACAGTTACTCAGAACCCTCTGGTACTACTCAACGGCCAAAAGTCAGATTTGAACTGTGATGTTCTGAGTCCCTGAGGTTGATTGCTGGAGTTTAGAGAATACCCACTGCCAGTTAGTGTTGTAGGGATTGTTGATATAGGGAATGACGCGCTGCTTGCCTGACCAAGTGAGGCATTAAGTAGTCAGTGTTGCATGAGGCAGGCGTACTTCTGTAGACGACGTTGTTTGCGCATAACGGTTAGCTTAGTAAATCTGCAGGATTCAAAACTGAATTCCTCTGTCTCCGAGCTTCCAGTGAGGACGGGAAGCCAGAAGGGACGTGGAGGCTGAGCACAGGAAAGCTGGACCAGCTCCGGGCCGGGAACGACCAGAGCAGGTTTTCTTTTAGTCGTGGGTGGCTTGTGTATCCTTCCTGCAGGAAACGATCAAGTCCGCGTGTCTGTTGAATCAGGAAGTATAAAAGATAAGGATGAAACCGTCGGAGACTTCATTCCTGTGTGCGGAGATGGTGGGTCCTTCCACACCTTATTCCCGGTTTTGATCTTGAGAAGATGTTAACTTATGTTTGCATCATTGAACTCATCACGCATCTTTTCCCTTTGCTGTAACATTTAGTTTGTATGTTAAACCATCCTTGCATTCTAGAAATGAATTCTACCTGTTCATGAAAGGAAAAAAGAAAATGATGCATAAATAATGACTTGAAGCTCGAGTTTCTAAGAAACAGTATTGCAACCCTTTCTGGCTAAGTGCGTGCTGAGTCACTTGTATGAGTCACAGGCACAGGGGACCGACTCTGGCCAGGCACACCCCAGGGTCTGGAGACTCTCAGGCCAGTAATAACAGCAAAGGAATCTGGGAGGTTGAGAAGATGGGGTGGGGGACCCTAATGAATGTGGCATGCTATTTTTTTTTCACAATTCTTAATGGTTTGTCTTGCAAATACATAGTAATGTTAATAATCTGCTTTCATCAAAGAAGGACATGAAGAAGTAAACTTTCTGTAGCGGGATGAGTCGGCCGCTGTCTCCTCTGGGTGTGGGATCGCTTTGCTGGGACAGGAGGTGGCACCCAGGGCTTAGCCCGAGGAGCCCCTGAGTGGCCATGAGCCCCCAGACAAAGGGTCAGGAAGTTGGCAAACCTCAGGACCAGCAAGTGGGAGGGAGGGCCCCCTGCAGTGGGAACGCCGGGGTGGAGGTGGGCTCCGGGCACTGTCAAGGCCAGCCCCTGGAAGCACCCACGTCTGCTGTGAACAAAGGCGCCTAACCCTGCTGTTGGAGTTCTTCATTGAGGCTTGGTTTTGGGATTCAAGTGCACTGACGCTAAGCCTCTGGAGGGCCCCCACACAGAGTGGGCGGTAGGGGGTGGGGGCCGGGCCTGCAGCTCCACAGAACTGGCCTGACCGCCCAGCACAGCCGACTTTCTCCTCCACTGGTCTCAGGTGCAAGAGGTGAGCGCCTCGCCAGCTGCTGTCCAACCATCGTTTTTGTACTTGGCACCTCACTATGGTTTTATTGAGCTGAGGCAGTGTAAAAGAGTCTCGGGTGCCCCAGTGGGAGCCGGGCTCCAGACCCAGAGGCAGACTTGAGCCATCAGGAATGGAAAGTGGCCCCAGGACCCAGGTGGTGCTTCCCGAAGAGCAAAGGGTGGGCCGGAGGGATAGCTCAGCGGGGAGGGCACTCGCCTTGCACGCAGCCAACCCAGGTTCAGTCCCCGGCATCCATACGGTCCCTACCTGAGCACCTCCAGGAGTAACCTCTGAGCATCGCTGGGTGTGACCCCCAAAAAGAAACTATCACTATCACTATCTTCCCGTTCATCATCTATTTGCTCGAGCGGGCACCAGTAACATCTCCATATGTCCTATCTCATGCTAGTAGAGCCCAAGGGCATCTGCTTGCTCCAGGAACATAAAGAGCCTCAAACCATTATATTAGGTCATGGGAATGACCTAATATAATTGTTACTGGTATCTGGCATATCAAATACGACACGGGCAGCTTGCCAGGCTTGCCTTGCTTGGGTGGCATACTCTTGTAATCACCTCTAAATACAGCATTTATTGATGAACTGCTTGAGCCGGGCTGTGATAGGCTGGTCTGCTGGGTGGAGTTCTGACGAGAGGGAGGTCCAGATGTGGAAAATGACGGCCTTCATGGAGTAGGGGGTCATCTGGCTTGTTGTGAGGCTCTGCTGAGGTGGCAGGCCAGGGCTAGAACCCGCCATCCCTCCCGGGCGCCTTGTGAGCAGCTGGGCACAGGGAGAGCCAGTAGCAGCTCTGCCCCATGTCTGCGAGTCTCTGGATCAGCATACCTGGGCCGGATTGAAAGACTGCTGCAGGGTGGGTGCGCGATGATCCGGGCTGTGAGAGGCTCGGAGAGAGTCTAGTTAAAAAGAAACTATTAATATATATAATAAAAAGCTGCCCGAGTCACTGCTGCCTCACTCACTACCCGCGAGTGGGGCTGGCCGAGGACAAACCAGCGAGGAGGAGCAGGCGCTGCGGGGGAGCCTGTGGCTGGCCCAGGGCTGGCCAGTCCACCGTGGTGCCATGAGCACCTCCTGGGGGTCACCCCACAACCACTCGGCCAGAACCCGCAGCTCCCAGCCCTGCCTCCCCACAGCCTGCAGCTGCCCCACACTGGGGTCTGTGCCCCTGCTGAGCGGAGCCATTGCTGCCCCCAGAGAGGACAGAGGCCACCCTCTCTCGCCCTTCGCTGCTAACTTCGTGAGGTCCGGCTGCCCTTCGCGCCCTCTCAGCTCTCCAGCCCCGCCCTCGCTTACCTGCGTGAGCTTCCAGAAAGCGACTTTGCATCTCGAATCTCTTGAAGTGGAAGCTCTGTGCCGGAGAGAGCCTGCTGGCTCGGGGGCGGGGGCCTCCAGCAACTCTCAAGGGCCCTGCCCCCCATACTCAGTCCAGCTGTGTGGGCCCCGTGAGTGGCTATCCTGGGACACCAGGGCCACCCCAGTGGTGCCAAAACAAACCCTGGCTACAGGGGCCTCTGAACCACCAGAGTCGTATCATCTAGAAGCTTCTTGCAAAACCTGAAGGACACTGTACTGCTCCTATTCCCACTCCTCCAGTGTCCACTCTTCAGTCATTCCTACATAGTGTCCACACTCTGCTCCAGTCATTCCTACAGTGTCCACTCCCTGCTGTGATCATTCCCTAGTGTCTGCTCTCCACTCCGGTCATTCCTACAGTGTCCACTCTTCGCTGTGGTCATTCCTAGTGTCTGCTCTCCACTCCGGTCATTCCTACAGTGTCCACTCCACTCCGGTCATTCCTACATAGTGTCCACTATCCACTGTGCTAAGAGAGCCAGGTCTGAGACAAGCTACAGAATCTCCTGAGCAGGGCCCATCAGAGCAGAGCCAGGCCCAGGCTCCTCGACCAGCCCGGCATAACAATCCTACAGAGAATTTCTGGTGCGGTTTCCAGACGGTGCTCAGGGGCCCACAAGCCCTCACTGCCCCTGGGCTCGTGGGACTCCCCATCCAGGAGACTGATGGTCTGGGGGTGTCCCCCCGCCAACACCTGAGGGGAAAGGCAGCAAGCGCAACATGCAAGGGTCCCTCTCGCTCTCAGGCACAGACAGTGCTTGGCGGTGAGTGGGCACCCCGCCCCGCCCCAGCGCAGGCAGCCCTTGGAACGGGCCACGGAGCCAGTGTTTGTGGGAGCGCTGAGAGCATGGTCCTTGCCACCAGCCCAGCCAGACACGTGGCTGCCACGTGAGCCCGTCTGTGCCCTGGGACTGCTCTCGGCCAGCTCAGTCCTAATGCCTCAACGGGGCAGTTCGGCAAGTTCTGAACCTCGAGAATCTCATCCTGAACCCAGGCCAGCAAAGTGCCAGGCAAATGCCCCCTCTGTGCTATTCCTCCAGCCCTCGTCTCGTGCTTTGAGGGAGACGTGAGCAGAACATGGTGGTCGCCTCTTCGGGAGCGGTGCGCCTGGTTTCCGAGCGGGTCCCCAATTTACCTGTTACTTCCCCCAGGGAAAGCGCGGCCTCAAGCGCTGTCCCACTGCCTATTCTCACTCTCAGTCTCGCTCGGGCTTGGGCCGGGTGAAGGCAATTGAAAGGGAATCGAGCCTGATTACCCAGAACATCTGGGCCGGCTGGGCCAGGCCCTCCCCGGGCCGTGAAACGAGGCTCTGCGGAGCCGCCACCTCCGCACCTCGAATCCCTTTCAATCAATTTGCCGCTTACTAAACCTTGCCTCCGTTTTTTTAAAAAATCATTTCAACGCTGAAGCCACGCAAGCTCCAGGTCTTGGGGCGCTCCCTGAGTGTTTCGGCTGATTAAAACGGTCTTTAAGAGCACGGTAAATATTTTACCAGGAGGATGAGCTGTTCACGGGGGAGATTATTTATTAAAGACGACTCATTTATTAGTTCATTTATCTTTATTTCCATAGGCGGGCGCCCTTTCAATCTGGAAACACTCCCCACGATCCAGTCCCACAGCTGGTTAAGTGGTGAGTGGGTGATTCCGTGATGCAGTGATGTGTTGGAACGTCGCCTGACTTGTGACGCGACAAGGCTTCACTAAGAACAGTCAGATATCTGGAAAGTCACATTTTAAAAGAATTTCCACAGAGTTCTACTACCCGAGTATTCTTGAAAGACTGTCGTGCTTGCTCCAAGACTATGGAGCTTCCTGACAGAAAGACAGGCGTCCGCTTCGCCTCGGGGGTCTCCACACTGCAGGCAGGGCACACACCCCGCTTTTTTTTTGCTTTTTGGGTCACACCCGGCAATGCTCAGGGGTTTCTCCTAGCTCTGCACTCAGGAATTATGACTGGCAGTGCTCGGGGACCATATGGGATGCTGGGGATCGAACCCAGGTCAGCATGGGCTGGCCGCGTGCAAGGCAAACGCCCTACCCGCTGGGCTATCGCCTGGCCCCCCCACCCCACTTTTCTTTCTTCTAAGTGGTGGAAAGGGAAGCGTTTGATGCTGACCCCAGACCCAGGCACCGGGCCCGAAGTGCTCCAGGTGAAGCGGTGGAGGGCAGGCCCCCAAATACATGAGGCCCTGGCGGGTGATCAGAACACCTGAGTGCTTGTTTCTTTGGTTTGGGGCCACACCTGGCCATGTGCTCAGCGGTCACTCCTGGCAGAGCTTGGTGACCATAGGTGGTGCCAGGGATCCAACCGGGGTCCCCTCAGGAAAGGCAGGCGTTCCTCCCGTGGCGCTCTCCCGGCCCTGCGGAAATCGGGAGACTTAGAGGGGACTCACGTGCGTGGCACAAACCACGAGGCCCCTCGCTGACCCCCTGCCTGACCCCTCAGGACACAAGACACTCAGCCTCACATCCGGACGGGGGCCACATGCGAGCGTGAGTGACCTCAGCTTCCTCTCCTACAGGGATGGACACGGCCACTGCCCCAGGCCCAGCCCATAGCCCTAGCCTGCTGAGTGGCCACATCTACAAAGCCCCCATTTCCCAACCCGCTGAGGTGGGTGCAGGGCTCGGTCCAACCCAAACACTAAGCCTCAGCGTCCCCAAGCAGTCAGACCCGGGCAGATGGCGGCCCCAAGGCCCCCGGCCCACACACTAGGCTATAGGGGTGGTGAGGGGGCGGTCTCCTGCCCCCACCCACTCACGCCGCGTTGGTTTGCAGGAGAGTCAGCAACTCTGGAGACCTCCCGGCTCCCCATCCCAGTGGACACGCGCGTCCACCTGCTGCCCGCCTCCCTGCCCCGCGCTGGTGCCAACCCTGCGGCATCCACTTCACCAGCTTCTCCCTGCTCCCACATCCTGACCCAAGCCTGGCCAGGAGCCCCGTTCAGGTCGGGGCGGGAACCTCTCCCCGTCACTGGACAGGGCCGCTCCGGGTGTCCTCGCTCTCTGGGTGTCGGCTGGACCTGCCCCACCTCTCCCCATCCCCTTCCTGAGGCTCGGGCGGCCTCACCGGCAGCTTCTTAAAAAAGAAACCGTAATGGGTGTTTCCAGGGTTGATTTGATTTGGAGAAATTAAGATTATTTTTTTTTCACATGCAAGTAAATTGGGAATTAAATTGGGTCTCGAGTTCGTCGGGCGCCTTCTGACAGCGTGTTTGCAGGAAGTAATTGCTTCGGGCTGGCAACTGGGTAATCAGAGAGAGGCTGAGCGGAGACGACCCCTCGGCGTGAGCAGTTCATTCTCCGTATTCTGCTGTGAACATTTCTCAAACACGCCGCAACGGAAGAACTTTTCCAGAGAGCTCCGACACGCCTAACCGTGCCCCTAACTGTCCCCTCGGGCCCTGAGCACCGACCCCGGCTCCCCTGATTGTCTGGAGCCGACCACCAAAGCAGGGAATGGACTTGGAGGGGACCCCCAGGGGCCTGAGGGCTTGTTTCCGCAGCCATTAGGGGTCCAGAGGGTCAGGAGAGACAGGACAGTCCCTGAGCACTGCTGGGGGTGGCCCCAAACCAGCTCTAAGTCTCAAGGTGGTGACAGAGTCAAAGGCAAAGGTGGGAGGTGCGGGGACCTTCTAAGCCCCAAGGCCGCGCCCGGGAAGCTGCAGGTAGTGGCCCCCTCCAGGAGCAGCGTGACTCCGCAAAGCCAGCAGGGGGTAGCGTGGCGGGGCCCAGTGTGGGGGCCTCCTGGCTGGGTAGTGGGGGAGCAGAGAAGAGGGGGTGGGAGACAGCCCACCAGAGTTAGCGGTGACCTCTCGTTCAGTTTGGGGGAGGTGAGCGTTACACGCCCTCTCAGGGGTGTCTGCCCTGCTGGGGGGGCCCCACACACGCCTGCCCCCCTCTCAGGGGGTCTGCCCGGCTAGGGGGCCCACACAGGCCTGCCCCCTCTCGGGGTGTCTGCCCGGCTGGGGCCCCACACACGCCTGCCCCTCCTCAGGGGTGTCTGCACCGGCTGGGGGCCCCACACACGCCTGCCCCCTCTCAGGGTGTCTGCCCGGCTGGGGCCCCACACACGCCTGCCCCCTCCTCAGGGGTGTCTGCCCTGCTGGGGGCCCACACACGCCTGCCCCCTCTCGGGGTGTCTGCCCTGCTGGGGGGCCCACACACGCCTGCCCCCTCTCAGGGTGTCTGCCCGGCTGGGGGCCCCACACACGCCTGCCCCTCTCAGGGTGTCTGCCCGGCTGGGGCCCCCACGCCTGCCCCCTCTCAGGGTGTCTGCCCCCGGCTGGGGCCCACACACGCCTGCCCCCTCTCAGGGGGTGTCTGCTCTGGGGGCCCCACACAGGCCTGCCTCCCCCTCTCGAGAGTCTCCTGGCTGGGGCCCCCCACACACCAGGAGTGATACCTGAGCCAGAGCCAGGAGTTAGCCCTGAGCACTGCAGGCATGGCCAAAAAGCCCAGAAATAAATAAATAAAATCACCTTAGTTTGGAAACAAGGGCGTAACTGCATTCTCCCGCCTTGGACTCTAGGGACGCGCTGGCTCTCCCACCAGGAGCAAAGGAAGACGCCTGAAATTATGCCAGCCATGCCCTTAGCAGGGGGCCGGGTGTGACCGCATGGAGACAGCAGACGCAAACCTCCCGCCCCAGGGCCTTGCACACGCCTTTTTCCCATCGAGGTGTGTGTCTGAGTGTCTATATCTGTGTCTGTGTCTCTGTGTGTGGTGTGCGGTGTATGCATGTATGTGTGTGTCTGGTGTCTGTGTGTGTGTGTGTGTGTGTGTGTGTGTGTGTGTGTGTGGTGGTTGGCGACACTCGCCCCAAGTCCTGATCTCCGGGGCCAGCCAAAGAGACTGGCTTGTCTCCGTACGACACTTCCTCCGAGCCCAGCCGGGCATCGGAAGCCTCCCAGTTTACCCTCCCGCTGTTGGGAGCCGCCCCTCTTCAGCCTGCAAACTCCTGGGTTCTTTTATTTGTTTATTTGTTTGATTGGGCTACACTTTGCTTGCGACAGGATTTATGGAGATGTTACTTGTGCCCACTCGAGCAAAATCGATGATCAACGGGAAGACAGTGATACAGTTTGTATAAATAGGAAGTTAATCATTGTTCATCACAAAATCCTGCCCCAGAGCTTGCTCACAGGGAAGCTAAGACCATGGGCAGTCCCTGAGAGGGCAGGAAGGCTCCAGCCGGCCACCCTGTAGATTCCTGCACTCGTGGTCACACTTGTTGGATTGCTAACAGTGCAAAGGCCTTAACAAAGGCTGACACAAAACTTGCTTTTAACCTCGTCCACACTGACCCCCCACTGGGGGCGCCTTTGCTTCTCTCTCTGACCCCCTCTGGGGCGCCTTTGCTTCTCTCTGACCCCCCACTGGGGGCGCCTTTGCTTCTCTCTCTCTGACCCCCCACTGGGGGCGCCTTTGCTTCTCTCCTCTGCCCCCTCTGGGGGACGCCTTTTGCTTCTCTCTCCTGATTCCCATCTCAGCCTGAGCATCTCTACGACTCTGGATTTTCATTCTTGAAAATTTTGAAGAACCTGGGGCCAGAGCAATAGTCCAGCAGGTAGAGTATTTGCCTTGCACGCAGCTGACACGGGTTCAATCCCCGGCATCCCATATGGTCCCCTGAGCACTGCCAGGAGTAATTCCTGAGTGCAGAGCCAGGAGTAACCCCTGAGCATCGCCGGGTGTGACCCAAAAAAAAAAAAAAAGAAAATTTTGAAGAACCTGGGTACCGCGAAGGATCAGAGACGCCCTCCCGCCGCGCCGGGAGCTGGATGCAGTGGGAGCCCAGAGAGGTTGGGCTCCAAGGTGGGTTGCACAGCAGTGGGGAGCTGGGCTGCCTCTGGAGTTCACAGCCTGGCTCTGCTGCTTCCTGAGGCTCCAGGGGTGACCTGGAGTGGGTGGCCCCACCCCGTCTCTCCGCTGTAACCCCAAATCCAATCATCACCCACCCCCAAGAACCTCACCCCGCCTTTCCACTCTGAATCAAAGTCATAAAATGACTTTTTGCAATGTCAGCCATAAATGGATGATGAGAAGAAAATCTTTTGTTTAAACAGAAATTCTAATTTTCCGAAAGGTGTGAATCAACACGAGGAGCGCGTTAGGCCTCAGTAAATCTTGTTTTCGGAAAGACGCGCTCACTCTGCCTCCTTGCTGGGCACGAACTCAAGGTTTCCATGTCCTTGCCAGGCGCCTGCGCCAAAGGACGGGCCCCCCGTGGCTCTGCTGAGAGCACAGGGACCCCCAACCTGAGGCCCCGCCTCCCACTCTGGGTGCTCTGTTCCCACTGGAACCCGGCCCCCCAACGGCCATTTGGGGCAGATTATAAATCCTCTACAGAGGAGGAAACGGGGGCTCAGGGGGCTCAAGCCCCAGCCTGGGGTGAGCCAGCACGTGTGGAGCGGCCAGTCTGGGAAGGGGCCCCCCTGCCCCCAGCACGAGGAGGCTGGAGCCCAGGATATGTGGAGAGTCCGGGGGTGCAGGGGCCGCCCGAGAGGGCTCCTGCCCCTGATTCCGGGCCCTTGTCACGTGGGGGGGGAAGCCGGGCCCAGGACCCTCTGTCCGTGGCATCGCTGCGGCTACTCCACCCCCTACCGGAGGCGGGGGCTGGCCGTCACCAGGAGCTCTGGGAAAGGGCTTCTGGGGCTCGGCACCCCACTTCCACTCTGATGACAGCGGCCCCCAGGGAAACCCCTCCTGCAGGGGCCAGCGCCCCAGGTCCCTGCCCACCCGCTGCACTGAGTGCTGGGAAGCAAGTCAGAGAAAATAAGGGAACGGGCAGAACGGGCAGCCATGTGGGGATGGAACCTGGGCCAGCCACGTGCAAGCCTCCCGCTGTGCCTCTCACTCCTGCTCCCATGGGCTCATTTTTTTACTTTATTTAAACACCGCGGATTTAAAAGTCGCTCACAGGGGGCCGGAGCGATAGCCCAGCGGGTAGGGCGCCTGCCTTGCACGCGGCCGGCCTGTGCCGGCTCAGGTTCGATCCCCCGGCATCCCATATGGTCCCCCCGAGCAACCGCCAGGAGTAATTCCTGAGTGCAGAGCCAGGAGTAACCCCTGAGCACGCCGGTGTGACCCAAAAAGCAAAAAAAAAAATAAATAAATAAAAATAAAAGTCGTTCACAACAGTTTTCTCAAGTATCCAATATTCCAGACCCATGTGCCCTTACTGCCACCAAAGACCCTCGTTTCCCCCCATCCAAGCCTGCTCCCCAGCAGGCACTAATTCACTTATTTTATGTTGCTTATTACAACATATATCTCATAGCCGTGTTGCTGAAGTCCTGACCGCTTTTGCTGAGCTGCTGCGTGCAAACTGAGCCATCTGTGTTACTGCTTTCACTTACGGAACTGAGTCGGCTTCTACTCAATTTTTTAGCAAAGTTGTTCATTTGTTACTGACGCTCAATATTCAACCCCAGTCCCACCACCACTGCAACCTACCACCACCATTTTTCCAACTTTCCCAGCGCCTAGAGCAGACCCTCAGTACTTTATTTTATATCGCTTGTTATAGCTGATTTGCTAAAAGTGATCTTAAGAAATCTTAGGAAAAAGTTAGTGAAGATTGCTCAGTCTGAGGCCGGAGCGATGGTTCAGCAGGTAGAGCTATTGCCTTGCATGCCACCGACCTGGGTTAGATCCCTGGCATCCCATACGGTCCCCCAAGCACTGCCAGGAATAGTTCCTGAGTGCTCAGCCAGGAGTAACCCCTGAGCAATGCCGGATGTGACCCAAAAAAAGGGAAGAAACAAGTTAAAAATAGATTGCTGCCGGAACACTGCCACAAGACGGCCACGGTGAGTTTGTGTTTGTTCCTGGCTGCCTTCTCCTTTACACTCTTTAAACTTGGCTGCTACTTGGTGTATCAGTATAGTCGTGTTTGGGATGTTGTTCAGCCACAAATGTGGCCGCACACTCTAGGATTCTAAATTTTTTAACGGGGTGCTAAAGTTGGAGTTAAATTTTCAGTTGGGTGGTGGCTTGGGACATGGGCGTGACTGCCTGGCCTTCCTGAAGAGCAGGGAGATGGGGGGGACGTAGCCCACCCCCACTCTGTGAAAGCCTGGAGATTTCAGTCCGCATGCCTGAGTTTTTTCAGCGGTTACGTTGTACATACACACCACATTCACAGTGCAAGTTTCAGATTTCACTTAGAGAAAAGTTTGACAAGGGCCGTCAAAAGCCGTTTCCAGATATCAGCGCCAGTAAGATGATAATGAAGGGCCAGACCCGTCATAAGAGCCTCACCTGCACATCGAGGCTGAGGGCTCGGGAGTTGGGGACTCAGGAGGGCTTGGGAGGGCTGGGGGGTGCTCAAGAGGGCTCGGGAAGGTTCGGGAGGTTCGGGAGGGCTCAGGGACAGCGGGTGCTGGGTCCGAGAAGCAGCTCTAGTCAGAACCACACAGCAGTGAGCAGGCGCGGGAAGGTCGGGCGTGTTTGCCAGAACTGAGCGGCTCTGTCTGACGCCGCTTGGGCTCGCCTCAGATCGCGCACTCAGGGTGGGGTTTTCCTTTTCCCTTTTGGTAATCAGGAGAAAAACTGATTACCAAAAAATTATAATTAAGAGCCGGGAAACTCGCAACAACCTGGCTGCCTCGTTTAGCACATGTATTTCAAGTTAATTGCACGAAGTTCAGTGATGAAGAGACTCAGATCTAGGTGGTGTTGTTCAACTTTTTGTGTCAAGAAGGACTCGGGTTGGGAGCAGGGCAGAGCCCGAAGCACCCTGTGGGGCACCCAGAGACCCCCGCAGCTCTCGCAGCCTCCTTGCTGCCGTCTGCTGGGCCCCTCTGGGTGCGGACAAGCCCCACCTGGACGACCACCTTTCAACAGGCAGGAGAAACTCTAACTGCTCCCCCACCGCAACCCCCACTCCCCACACCTGGGCACCACAGCCCCCTTCACATTTTCTAATGTGTTTTTAAGAGAAAGGGAACTCGGAAAACATAAAGGCAAAGAAAGTAAAAGTTGGGCGGAGAGGCAGGACAGCAGGGAAGACTGCCCGCGGCAGACCCTGGTTCCATGCCCGGCACCACACAGGGTCCCCCGAGCGCCCCAGAGTGATTCCTGGGCACAGAAGCAGGAGTTAACCCTGGGCACCACAAGGCGTCGCAGACAAAAAAAGAGCTAAGAGCAAACCCTCTTTTTTTTTTTTTTTTTTTTTATCTGAGGCCGAGCTGATGCGCGTCAGACAGAGCCGCTCAGTTCTAGCAAACACGTCCAGACCTTCCTGCCCTCTGTGGCCAGGGGGACAGTCGTCCAGGAGCCTGGAGCAGCCCCCTCCAGGCAGGATTCTGGCACCTCCCGTCCCCCCAGAGGCAGAGGTGCCTTTGAAGGGCCGGGCTTCCAGGACACACTTGAGTGCCCACGAGGGCTGTGCGGAGCCGAGAAAGTCGCATCTTCCTGTCTGACCAAGGACGCAGAGGCCCTTACAGAGTCAGCTGAGGGGTGCAGGAAAATGTCAGGGCGGGAGGATCTTGGTGCTACCCCACTGCTGAGACAAACTGGAGAGGAGGAGGAGGAGGAGGAAGAAGAGGAGGAGGAGGAGGAAGGGGAGGAGGAGGAGGAAGGGGAGGAGGAAGAGGAGGAGGAGGAAGAGGAGGAGGAGAGGGAGGAGGAGGAGGAAGAGGAGGAGGAGGAAGGGGAGGAGGAGAAGGAGGAGAGAGACAGAGACTGAGGGAGGGAGAGACCAGGTGGCGGAGACATTGCCCTTATTTACATAATCGCTTCCCAAGTTGGGCTGATTCCCAGTGAGCTATTAAATTGCTCTGGGGCGTCTCAAATTTCTGGAGAACTTTATTTAGAATGGCGGCTGCGGGCCAGAGCGACAAACATCCGTGTTGGAGGCGCTCAGGCCCAGTGAGAGCTGTGGAGACGAAGGGCCTGCAAAGAACCCGTCACGTTTGTCGGACGGGTTCTTCGATGAAACCTGTGACGGGTTAGCAGATCTATAGTGTTATAATGGGGCCATAGGCTGCCTGCTACGGCTCTGAGAGGCCCTTTATTTCCCTGCTGGACTGTCCTGCTTAGCATCTACCGGTCACTGCACTATGGGGCCAGCAGAGGGAAGGCACAGGGTGGACAGAGCCTGGCGGGTCCCCTGGAGAAGCTGCTCAGGAAGTGACCCCAGGTTCCACAGTCTCAGGAAAGGGATTCTGGGGAAGTAGCCACCAGGGCCTGTCCTGCGCCGTCCAGGGGATCAGTCACCCAGAGATGAGGGTGGCAGCCTGCAAATAGCCACTGTGGCCACCAGCCAGCAGATTGGACAACCTCGAGATCAACATTCTGTCTGCAAGGGCAAGCTGGGGCGCTTGCCAGAGGCGGGGCGTGTGGGGGAAGGGGCCGGGTGAGCACGGTCTCCCGTGGCCCCATCACGCCGGCCCCTAAGGAAAGGGGACACTGCGGAAGCCCTGGGCCACGCCGCCAGGGAGGGCCAGAGAGCCGAGGGGGCTGCTGTCCTGGGTGAAGGGCCTGCTCCTGGTTCCTGGGGCTGGTTCCGAGAACACCCAGGCCACGGATGAGGCTCGGAGAGCCCAGAGGAAGAAGCCTGGGGGGTCGCTTCTTCCTGTCGAAGAGCAGAACTGACCAGGGAGAGAGGACCGGTCAGCGCGGTTCAAGCCCCGGCATCGCACGTGGTCTCCCGGAAGTTAGTGCAGAGTTAGGGGCGATCCCTGAGCATTGCCAGGTGCGCCCAAAAGCCCCCAAAGTTCCCAAATGTCTCTGAAGTTTTTCTTTTTTTTTTTGCTTTTTTTGGGTCACACCCGGCAATGCTCAGGGGTTACTCCTGGCTCTGCACTCAGGAATTACTCCTGGCGGTGCTCGGGGGACCATATGGGATGCCGGGGATCGAACCCGGGCCAGCACAGGCCGGCCACGCGCAAGGCAAACGCCCTACCCGCTGGGCTATCGCTCCGGCCCTGAAGTTTTCTTAATAAAAGGCAAAAGACAATGTCGTAGGAGAAACGTTGTTTCTGCTGCAGTCAAATAGATTAAAAAAAAACTAGCAGGAAAACACGGAGAGCAGGAGGCGGCTCTCAGCAGCGTTGCCTTGGGAAAGGCGGATCAAGGGCTGGGCGGCAGAGCTGGGTTAGAGCAAGGTGTTGAGTGGGAGGTTCTGTGTGACTGGATGAGGAACCGTTTTCATTATGTTTTTCAAAGCATTTCGTGGCTAATGGTATTTGCTCGGATTTGGTTTCAATAAATACACAAAAGACCATTTTTTCATGAGCCATTAAATGAAAGCTGTACTTGAGAATACGTATTCTCAGTAGTACATCCTTCTTTAATAAGAATGATGTTGAAGGGGAAAGTTGTGTAGGTTTAGCAATGAAACAGAACACTCAGGCCCCTGAGTGTGTGTGAGTGTGTGTGTGTGTGTGTGTAAAATTTAGTATAAAAACGAAGGTAGCACCATAAATTAACAGACAAAAGGTAACAAGTAAATTGCTTTAGCAAATGAAACAAAAACTCAGACAATATCCCCACGCAACCCCCTTCCACAAAATAGCCGCTAGGAACTAGAGGGTTAAAGATGGAGCTGTAAAGCCAATGGAAGACATTTAGGAGAATGTTTTCCTGAAGGCCAGAGGCTGAAACTCCCCAAACACATTTCAAAGCACAAGCCATCAGGCAAAAATCAATGAGTTTGATTTTGTCAAAACCAAAAGCTTTTACAAAGCAGAAGGACACCATGAGTAAGTGGATGGCCCCGCTTTTTATGCAACGAGAGAAGGTGCTTACAATGTTTGAATGGGCAAGAATTTCACAGGTGGGCCAGAACTTGTTTACTTAGAAGTATAATAGGAAACACATCACTTGTATCACTTGTCTTTCCATTGTTCATCCATTTGCTCTAGCGGGCCCCAGTAACATCTCCATAGGTCCTGTCACGTGCTAGTGTTGCCCAAGGGCATCTGCTCGCTCCAGGAACATGAAGAGCCTCAAACCATTCCTTCAGGTCATGGGAATGAGGTCTATCATTGTTACTGGTCTTTGGCATGGTCACGGGTAGTTTGCCAGGCTCTGCCGTGTGGGTGGTACACTCGCTGTAGTAGGCTCTCAGTTCATGCATTTACTGATGAACCACAATGGGGAGAGATCAACTTTTCTCTTGGGTGGAGCTCTGACGAGCTGTGGAGTCTGGATGCTGAAAATGGCGGCCCTCGATGTAGGGGGGCTCCTCTGGCTTCTTGCGCGGCTCTATTGGGATGGCGGGCCAGGGCTAGAACCCGCCTTCCCTCCCGGATGCCTCATGATCAGCCGAGCACAGGGAGAGCCAGTAGCAGCTCTGCCCTGTGTGTCTGTGTCACACAGATACATGGGAAACACATAAAAATTTTAATTTTTTCTGGTGACCACATTTGAAAGCCACGTGAAAGCTACGTGTAAAATAAACGTGAAGTTCCTTCTGGTCATCCGAGTCATCCAATGTTATACAGCCAGAGCCGTGTTCCAACACAGCTTAAGAAGTCTCTGATATACCATGCAGAGCCTCACACGCGCGGCTGCGGGAAGCTGGAACTCGGCTTTCCCCAGGCCCAGCTGACCATGGGGCTCCCAGGAGGACAGATGGGTTTTGGGAGTGGGCCCATCACCTCTGGGCGGTCCCGGAAGCAGCCGGATGAGACTCGCCCACCACACTAGCCACCACCTTCACTGTCCAGATGCTGACCATGAGGCCCCTAAGTCACCTGGCCGCACGGTCCATCAAACTAGTGGAAAGAGTTATGTCCTTCAATGTACTTACTGCATTCTACGGTGTGTAGGAAAGTTAGGCGGTAGGGAGAGATAGAGAGTCGAGAAAAGACATACAGAACCCGCCAAGTAGTTGAGGTGTGGGAGGGGGAGGGAGGTGGGGACATTGGTGATGGGAGATGGGTTCCGTGGAGGGATGGGTGTTGGAACACTGTAGAACCAGAACTCTACATGAGCATCTTGCAATTGTATGTCTAAAATTGGTGTAATAGGGGCCGGAGCGATAGCCCAGCGGGTAGGGCGTTTGCCTTACACGCTGGCTGGCTGCCGGCCTGGGTTCGATCCCCGGCATCCCATATGGTCCCCGAGCACTGCCAGGAGTGATTCCTGAGTGCAGAGCCAGGAGTAACCCCTGAGCATTGCCGGGTGTGACCCAAAAAAAAGGCAAAAAAAAAAAAAAGTGGTGTAATAAAATTTGAAAAAAAAAGAAGTCACTGATATTCTTCCCTCCTGATCTTCACAGTTCTCCGCATGCTCTACAGCCTTCGACATCTCAGCCGCAACAAACACTCTTCCTGTTTACTGTTGGCGGTGGGGTGGGGGTCCCAACAGCTCTCAGGGAGGCCGGAGACCCCCACTCAGCGTTTTTGACCCCCTGGGCCAGTGTCCGATGCAAATACACTGAGAGGGTTCACAGAGCCGTCCTGAGCCCCAGGCTGCTCCCAGCAGAGGACAAGGCCACCGCGGCAGCACCCAGAGGTCCAAAAGGGCAGCACTGCAGGGACGCGCGGCCTCGGTCCCGGGACGGAGCAGCAAAGTGCACGCCGGGAACTAGAATGGGCCCAGCCTGGCCCCCAAGGGAGTCTGGGTGGGACGGGCTAGGGGGGGAAACAGGGGGCGGCCAGACACCAGCACCGCCGCATGTCCAGGGACCCCCACGATTCACGGGCACAGCCACACTCTCGTGAGACTGTGGCCGCCCAGATGGACGGACGGAAGCTCGGCATTTCCTGCTTCTCTCATGCCGCTTCTACGATGGCAGAGCTCGAGGACAGGGAACCAGCAAGTAACTGAGAATGAAGCCAGCATGTGCCGAAAGATGCCCGCGCTGCTGTGAGGACGGGCCGGACAGATGCCTGTGTGCTGTGAGGGTGGGCCGGGCAGACGCCCCGCTGTTCTGTGAGGACGGGCCGGGCAGATGCCCGCTCTGCTGTAAGAACATGCGGCTTTTCTGAACTAACTCCTGCTACTGGGGCGAGGCAAGGCCGAGGGTAGGTTCTTTACTGTTTACTGTCTCCCTCCCCAAACAAACAATCACTGTATCACTGTCTTCCCGTTCATCATCGATTTGCTCGAGCAGGCCCCAGTAACATCTCCATATGTCCTGTCTCATGCAAGTAGAGCCCAAGGGCATCTGCTTGCTCCAGGAACATAAAGATCCTCAAAACCATTCCATCAGGTCATGGGAATGAGGTCTATAATTGTTACTGGTATTTGGCATATCAAATACAACACGGGTAACTTGCCAGGCTCCGCCGTGCAGGTAGCATACTCTTGTAGTCATCTCTATGTCCAGCATTTATTGATGAACCCGCGCAGCCGCTTGCCGGCGCGAGCCGGACTGTGATAGGCTGGTCTGCTTGGTGGAGTTCTGACGAGAGAGAAGTCCGGATGTGGAAAATGGAGGCCCTCATGGAGTGGGGGTCGTCTGGCTTGTCTCAAACAAACAAACCATGCTTTAAAATGTGGCCCTCCCCAAACAGCTCTTAGCATTTGGAAATAAACATCTCACTGTTCACAGAAACTCTCAAGAGTTCTAATGGGGGAAGCGGACTGACAGAACAGTGGACAGGGCATCTGCCTTGAACCTGGGCCAACCCAGGTTCGATCCCCTTATCCCATATGGGGTCCCCAAGCACGACCAGGAGTAACCCCTGAGCATTGCAAAGTGTGATCCAATAGTTTAAAAAAAAGAGAGTTCTAATGGGCTTTAAACCCACCTTGTTTCAAAATATCACAGTCAAAGGGCTCAGGCCATGACCTTGCGTGGGGAGCCCAGGTCCACGTGCCCCCCCAAGTATCAACTGGGGCTACCCCTGAGGTCCTCCTGGTATGGTCCGCAAATCAATCCAAACAACAACAGCAATAAAAAAGAAGTAAAGAAAAGAAAAGAAGAACTTCCAGATGGTTTACACTATCGTGTCCTGGCGGGGACGTGAGCCCAGGCAGGTTCAGTGCCTACAGCTGCTGGGGGCTTGTCAGTCACGTGGAGCCAGGGGGCCCTGTGGGGTTGGCAGACCCTCCTCCTGCCCTTTCTGGCTTCTGGGGGTCACCTACGTCCCTCCTGGACGCTCTCCCAGTTTGTGCTCAGGTCCTCACACTGACCCTGGGCTGACCCTGGGCCCTAGCTCTGACCTGGGCTGACCCTTGACCCTAGCTCTGACCTGGGCTGACCCTGACCCTAGCTCTGACCTGGGCTGACCCTTGACCCTAGCTCTGACCTGGGCTGACCCTGACCCTAGCTCTGACCTGGGCTGACCCTTGACCTGAACTCTGACCTGGGCTGACCCTTGACCCTAGCTCTGACCTGGGCTGACCCTTGACCTGAACTCTGACCTGGGCTGACCCTTGACCCTAGCTCTGACCTGGGCTGACCCTTGACCCTAGCTCTGACCCGGGCTGACCCTTGACCCTAGTCTGACCCTCAGCTCTCCTTAGCCAGTCCGTGTCCAGGTCTCCAAACACAGCTGCCAAGTCAAAGGAAACAGGTTCTGGCGTCCACATGAGCTGTCCGGGGGCACTTGCAGAGCCAAGCCCCAGGCAGGGACAGCAGCGAGACGTCACAGCCCCGACCCGCCCACTGGGCAGCGCCCCAAGTGTGTCTGTGGCTGTGTCAGCGTCCCTGTGGCCACGGAGTCCCCCACCTGCCTCGGGGACCGGACGCTGGGCTGGTTCTTTGGGCTTGAAACCGAGTCAGCAGGTCCATTCTGCGGCGCCTCCTCATGGCCCCACCCTCCCGCCGTGCGGCTCCTCAACGGACATACACACAGTGGCAGGTCAGGGACAGCCGAGGCTCTGCTGATCGGGCCGGTGTTTGCTCAGGGCTCAGAGATACAACCTCCAGCTGAGCTGCCTTCATCCAGGATACGGCTCACTCTCACCCCGGGATACAGCTCACCTTCATCCCGGGATACGGCTCACCCTCATCCCAGGATACAGCTCACCCTCATCCGGGACACGGCTCACCCTCATCCCGAGATACGGCTCACCCTCATCCCGGGATACGGCTCCCCCCTCATCCCGGGATACGGCTCACCCTCATCCCAGGATACGGCTCACCCTCATCCCGGGACACGGCTCACCCCTCATCCCCGGACACGGCTCAGCCTCATCCCGGGACACGGCTCAGCCTCATCCCGGGATACGGCTCACCCCCTCATCCCGGGATACGGCTCACCCTCATCCCGGGATACGGCTCATCCCGGATCCGGCTCAGCCTCAGCAGGAGGTGCTAGCCCCGAGAGCAAAGCGAGTCTGGGCTGACCACCGCCTCTTCCCAGAGCCCTTAAGAAGCACAGGCTTAGCTCAGTGGCCGTGTGAAACCCTCGGACAGCTCCACTGCGTCCAGAGCTGGAAATACCTCGCCCGTCGCGCGTGGAGGCCCTGGGCCACCCCAGCTGCAGAAACGCAGCGAGGGCGGGAGCTGGCTGGAGTCTCGCACCCGGCCCTGGAGCCCCTTCAGCCGCCACTGTCTGCGGGCCCCGCCGAGATGCCAGAGCGGTGTTGGGTGCAGACACCCGCACCCCACGCGTCTCCCGCCCCTGCTCTGCGCCTGCGCCCCCGCCAGCCGCAGGGTCCGCGCAGAATCTCTCGTGCGGCGACATCGCCCCTCTGCTGGCGCGCGGTGATAAAGCCAGTGGCCGCGACGGGGCGGGCGCCCGGTGTCAATCCACCAGCAGGCTGCTCTCTAGGGGAATTGGGGCCTCAGAGACGGGGCAAGTTGCCACTAAGTACCCCCAGGTGTGGCTCCAAATCCTCACACACAAAAAACAAAGATTTTATTTGAGGTCTTGTTTTTTTTTTCTTTTTGGGTCACACCCAGCGATGCTCAGGGGTTACTCCTGGCTCTGCACTCAGGAATTACTCCTGGCGGTGCTCGGGGGGACCATACGGGATGCCGGGGATTGAACCCGGGTCTGACGCGGGCAAGGCAAATTCCCTACCCGCTGTGCTATCGCTCCGGCCCCTTTATTTGAGGTCTTTTGGTCACACCCGGCTGTGCTCAGGCTTTACTAGGCTCTGTGCTCAGGGAACGCTTCTAGCAGGCTAATGGACCATATGTGAAGTGCCTGGACTCAAACCCAGCCCACACTCTCTCTGCAGCCCCTCAAAACAAAAAAGATAAAAGCCTTAAATAGTTGCCCCATTTGGGGCCAGAACGATAGTCCAGCGGGTAGGACGCTTGCCTTGCATGCGGCTGACCTGGGTTCAATCCCCAGCATCTCATATGGTCCCCACGCAGTGCCAGGAATAACCCCTGAGCATCGCCAGGTGTGACCCAAAAAAAAAAAAGTTGTTTCCTTTCTGGGTTTCTGCCACAGAGACTCTCTCTGTCTCTCTGTCTCTGTCTCTGACTCTGCCTCTCTCTGACTATCTCTCTCCCCGCCTCTCTCTGTCTGACTCTCTCTCTGTCTCTCTGACTCTGTCTCTGTCTCTGTCTCTCTCTGACTCTCTCTCCCCCTCTCTCTCTGACTCTCTGTCTCTCTGTCTCTCTGTCTCTCTCTCTCCATCTCTCTCTCCCATCTCTCCCTGTCTGACTCTCTCTGTCTCTGACTCTGTCTCTGTCTCTGTCTCTCTCTGACTCTCTCTCTCCCCCGTCTCTCTCTGACTCTCTCTGTCTCTCTGACTCTGACTCTGACTCTGTCTCTCTCTGACTCTCTCTCTCTCTCTCTCCCCCTCTCTCTCTCTGTCTGACTCTCTCTGTCTCTCTGACTCTGTCTCTGTCTCTCTCTGTCTGACTCTCTGTCTCTCTGACGTTAGCAGCGCAGATGTCCACTAGGGCTCTAGGGGAGTTTGGCATTTCATACTTTTATTTAGTTTTTCATTTAGTTTTCATTTAGTCTTTCAAAATAATTTGGCCAACTCTAGTAAAGAAAAACAAATCAAAATGCATGGAAGTGTTTCCCTGTATGATACACACATAAGGAAAAAATAGAAATCATGTAAATACCCAGAAACGGCAAAGTGATTACGAGATTACGGCAGATCAACGCAATTGAATGTTATGCAGCCATTAAAAGGATGATTATGAAGGTGATTCAGAGGCGCGGAAATATTTGTGACATGACGGAAAGTGAAGAGCAGAGAGAATAAACGGCAAAGCACAGTGATTCGGCTCAGAGAAAACGTGGTCTCCCGCGGGCGGATCCCGGAGGGTTGGCAGAAATAAAATCTTGTAATTAAGATGCTTGAATTATAGGTGATTTCTATTTTTCCCCAGATTTCCTCTAATGTGATGTTTTATACTTAAACATCCTAGAGGACACCATCCCAGCCCAGTTCCCTCTTGGCCACAACCCCGGCCGGGCCGATACAGGACCAGCGGCAACCACTGATTCTCTGCTGAAGCCGGCTCTGGCTGCTGAGCTCTGGGTAGTCGCCAATGTTTCTTTCTTTTTGTTCTTTTTGGCTTTTTTGGGCCACAACCAGCAGTGCTCAGGGGTTACACCTGGCTCTTTACTGAGGAATTACTCCTGGTGGTGCTCGGGGACCATATGGGATGTGGGGGATCGAACCCAGGTCGGCGACGGCAAGGCAAACGCCCTCCCAGCTGTGCTATCGCCTCCCACCCACAAACGTGTTTTTTGAGATCAACTTCATAGTACACTGAAATTCACCATTTGAACGGTTCATTTTAACGTGGGGTGACTGGGCGGTGCCATCACTGCTGTTCGGTTGCAGAGGATTTTCCTCACTCAGGGAGTAACACAGCCTGAGGCGTCGCCTCCCCAGTTCTGCCTGCCAGGAAGCTGCTGTCGCCAGCCTGGACTTCTCGGCCTCTGAAGGGAATCTCGCCCCTGTGCCGTGCCCGTCTGGTCCAGGTCCTGCCGGGAGCATGTAGAGTTCTGAGCTCTAGGGCAGAGACCGTGGGACACCAGCCGCGCTCACGCTGGATTTCATCCCTAGAACCACATACGGTCCCGGAGCCCCGGGAGTGATCCCTGAGTGCTCCCGAGCCCTCTGGGAGTGATCCCAGAGTGCTCCCTGAATCGCTCTAGGAATGATCCCAAATGCTCCCCGAGCCGCTCCGGGAGTAATCCCCAAGTGCTCCCTGAGCCCCTCTGGGAGTGATCCCCAAGTGCTCCCCGAGGCCCTCCCCGAGTGATCCCCCTAATGCTCCCCGAGGCCCTCCCAGAGTGATCCCCTAGTGCTCCCGAGGCCCTCCCGGAGTGATCCCCCTAATGCTCCCTGAGGTCCCTCCTGGAGTGATCCCCTAATGCTCCCCGAGGCCCTCCCCGAGTGATCCCCTAGTGCTCCCCGAGGCCCTCCCGAGTGATCCCCTAGTGCTCCCCGAGGCCCCTCCCGGAGTGATCCCCTAATGCTCCCTGAGGTCCCTCCTGGAGTGATCCCCCTAATGCTCCCCGAGGCCCCCTCCCCGAGTGATCCCCCTAATGCCTCCCGAGGCCCTCCCGAGTGATCCCCTAATGCTCCCCGAGGCCCTCCCGGAGTGATCCCCTAGTGCTCCCCGAGGCCCCTCCCAGAGTGATCCCCTAGTGCTCCCCGAGGCCCTCCCCGAGTGATCCCCTAATGCTCCCTGAGGTCCTCCTGGAGTGATCCCCTAATGCTCCCCGAGGCCCTCCCGGAGTGATCCCCCTAATGCTCCCCGAGGCCCCTCCCGGAGTGATCCCCTAATGCTCCCTGAGGTCCTCCCGGAGTGATCCCCTAGTGCTCCCCGAGGCCCTCCCGGAGTGATCCCCTAATGCTGCTCCCTGAGGCCCTCCCAGAGTGATCCCCTAATGCTCCCCGAGGCCCTCCCAGAGTGATCCCCTAATGCTCCCCGAGGCCCCTCCCAGAGTGATCCCCTAATGCTCCCCGAGGCCCTCCCAGAGTGATCCCCCCTAATGCTCCCCGAGGCACCCCCGGAGTGATCCCCCTAATGCTCCCCGAGGCCCCTCCCAGAGTGATCCCCTAATGCTCCCCCGAGGCCCCTCCCAGAGTGATCCCCCTAATGCTCCCTGAGGCCCTCCCAGAGTGATCCCCTAATGCTCCCCGAGGCACCCCCGAGTGATCCCCTAATGCTCCCCGAGCCCCTCCAGGAGTGATCTCCGAGTGCTCCCGAGCCACTCCGGGAGTGATCCCCGAGTGCAGACACACAGTAAGTCCTGAGCATCGCAGGGGTGTGCCCCCCCCAAAGAGCTGCAGTTTCTCAGCCTCTCCACCACGGATGACCCTTGTCTGCTCCTAAGGTGATTCGGGGAAGCAGTTTCCAGGCCCCCAGCCCCGTGACAAAGGTCAGGTCTTCAGCAGCACCCTGGCCTCAGCAGGTTGGACTGATGGGCCAATGGCCAGTGATTTGATGGATCCCGCCTATGTGATGAAACATCCATAAAATACCAAAAAAGGTATGTTTGGGGAGCACCCAGCTTAGTGACCACTCGAGGTTTGGGAAGTGACCCATTGAAGCCAGCTCTGCGCCCCCCCCCAGATCCTGCCCTCCACTGGCTTGTGCCGTGACGTAGCAAAGCAAATGCTTTCCTGAGGAACCCTGCAGTGGTCCAGAGAGACAGACCGCAGCAAAGGGTGCTTTGCCTCGCGGCCAGCTGCAGCGAGGCCCTGCCTGGCTGAGAGGCCAACGGCACCTCCCACGGCCCCCAAGCACTACCAGGAGCTCTCCTGAGCCAGAAAAAGTCCCCGAAAGTACCACTGGGTATGGCCCAAACCACCCCCCGAAAAAATAACACCCCATACGTCATTATCCTTTCTTTCTCTGTCACGGTTTCATCGCTAGTGCCAGCCTCGTGGTTCCGAAGAGCCTCGCTGCGCCGCTGCTTAGGTCCCCACAGCGACTGGTCACCCCAAACACCTTCACAACTTGTCGACCGTCGATCTCCTCACAGAGGTCGCTATTCAGCTCTCTTCATTCCTGTGATGTCCTGTTGTTGGGTGACACAGCTCTTTGTGTGCTGTGGATATCAGGCCCTTAGCACATCATCTGACTTGTAAATATTCCTCCCATCGGTGGAGATGGACTTTTCCTGGCAGAGTCCTGAAATGCATGAGCGTTACATGTGGGGTGGCGGGGCCACACCCGACCGTGCTCAGGGACTTACCCCCGGTCCAGTGCTCGGGGATCACTCCTGGCCAGGCACTGAGGGACTCTTCAGGGTTCCAGGAATTGAGCCCGGCTTGCCACATGCCAAGCTAGCGCCCTGACCGCTGTGTTTCTCTACAGCCCGACATTTAGTTTTGAAGTTCCGTTTACTGATTTTTCCTTTGCTGTGTTGTTTAGTGTCATAGTTAAGAAACTAACGTCCAATACACAGTGTCACATTTATTTTTCCTTCTAAGAGTTTCAGCTTTTATTGACCTTCACTCTTATTAGGTCTTTAATACTTTTTAAATTGAGTTTTTACTATGGTGTGAGGCAGGGGTCCAAGCTCAGGTCTCTGAGTGGTTTTGTCGTTCCTGTACCACATCCTGGTGAGAATCTGTCCCTGCCTTCACTGAATAGTCCTAAAGGCCTTGTTAAAAACCACGGTCTGGGGGCTGGAGCGACAGCCCAGCGGGTAGGGTGTTTGCCTTGCATGCGCCGGCCCGGGTTCGATTCCCCGGCATCCCATATGGTCCCCTGAGCAAACACCAGGAGTAATTCCTGAGTGCAGAGCCAGGAATAACCCCTGAGCATCGCCGGGTGTGACCCGAAAAGAAAATAAAAAAAAAAAAAAAACCACGGTCCGGGGCTGGAGTGGGGATGGCATTTGCCTTGCACATGGCTAATCCGGGTTCGACCCTGGCATCCCATATGGTGCCCTGAGCACCACCAGGAGTAATTCCTGTATGGCCCCAAAAAGGAAGGAAGGAAGGAAGGAAGGAAGGAAGGAAGGAAGGAAGGAAGGAAGGAAGGAAGGAAGGAAGGAAGGAAGGAAGGAAGGAAGGAAGGAAGGAAGGAAGGAAGGAAGGAAGGAAGGAAGGAAGGAAGGAAGGAAGGAAGGAAGGAAGGAAGGAAGGAAGGAAGGAAGGAAGGAAGGAAGGAAGGAAGGAAGGAAGGAAGGAAGGAAGGAAGGAAGGAAGGAAGGAAGGAAGGAAGGAAGGAAGGAAGGAAGGAAGGAAGGAAGGAAGGAAGGAAGGAAGGAAGGAAGGAAGGAAGGAAGGAAGGAAGGAAGGAAGGAAGGAAGGAAGGAAGGAAGGAAGGAAGAGATCCTGGTCCGGGGCTGCAGAGACTGCAGTAGGGCGTTTGCCTTGCATGTGGTCGCTCAGGTTTGATCCCCAGCACCCCATATGGTCCCCCGAGCACCAGCAGGAGTGATCCCTGAGTACAGACTCAGGAACCCCTGAGCACTGCCGGGTGAGCCCCAAGCTTGAGTCCAGGACTGGAGCGACAGCACAGCTGGTACCTGCATGCAGCTGACCCGGTTCAATCCCTAGCACCCCGTATGGGGCCCCAGGAGTGATCCCTGAGCACCACCGGGTGTATCCCAAAAGCAAACCAGAAAATCCTGGGCTTGCCCTGCATTCGCCTGAGCCGGGCACCACAGTCCACCAGGAACGATCCTGGAGTGCAGAGCCAGGAAGAAGGGAAGCCCAGAGCACAGCCAGGTGGGCCCAGAGCACAAACGTCAGCAGGGGACGCGGCTGGTGCGGGCAGCACCGCTGGGAGCCCACGGGGCCAGACCGGAGTCCCCACCTCTTCTTGTCACAGGCACTGCGGTGAGCCAGCCACAGCCCTGTCTCCACAAGGCTCTTTTGCCAAACGAGTCCAACTATAGAACCAGGAGCCGTTTCTTCCTGCCTGTGCTGGCCAAAGGGTCCAGCCGAGGTGGTCTGCCCCAGGCCCTGAGCCCAACATCTCTGTAACACCAGGTTCAGGCCAGAGATGGTGACACCGGCCTGTGAGTCCAGGGACCTTGCCTGCATCCCTCTGTCCATCTCCCCTCTAGAAAATGGGCCGCAGAGTCCTTGCCCCACAGGGCTGTGGTTGAGAGTAGTAGGTGGCCTTCAGGAAGGGCCTCGATCAAGCATGGCCACTGACAGAGAAGAGCGTGGTGGGGGTTAGCCAAAGACTGCAACAGCCAGCAGACACCCTGGGGGACTTCGGAGGGACACAGTGCCACATTGGAAGGGCGACACCGTCCTGTCGCACTGACCACTGCCTGGACAGCCCCCCAACAAGCAAGGCAGCTCCTGCCCCCAGCACCTCCCTCGGTCCGCTCCTGTGTGTCCCCACGTGTCCTCAGCAGGCTCCAACACCCTCTGCCTCCTCTCTGGAGCACAGAGAACCTCCTGGGGCTGGGTCACACCTGCAGTGTTCAGGGCTTCCTCCTGGCTGTGCTCAGGGTTCACTCCTGGCTTGCTTAGATTATATGGGAGACTAGGGGGCTGGGGGACTAGCCCTGGCCGGGCTGACCAGATTATATGGATTATATGCAGTGCCAGGGGAGAGACAGGGTCCGCGGCATGCAAGGCAAGTGCCCTACCTGCCGCACCTCACTCACACACCCCCAAGAGTTTCTTTTTCTGTTTTCTTTTTCTTGTTTTGGGGCCACACACAGAGTGCTCAGGGCTTACTCCTGGCTCTGAATTCAGAAATTACTCCTGGCGGAGCTTGGGGAGACCAGATAGATGCTCAGAACTGACCAGGTCAGTCACATGCAAGGCAAGCGCCTCCCACTGTGCTAACTAGGGCAAGGCTTCTCTTTTCTTTGTTCCCAAATTGTATTACACCACTTCTAGACATACAATTGCAAGATGCTCATGTAGAGTTATGGTTCTACAGTGTTCCAACACCCATCCCTCCACCCAAACCCATCTCCCATCACCAATGTCCCCACCTCCCTCCCCTCCCACACCCCAACTACTTGGCGGGTTCTGTATGTCCTTTCTCTCCTCTCTATCTCTCCCTCCCACCTACCTTTCCTACACATCGTAGAATGCAGTACATTAAAGGACATAACTGTTTCCACTAGTTTGATGGACCGCGGCCGCAAGGGTCCTCATGGTCAGCGCCTGGACAGCGAAGGTGGTGGCTAGTGTGGTGGGTAAGTCTCATCTGGCTGTTTCCGGGACCCCCAGAGGTGATGGGCCCACTCCCAAAACCCATCTGTCCTCCTGGGAGCCCCATGGTCAGCTGAACCTGGGGAAAGCCGAGTTCCAGGTTCCCCAACCGTGTTTGAGACTGCACGCTTATGGGTGGTCGCCCCAGGGCAGCTCCTGGGCAGGGCCACCAGGCTCGATAAAATGGAGGGGGGAAGGGCCGACCCCTGACTCCATCTGACGAATCCCCAGTGATTCCTGCTTCTGGGAGCTGCCTACCTGGGCTTGAACTGGTTTTTGCTATTAATCTGGTGGTGAGGCAGTTTCCCCAGCGTCCGGACAGCGAAGGTGGTGGCTAGTGTGGTGGGTGAGTCTCATCCGGCTGCTTCCGGGACCCCCCAGAGGTGATGAGCCCACTCCCAAAACCCATCTGTCTCCTGGGAAAGGTTTCTCTTTTTCAAAGAACACAAGCGTACTCCTGCTGGGTATTTGGGGATTCCACTAAATCTGTCCCCAGCCCTACCTGCCCCCTCCAGTCTCACCAACCCTGGCAGAAACCTCACTCCTCACTGGGGCAGTGTCCGCCGGCGGTGTGGGAGCCTCTAAGCAGCTGTTCAGCCACCCTCTGCAGCACCAGCCCCGGGAGCCTCCGCTTCCTGCCCTGTTTGTGGCTCACCCACCCGAATCCATGTTCTTAGAATGTACCCTGAGGTCTGACGCCTGGGTGTGCTATGAGGTGCGTGGGCCTGGGCGACAGTTCACCGGGCTTTGAGGCAGAGACGCTGAAAGCAGCCGTGAGTGACAGCTCGGGGAGGGCGGGGAGCACGGCGGGGGTCAGGGCGGCCTGGAGGAGAGAGCAAAGGTGAGAGCCGGATAGAAGGAGGACGAGGGTCTGGAAGGTGCTTTCGGATTTGAAGAATTCATGGGTGGCCCACCCTTACCCCTTAAAGAAAACACCTTTTTTTTTTTTGCTTTTTTGGGGTCACACCCGGCGATGCTCAGGGGTTACTCCTGGCTCTGCACTCAAGAATCACTCCTGGCGGTGCTCGGGGGACCATATGGGATGCCGGGATCGAACCCGGGCCAGCACAGGCCGGCCGCTGCAAGGCAAACGCCCTACCCACTGGGCTATCGCCTCCAGCCCCAGAAAACACCTTCTTGTCTTAGCTTAAACGTCACCTCCTTGGCTGGAGACCTTCCCAGGACATCTGGCCGTGGGCGTCCACCCCAGTGCTGGGCGTCCACCCCAGTGCTGGGCGTCCACTCCAGTGCTGGGCGTCCACCCCAGTGCTGGGCGTCCACCCCAGTGCTGGGCGTCCACCCAAGTGCTGGGTGTCCACCCCAGTGCTGGGCATCCACCCCAGTGCTGGGCGCCCACTCCAGTGCTGGGCGCCCACTCCAGTGCTGGGCGCCCACTCCAGTGCTGGGCGTCCACCCCAGGGCTGGGCGTCCACTCCAGAGCTGGGGCGCCACCCCAGAGCTGGGCGTCCACTCCAGAGCTGGGCGTCCACCCCAGTGCTGGGCGTCCACCCAGTGCTGGGCGCCCACTCCAGAGCTGGGCGTCCACCCCAGAGCTGGGCGCCCACTCCAGAGCTGGGCGTCCACCCCAGTGCTGGGCGCCCACCCAGTGCTGGGCGCCCACTCCAGAGCTGGGCGCCCACCCCAGTGCTGGGCGTCCCCTCAGCCCCACGAGCATGTCGCATCTTCTTTTAGACCACAGTTCCATGGCCAGATCCGAACTGTCTGGTTCTGTTTTACCTGCGGGCACGCAGGAAGGGGGACCCACACTGCGGAGTTAATGACTGCAGGGTCAGGGAAGGAGGGGACGGGCTGGGTGCTGAGGGAGCCCCTGGGGCAGGTGCGACGGAAGGGCAGAGTTCCGGGAGCGCAGCTGCAACGCAGGAGTCTACCCGCAGGTCTTGTACCCCTCAGAACACAGCGGGGCGACGGGTGAAGCTGCTGCAGCAGGCCTTTCCTCTTCCCGTTGCACGCGGCAGCTGCGATCCGCAGCTCCCCCACATCCCCCATCCCACCCAAGGCCCCAGGAGTGATCTCTGAACATCAGGACTCAGACCTAAGAAGCGGTCTCGGGAAAGAGGGTGCAGGCACTGTGCGAGCCGCGGGGCTGCACCGGGCACCGTGCACGAAACCGTTCTGGTGCAGCATGCAGCGCGTGCACCGAATCCGCGCGGATCTCCGTCTAAACCGTGGCTGTGACAGGGCGGCCTTTCTAGAGACCCCCCGCCCCACCCTAGCCCCTCGGAAAACTCCCGAGCGAGAGGCGGTGACTTTGCACGACCGGGCGTCACCGCGCCGGGCCCCGCGGGCAGCCGCCCAGGGCCGCAGCGGACGCGCCCGCGCCGACCTTTGCCCGCACTTGGCCCGGACCCGCGCCCCGCCCCGCCCCGCCCCCCGCCCTTCCGGCACCCCATTGGCCGCCGGCCGCCGGCCCCGGCCAATGAGCGGCGCGCGCCGGAAGCCGGAAGCCGGAAGGCGGAAGCGCGGGCGCCGGGCCCTGCACCTGTCGCGGGCGCGATGCGCGGCCTCGGGCTGTGGCGGCGCCTCTTCCCGCTGCGGCCCGCGCCGCGTCCCCGGCCGAGCAGTGCGCGGGCGGCCGGCGCCCTGGAGCGCGCCATGGACGAGCTGCTGCGCCGCGCCGTGCCGCCCGCGCCGGCCTACGAGCTGCGCGAGAAGACGCCGGCGCCCGCCGAGGGCCAGTGCGCCGACTTCCGTGAGCTTCTACGGCGGCCTGGCGCAGGCGGCCGAGCGCGCGCAGCTGCTGGACCGCCTGGCGCGGGGCTTCGGCGTGGACCACGGCCTGGTGGCCGAGCAGAGCGCCGGCGTGCTCCAGCTGCGCGAGCAGCCGCGGGGAGGCGGCCGTGCTGCTGCAGGCCGAGGACCGGCTGCGCCACGCGCTGGTGCCGCGCTACCGCGGCCTGTTCCAGCACATCGGCAAGCTGGACGGCGGCGTGCGCTTCCTGGTGCAGCTGCGGGCCGACCTGCTCGAGGCGCAGGCCCTCAAGCTGCTGGAGGGGCCGCACGTGCGGGTAAGGCCCCGCCGGGCCCCTCCCGGAGCCCCGCTGCCCGGCACTCGCCCTCTGCCCGCAGGCCTTGCCCGGCCGCCTTCTCCAAGCTGGCTTGCGGGTCCTAACCCGGGAGTGCTTGCTGTAGCTCCGGGGCGCTTCTCCCTGTAACACACGGCACGCCCCGTTGGGCGGAGGGTGGAGTAGGCGCCTTCAGTCTCTTCTTGGGGACCCGGGGTTTCCTCTCGTGCTGGGCTTGCAGTGAGCCGCGCCCCGGCACCGCCTGCTGCTGTTGAATCAGTCCGGAGTCCCGTGCGCAGCACAGAGATAGGGGGCCAGAGAGGTAACACGGCCTTAGGGCGTTTGCAAAGCCAGGAGCGCAGAGCCTGGAGTAATCTCTGAACACAGCCAGGAGTGATCACTGCAGAGCCAGGAGTGAGTCCTGAGCACAGGGCCAGGGGGTCAGCCCTGAGCACAGGGCCAGGGGTCAGCCCCTGAGCACAGGGCCAGGGGTCGGCCCTGAGCACAGGGGCTAGGAGTTGGCCCTGAGCACAGGGCCAGGAGTTGGCCCTGAGCACAGAGCCAGGAGTGAACCCTAAGCGCAGAGCTTAGACTGCAGAGCCAGGAGTGAGTCCTGAGCACAGAACCAGGAGTCAGCCCTGAGCACAGGGCCAGGAGTCGGCCCTGACCACAGAGCCAGGAGTGAACCCTAAGCGCAGAGCTTAGACTGCAGAGCCAGGAGTGAGTCCTGAGCACAGAGCCAGGTGTCAGCCCTGAGCACTCAGGAGTCAGCCCTGAGCAGTCAGGACTGAGCCCTGAGCACAGAGCCAGGGAGTGAACCCTAAGCGCAGAGCCAGGGGTCAGCCCTGACTGCAGAGCCAGGAGTGAACCCTAAGCGCAGAGCCAGGGGTCAGCCCTAAGCGCAGAGCCAGGGGTCAGCCCTAAGCGCAGAGCCAGGAGTCAGCCCTGAGCACAGGGCCAGGAGTGAACCCTAAGCGCAGAGCTTAGACTGCAGAGCCAGGAGTGAGTCCTGAGCACAGAGCCAGGTGTCAGCCCTGAGCACAGAGCCAGGAGTGAGCCCTGAGCAGTCAGGACTGAGCCCCTGAGCACAGAGCCAGGAGTCAGCCCTGGAGCACAGTCAGGAGTCAGCCCTGAGCACAGAGCCACGAGCAACTCACTTAGGAGTCAGCCCTGAGCACTGCCTTGGCTCAAAAGAGAAAATCACAGAAGTGGCCAGAACTCCGCCTCTCGGAAGGGGCGGAGCTGCATTTAGTTTTCTGGTTCTTTGGGTCTCGGGGCTTTGGGACAGAGGGTCGCCCTCTCCCAGCCCGGCCAGCCCGTGGCAGGAGCCTGAGCTTGGCCCCTGAGCACAGGAATCCTGCTGTGGCCAGCACCTTCTTTCAAGACTCCCATAATGATGACTTGGGCCTGGTGTGTTTCTGGGAGCTCCTGACACCCCAGACCCCACAGTGTTTAAGAAGAAACAGCCCCCGCTTGGCCTGGTTCTGCTTCCCGTAAGGCCGCCTCGCCCGGTGCTGCCGGTAGCCCTGCCTCGCTCAGCCACCTCGGGGGCCCGTCTGCTAATGAGCCCCGGGCTTCTCAGAACCTCAGCTTAGTGTAGGTGCTCAGACATCACGAGGCTGTGGCGGGATGGGTCCAGCGGTGACTTCCTGTGTGTGAGGAGGGGGTGAGCCTGGGGCCTCCCCTGCGGCTCCACTCGCCACACGGCTCCTGGCTCCCGCCAGCACAGCCGCTTCCCGACATGTGGGTCAAGTCTGCCCACAAGTGGATTGTGGTTTTTGCCCTGGGCCTGCAGGGGGATGTGGCCGGTCTCTGGCAGCTGTCAACGCCCCGGAGGTGCCGGATGTCTGAGGGGGCTCCGGGGGCAGCAGAGAGACGGGCTGGGTGGTGAGCAGCGACTCCTGCAAGAGGCTCAGAGATGGGGTCTCAGGGCCCCCAATGGCCGGGCGCGCCAGGCTGCGAGAGTGGGGTCAGTCTCAGGCCCCCCCAATGGCCGGGTGCTCCAGGCCGCGAGAGTGGGGCAGTCTCAGGGCCCCCATGGCCAGCGCGCCAGGCCGCGAGAGTGGGGTCAGTCTCAGGGCTCCCAATGGCCGGGCGCCAGGCTGCGGAGAGTGGGGTCTCTGCAGCCCCACACCCTTTCACCCCTTGGGATCAGGGAAGCCCACCAGGCCAGACTCTCCTGTTGCCCACTGTCGGGCGCACCGGGTCCCCGACAGTGCCGGGAAGCGAAGTTCCCTTCTACCTCCGGCCGGCGAGGAATGGATGAGCACTCAGGGATCCGATGAGGTTTTTAAAAGACTTTACTTATCACAGGTTCAGGCATACAAATCAGCAAAAAGGAAAAACCCGATGCTTAGGATTCCAGGCTAGAACCCCAGCCACGTGTAGGCCAAGATGGCAACCACCACGTGAAACTTCCAAGGGGAATAATCGCTCACAAGGCGAAATCCCACTGGGAAGAAGAAGCCTGGGAGAGCGGGAACCGGCTAGTTTATACCCCCCAGCAACTCAGACCTTCCTCCCATTGTTATGGAAAGCAGGGAGGGTCCAATGCCTTTAGGTAGTCCCTCCCTGCATCTCACCTAGGGCCTTTACTGTGCTAATGTTTTGAGCCGGAATGCCTTTGAAATGTAGAGAAGGGGGTTTCTGAGATGGCATGTCACTGTACCAAAGATCAACACCAATGCCAGTTAAATATTTCTCCAAGCCTTCACAAGTCTCCTCTACTTCATAGTAGTTTTATATTTTATCAGGGAGCCATGCTTGTTTGTTTGGAAGCAAACAGCATTTCTCTCTGGTCTAATTACTTAGGTGTCCTTACGTGGCCAGGCTAATATGCTGGTAAGATCTAGCTAGTCCCACGATGATTGTGATAGCATGGGAGAATATTTATACCAGCTAGTACAGCATACATGGTCAGATAAACTGCCACATTTAGACTACCCCCTTATCTACGGAGTGATCTGCGGAGGCAATCCAGAGCAGATGCAGCGGCCCTTAGGAGTCCTGCAACAGCCCACCAGGTTCTTTCTATGAAAAAGCCGGTTCCTGCTCACCGGCAGGCTCAGCCCTCTCTGATACGGGAGCGGGGCAGGAGCTGGTGGGTGGCCAAGACCCTCTGGACCCAGTACCATGATTGGAGAGGTGTGTCCAGCTCTGCCTGCCGGACACTGGGGAGAGGCATGGGCAAGGGGGTGCATTCATGTAGACGGTGTGGGTGAGTTGTGAGTGTGTCTGTCTGTCTGTCCGTCCCAGTATCGTGTGCTTGGCGTTCACGCGTGGCATGTGTGCGTCCAGTTGACCTGGACGTCCCGCCTTGCACTCTGCCCGTTCCCGCTGTACGGGCAGAGGCCTGTACCTCAAGACCAGGACGGGCAGGTTTGGGGCTGCAGGTGCTGGTGTTCTGGGCGGAGGGCACCGGGCGTCTCCCAGGACCTGTGTGGCCCTGCCCTTGGCCCCTTGGCCCTCCCGCTGTTGGGCGCTGTAGGGCTTGCAGGAGCTTTGGGATGTGGAAGGATGACTTGGAAGCGACTCCGCGCCCAAAGCACCGCAGCCCCCCAGGGACACTAGACTGACAAGGAACTGCCAGTCGCCGGCTTCAGAGTCGCCTCCTGGCGCACAGCAGCTGCTGAGGTTCCAGCCATTATACTGCCCTCCACCTGCAGCAGGAAGGACAAAGAGACAGGAGAGATCACCCTGTGTCTTTGAAGGTTCCCCCAAAGTGGTCACACCGCTGCTCACATCTGGTGGCCAGAGCTCCAGGGCCTGGACAGCCACTGTAGGGGCCCCTGAGCTCGGGAAGAACTGGGAAGGGCTGCGGCTGCTCCCGGGAGGGGAGAGACCCCCGCCATCCGCCAGCCCCGTCCGTGCCCCTGTTCTGCTCTTGCTGGGGGGTTCCGTGCAAACCACCTTTGAGTTGTTTTGTTTGGGGGTGGGGTCTGGGCCACACCTGATAATGCTCAGGGCTCACTCCTGGCAGGCTCAGGGTGCAAGACAAGCACTGACCCTGCTGGCCTGTGGCTGTGGCCCCTGAAGGCCACCCTCGATGGCCGCACGCCCAAGGCCACTCGGAGTCACTCACCTCATCAGATGCGCTGGTCGTCAGCCATGATCATTGTCCTGGAGGGTGTAGGATGAGGCACTGACAGGCTGTGGAGCCGCTCACTCCAGGGGCCGGGGGCCTTCCTGGGGGTGATTCCGGGGGTCCGGGGCCTTCCTGGAGGGGTGATTCGGGGGCCGGGGGCCTTCCTGGAGGGGTGATTCGGGGGCCGGGGGCCTTCCTGGAGGGGTGATTCCGGGGGCCTTCCTGGGGGGGTGATTCTGGGGCCGGGGCCTTCCTGGAGGGGGTAATTCTGGGGGTCTTCCTGGGGGTGATTCCGGCGGCCAGGGCCTTCCTTGGGGTGATTCCCGGAGGGCCGGGGGGCCTTCCTGGGGGTGATTCGGGGGCCGGGGCCTTCCTGGAGGGGTGATTCGGGGGCCTCCCTAGGGGGTGATTCTGGGGGCGGGGCCTTCCTGGGGGTGATTCTGGGGGGCCGGGGGCCTTCCTGGAGGGGTGATTCCTGGGGGTGATTCCCAGGGGGCCGGGGCCTTCCTGGGGTGATTCCGGGGCCTTCCTGGAGGGGTGATTCTGGGGGCCGGGGGCCTTCCTGGAGGGGTGATTCCGGGGGCCTTCCTTGGGGGTGATTCTGGGGGCGGGGGCCTTCCTGGGGTGATTCTGGGGCCAGGGCCTTCCTGGAGAGGTGATTCCAGGGGGCTGGGGGCCTTCCTGGGGTGATTCCGGGGGCCGGGGGCCTTCCTGGAGGGGTGATTCGGGGGCCTTCCTGGAGGGGTGATTCCGGGAGCCGGGGGCCTTCCTGGAGGGGTGATTCGGGGGCCTTCCTTGGGGGTGATTCTGGGGCGGGGGCCTTCCTGGGGGTGATTCTGGGGGCCAGGGGCCTTCCTGGAGGGGTGATTCCGGGGGGTCTTCCTGGGGGGTGATTCCGGCGGGCCGGGGGCCTTCCTGGGGTTGATTCCGGGGGCCGGGGGCCTTCCTGGAGGGGTGATTCCGGGGGCCTTCCTGGAGGGGTGATTCGGGGAGCCGGGGGCCTTCCTGGGGGGTGATTCCGGAGCCTTCCTGGGGGTTGATTCTGGGGGCGGGGCCTTCCTGGGTGATTCTGGGGGCTGGGGGCCTTCCTGGGGTGATTCCCGGGGCCGGGCCTTCCTGGCGGGGTGATTATCGGGGGGGGCCTTCCTGGGGGTGATTCCGGGGGCCTTCCTGGGGGTGATTCGGGGCCTTCCTGGGGGGGTGATTCCGGGGGCCTTCCTGGGGGTGATTCCGGGGCCTTCCTGGGGGGGTGATTCCGGAGGGCCGGGGGCCTTCCTGGAGGGGTGATTCCGGGGGCCTTCCTGGAGGGGTAATTCCGGGGGCCGGGGGCCTTCCTGGAGGGGTGATTCTGGGGGGCCAGGGGCCTTCCCTGGAGGGGTAATTCGGGTGCCTTCCTGGGGGGTGATTCCGGGGGCGGGGGTCTTCCTGGGGGGGGTGATTCCGGGGGCCGGGGGCCTTCCTGGGGGGTGATTCGGGGCCGGGGGCCTTCCTGGGGGGTGATTCCGGGGGCCGGGGGCCTTCCTGGCGGGGGTCCCTCTCAAGAGCGCAAACTCTCGGGGTGCCCTCTGCAGCGGCCTCCCCCCAGGACATGCGCGGGCGCTCAGGCCGTGCTGTCCCCCAGGAGATGAACGGGGTGCCCGGGCCATGCTGTCGGAGTGGTTCTCCCAGGGATTCCTCAGCCTGGAGCGCGTCACCTGGCACTCGCCCTGCGAAGTGCTGCAGAAGATCAGCGAGTGAGTACAGCAACGGGGCCCGCTCGCCTCTCCCGCCCAGCATTCGCCGCAGTGGTGGGGGCTGGCCGGGCGTGTGTGGGTGCCCAGCGTCACCGAGCGCAGCCCTCCTCCCCACACTGCTCCGGGAGCGCGAAGAGGGTCTTTGGTCCCGGATGGGGCACCGAGGGCTCCGTGCGCCCGCAGGTCGGAGGCCGTGCACCCCGTCAAGAACTGGATGGACATGAAGCAGCGCGTGGGGCCCTACCGAGGTGCTATTTCTTACTGCGCCAGCCCCGGGGACCCGCTGGTGGTGCTGTATGTGGCGCTCACCGGGACATCTCCAGCGCCATCCAGGTACTGGGGGACGCCCCACTGTCCCCGCACTGTAATGGCAGTAAAGCCCCTTGTGTGCAGGCTGAGGCGTGCCCGGGCCACACAGGCTGTCCCTGCACGCGCTGCTTTGGGGCTCGCAGGCCGGAGCCAGCCTGGGGTCCCCGAGGCTAGAGGACACGAGGCTTCAGTGACTGCCCTGGGCCCCGCTTGGCTCCTTTGGCGCAGGCTTGGGCGGAGAACACAGCCTTGCCGGGGACTGCCCAGTGCAGGCAGCCAGGCCAAGGCTCCGGGGACAGGAGGGACAGGCCCAGGGCAGATGGGAGGGGCCACGCTGCTGGGGAGAAATGGAGGCGCAGCCCTCGCCCCGTGGCGCCCACGGCCTCCAGGCCCTGCGTGCTCTGGCTTTGTAGGAGATCGTGAAGGAAGAGCGCCCACGGAGGTGGAGGAGCAGAGCAACGTGAATGCAGCCATTTTCTACTCCATCAGCCTCACGAAGCCCGGCCTGAAGGGTGTGGAGCTGGGCACCTTCCTCATCAAGCGCGTGGTGAAGGAGCTGCAGGTGAGGGGCCCCGCGGGACGGCCCCTGTGTGCCACGGCCAGCCCCCCCGCGCCTCCCCTCTGGCACGGGGCGGGCAGCCGAGCCCCCTCGCAGCCCCCTGCTCTCCCGCAGAGAGAATTCCCGCACCTGGGCGCCTTCTCCAGCCTGTCCCCCATCCCCGCTTCACCAAGTGGCTGCTGGGGCTGCTGAGCTCGCAGGCCAAGGAGCCGGGTGCGGGCCCGGGCGAGCTGTTCTCGGACTCAGAGCGGCAGGAGCTGCTGGCACTGACGGTGCCCCCGCGCCGACACCCTGCGCCCCTCATCGCCAGCGGAGACTGGGTCCAGTCGGCAGAGCTGGTGCGGGCGCTGCAGGCCCCGCTGATGCGGCTGTGCGCCTGGTACCTGTAAGGGGAGAAGCACCGTGGCTACGCCCTCAACCCCGTGGCCAACTTCCACCTGCAGAACGGGGCCGTGCTGTGGCGCCTCAACTGGATGGCGGACACCAGCCCCAAGGGCCTGGCCGCTCCTGCGGCCTCATGGTCAACTACCGCTACTTCCTGGAGGAGACGGCCGCCAACAGCATGGCCTACCTGGGGGCCAAGAGCATCAGAGCGTCCGAGCAGGTGCTGGGCCTGGTGGCCCAGTTCCAGAAGCACAGCAAGCTGTAGTGCCCGCTGTAGTGCCCTTGCGAGCGGGCATGGGCAGTGCCAGGGCGTAAGGCCTCCCCACGGGGCCTCCGCTGCCTGAGCAGGGCCTCTGTGTCCGGAACATGGGGCCGAGGGCTGCCCCCAGAGCCTGCTGCCACCCCGGCCTGGCTCCCTGCCCGGCTCCTCCGCCTTCGAGCTCAAAACAGCCTTGCTACAGGCGTCCCCGTGCAGAGCCGGCGCCCCTGGAGGACTGAGGGATTCTCCGGCTCAGAGCCCGGCCTGGCGGGGGCCGCGCTCCTCTCCAGCCCACCTGGTAGGGGGTCGTGCGTGGAGGAGGGGCCCGGGGCTCCCAGCTGCACAGACTCCCTCTTCCGGTTCTCAAGTGCACCAGGTGCTGTTCTCAGGGCTTCTCGCACAGGCGGGACAGTAAAGGACAGGCCTGTCCACGGAGTGGTGAGCGTCACTTAAGGGCCTCTGGTCAGCGGCCTCGGCTCAAGCTGGCGTCCAGCCCCGGGAATGTGGGTACCTGGGGTTGGAGCCAGGGAAAGAGACGGTGGCTGAGCGGGACGGGGCCGCAAGACACCTGAACACATGTGAACATGTATGCGTCCGGTTGCGTTGTGTGTGTTGTGTCATATGTATGTCCCGTGTAAGTGTGTTTGCGCACATGTAGGTGTGTGTCCTGTGCCTGTCGTGCCTGTGCAAGTGTGTGCACGTGTGGGTGTGCGGCTGTGGAGGAGAGTGGGTGGATATGACTGTACGAGCGGATGAGGGGCTGTGCAAGCGGGTGCGCGTGTACAGGGTGTGTGTGCGCGCATGTCAGTGCATGCATGCGGGTTGTATCCGTGTGACCGTGGTTATACATGTATGTGGGTGTGTGTGCAGGTGGGTGCTGGTGTGTGTGCATGTTAGTGCATGCATGCGGGTTGTATCCTTGTGACCGTGGTTATACATGTATGTGTGTGTGTTGTGTGGGAGCGTCTGGGTATATGCATGTATGTAATTATGCATGTGATGGGAGCACGTATAGGACTGTGGGTCTGTGGATGTACATGTGTGATTATATGGGGACTGTATGGGTCTTGTGATGTATGTACATGTATCACATAATGGAATGCGTGAATGGTTACACATGTATTGTGTGGGTCTGTGTGATTACATGTGTGTCTGAGGGTCTGTGTGGTTACAGACATCGTGAATGGGTCCCCTGTGACTGCATCGAGCGTGTGCACAGGTCTCCTGCCGCGGTCTCAGCCTCACAGGCTCATGGGCGCTGACCGGGGACTGCGCTGACGGGGCCCTGAGCCCCGTTTCTCCCAGCACCCTGCTTTGGCCTCACTGGTCCCCTTGACTTGGTGGGCCCCCAAGGCTGCTACCCTGCAGTCAAGCCCCTCAGCCCCACCCAGCGCTGCCACAGCTGCAGGGACCCGCGTGTTGGGGGTGGGTGCGCCCCCCTCCAGAGGCCTTGCAGCCGCTCCCGCCGCTGCCCATCCACTGGCCACTAGATGGCGGCCTTGCCCCTTCCTTCCTCTAAGCACGAAGCCCTCCTGTTGGGGCGCTGCCCCCCCAGCTCCCTCGCCGGGCTGCTTTCTGGTGATCTCCAAAGGCTTGGGGGATAGAGGGTCAGCCCAAGGGTGATGATGTCTCAGTGGCCCCTTTCAGTGGGGGTCGGGGTCAAGCGTAGCCAAGCCCTCAGGTCCCGTGGAATGGAGCGGGGGGTGTCATCGCTGCTTCTTGCCTTTCTTGACCCAGAGAAGCCGCAGGCGGCAGCACTGCCCAAGGCAGGACCCGGCTCCTGGCCCTCAGTCCCCGGACCCAGGCGCTGGAGCAGCCGAGCGCGAGCTGGACGGGTGTCCCAGAGCCACAGAGCACCTGCCTCACCGTCACACTCGCGCGGGCTCTAGTCACCCAGGCGCCACGGGCCTGACCCTCGGGCAGACAGCGGGCACCATCGGGCCTGACCGTGGGCAGACGGCAGCCGCTAAGGGAAGGGACCAAACTGTCCCACCCGGCTCCTCCACTCAGCCCAGGAGGGCGGAGAACAGGCGCCTCGCCGTGACTCAGCAATCTTGGCGCTGCCGGGCTGCAGGCTGGAGCACGCGGCCCGTCCCAGAGCAAACACCCAACCCAAACCCCGCCTTCCAGGGGCGTCCGTGACACGGCGCTGAGGCCCAGGCACGCTTCTGTATCATACATACACTACACGCCGGCGCACATATGCCACATGGATGTCGGATGTCGCGTGTGCATGTGCACACACCAGACAGCCCCAGCACATGTAGACACACAAGCCCTTGGCAGGGCCCCTACCCCTGAGCCATGACGCGGCCTGCTGCAGGGCAGAGGGGACAGTCGGCGTCAGATGCGGGGGCTAGGGGTTTCCCCTGGGTGAGGGGGCGGCTGAGGTGCGGTGTGTGACCGCTGGGCCGCACAGCCCTTCTGCCGGGAGTGTCCAGCTCTGCAGAGATGGTGCGGCCAGGACCTGTGAGCACCGACTGGGCCAAGGCTGGGAAGAGGAGCAGATGGACGGAGCGGGGGGACCTCGCCACTGTGGCGGCCACGGCACCTACAAGGCCACTGTGCATCGTGTGGCAGCTGCAGGCGGCGTTTGGATAAAAGGGGGAAAGACAGCTGCCCTACAGAGCGGCCACAGGCCCAGGTCTGGGCCGCAGCTGGCCCTGTCCCCCCTCATGCCGGACTGGACAGTGCAGGCAGCCGGGACACTTTGGGGGTCCCACCCCGTGGTGCTCGGGGCTTACTCCTGGCTCTGCACTCAGGAATTACTCCTGGCGGTGCTCGGGGATTTGGGGTCCCGGGGACCGAATCCAGGTTGGCCGCGTGCAAGGCAGATGCCCTCCCGTGCTGTCGCTCCGCCCGAAACACTTGAGACCCCCCAGCCTCCTCACACCGGGAGGTCAGCCTGCAGCTCTCTCCTCTGCCAACGCCCTTCACACTTCTCCTTTCAGCTCCTTCCAGAAAGTTCCAGGAAACAGGACACCGCCCCTCCTATGCCGAGGGTTGGAGCCCACCCCCACCACAGATGGGGAGCTGAGTCCTGCCCGGGGGTCAGCCCAGGCCCCCAGAGCCCCTCCTGCCCGGCCAGTCCCTCCCCACACACACGACAGCCTGCGGGGTGGAGGCAGCGGGGGCGGGTCCCTGGGGGTCTCCACAGGACTCTGTGATGCCACAAACGGGCCAGCCCGGCCTTGTCCCCTGACTCCCCGTGACGGCATCCAAGTGGGGGAACCCCCAGAAGGAGGAGCAGCTCCTGCACCAGCTTCTCCTGGCCAGCGGCCACCTGCCAGTCCCTGCCGTCAGGTAGGAGGGACACGGGCACTGCTGGGGCCAGGGAGGTGGCCGGCAGGCCGGCAGCCTGGACTCTGGTGGCCTCAGCCCCCGCACCCTGCACCGCCTTCCCGAGCCGCCCGGCCGGCCTAGTGCACTGGAGAAGGCTGCCCCTGCCTTGCCTGCTCTGGGCCCCCTGTCTGGTGGCTGCCCGCTTGGGGGGTTCTGGCCCAGGGCTGCAGGGGCGACCACCTGCCCAGGACTGTGGCAGGACACAGCCAGCTCCTGCCTTCTGGCTCCTGTGTCGGCTTCTCCCGCTCTTGGTCCCTGCACAGGAAGGTCTTGGGGTGTCAGGACGTGCGGGTACAGCAGGCAGGAGTCACCCCAGAAGGCCAGCAATGGGCCTGGTTCTGGGAGGGCTGAGCTAAGCCCAGGGGACTGGGAACAGCCAGGAGCCCTGCAGCCCCAGGACAGGCAGGCACAGTGGCCAATCCGGGGCCAGACGCAGGTGGGAAGGACCTGCTGGCAGTCAGATGAGGGAGGTGAGGGTGCTTAGTGGAACGGAGGAAAGGCAGTCAGATGGTGGAGGTGGGGTGTTGATTGGGACGGAGGAAAGACAGTCAGATGGTGGAGGTGGGATGCTGAGTGGGACGGAGGAAAGACAGTCAGATGGTGGGGGTGGGGTGCTGATTGGGACGGCGGAAAGGCAGTCAGATGGTGGAGGTGGGGTGTTGATTGGGACGGAGGAAAGACAGTCAGATGGTGGAGGTGAGGGTGCTGAGTGGGATGGAGGAAAGGCAGTCAGATGGTGGAGGTGAGGGTGCTGAGTGGGATGGAGGAAAGGCAGTCAGATGGTGGAGGTGAGGGTGCTGATTGGGATGGAGGAAAGGCAGTCAGATGGTGGAGGTGAGGGTGCTGAGTGGGATGGAGGAAAGGCAGTCAGATGGTGGAGGTGAGGGTGCTGAGTGGGATGGAGGAAATGGAGCAGCTGGGGCTCCCCCTGTGCCTGTCAACCTCTCCCGCCTGCGGAGTGAGGCAGGTCCTTGCAGGGCTCAGAACCCAGTGCGCAGGGGTTGGGCCGTAGGAACTCAGGGTGCCTGGGCCACACGCTGCCCTAGGTAACCCCAAAGACTGCACCCTAGTGGCCCCAGCTTCTGGCACCTAGAGGCAGCTGGCCGGGCACCTGCAGTCCACAGGAAGGGCCAGCACGACCCTCTCTCAGGAGCACCCCCGAGTTGGAGGCACAGGGAGCGTCCGAGGACCCAGACCCTCTGCCAGCTGCAGGTGCTTAGGGGCAGGGAAGGTCAGAGACAGAAGGACCCAGAGCCCCCGAAATATGCCCAGGTTACCGCCCAGCTCCGCCTGTGGCCCGAAAAACAAGAGGACAGTAGGAAGGTGGGGTCACCTGTCCCTGCTGTCCAGTGGGGGTCACTTTTCCCAATGTCCAATGGGGGTCACCTGTCTCTGCTGTCCAGTGGGGGTCACCTGTCCCTGATGTCCAGTGGGGGTCACCTGTCCCTACTGTCCGTGGGGGTCACCTGTCCCTGCTGTCCAGTGGGGGTCACTTTTCCCAATGTCCAATGGGGTCACCTGTCTCTGCTGTCCAGTGGGGGTCACCTGTCCCTGCTGTCCAGTGGGGGTCACCTGTCCCTGCTGTCCAGTGGGGGTCACCTGTCCCTGCTGTCCAGTGGGAGGTCACCTGTCCCTGCTGTCTAGGGGGTCACCCGTCCTGATGTCCTACCGCCCATCTTCTCCCGGGGAGGTGGAGGGAGTCGTTTCTCTCCAGGACCCCATCTGGGAAGTCGCCCCAGCAACGTGCTCCCACAGGCTCCCTCCCAGTCAGGACCCCCCAACCCAGGACTCCCACTGACTGGAATCATTCTCTGATCCTGGGAACCTCCGTCACGACTCCTGGACCCTCCCCAGCCCCAAGATGCTCCCCTGACCCCAGACCCTCCCTGACCCGGGACCCTTCCTGACCCCGGGTTCCAACTCCAGGATGTCCCTTCAGCGTCCATCATGGGGTGTGTCCGCAGGTTCCCCGGAAGGCGTCTGGACCCCTGTGTCGTCTCAGCCTTCAGACAGGCTGCCCCCCCGGCCCCACACGAAGCACACAGGGCCTCTGACCCCTGCTACATTCCAGCCGTGCCCTCCCACATGCCCCCAGAGGGACAGTCCCTCCAGAATGTACGAGCAGCTCTTGGTCATGCCTGACAACCTCACACACAGATAAGAACCATCCTGGTATCTCTGGGCCTCTGGTGCAGAAGGTTGATGATGATGAGAAGAGCAAGAGGGGAGAGAAAAAGGGCGGGCGGACCCCAAACACTGGGGAGGAGATGCAGCTGCTGGGGCAGGTTACAGTGCGAGGAGGTGAGGGAGACAGTGCTGAAGTAATGGAGGTGATGATAACAGATCATGGGCATGATGGAGATGATGACATGGTGAGGATGACGCTGGCGATGGAGACAAGGATGGAGGTGATGGAGACAGGGATGGAGTAATGGAGATAGCGATGAGGTGATGGAGACAGTGATGAGTTGATGGGGAGGTAGCGATGGAAGTTATGCAGACAGTGATGGAGACGGTTTTGGAGGTGATGGAGACATGGATACAGTGATGGAGATGATGAAGATGATGAAGATTGTGATAGTGGAGGTGATGGAGACAGCAATGGGGTGATGGAGACAGTGATAGCGAGAGCAATGAAGGTGATGGAGACAGCAATGAAGACAAAGCAAATAATGGAGAGGGTGGAGACTCCGATGATGATGGAGATAGTGGTAGAGATGATGATGATGGACGTAACAGACTACCACCCCACTCGAAGACCCACAGGCACTCCCTGGTTGGTGGCGACAGTAGGGCCGCCCCGTATTTGGAGAGGCAGGGACCCGTCCCTCAGCCCCCCAGTAAGTGATGTCTGCCCCACCACCTCCTCACACGCCCAGCCCAGCCCAGAGAAGAAGCCGCCCCTTCAGAGGGTTCCCCAGCCCCCTCGCCCCATGTCCCCCTCAGAGGGCCCCCCCTGGCCCCCTGACCCCCACATCACCTCCAAAGCTCCCTCCACTTTGCCCCCTCTAAGGACCCAGGCAGCAGCGCTTTTGGGCTACGTGGTCTGGTCCGTGGGGCCTGGGGCTACTAGCGCGGGGGGAGGGGTGCAAGGCCAGGCTCGGTGTAGGTCAGGGGGCTCCTGCTGCCCACCTTGGTGTGAGCCCGGACTCAGAAGGGGGATGTGAGGCCTGGCCTGGGCTTGGGGACAGGCCAGCAGCGGGTGGGGGCTTTCTGGAAGGCCTGGGCTGGGCCCATCTACGGCTTCGGCCCTTCCCACCATCTGTTCCCGCTGCAGCAAACTGGGGCACTGACCCCAGGTGCCCAGAAGGCCAGGCCAGGGCCTCTGTGAAACCGGCTCTGACCAGGAGGCACCTGGGGCAGAGGGGAGCCGCCAGGCTGCTGGGCTGGGAGTCACTGGGGCGGGTCACCGGGTGTCGGGACACGAGGACCTGAGGCAGTGCACTGGCCAGCAGCCCCCACTGCCGCTACTGAGGCCGCTCTGGCTGGGGTCACACAGCTGAGGGCCGTGGGCAGGCTTGTGCCACAGACTGGAGCCCCCAGCCGCCCTGAGCAGGGGGCACCCAACTTCCTGTCGGAGCACCCCCGCCGGAAGGAGAGCAAGTCCACCCTGCCCAGCACCCGCTCTGGCAGCCTCGCCCCTGCCCTGGGTTCATGCCCCAGGGAGAGTCCACAGGCTGACCCAGCGTGTGGGGTGGGAGGCCACCGTCGCAGCCTGAACCCGGGCTGCGGTTTCTTCATCTGCACCCTGAGCTCGAGGCTGGCGTGTTTGTGCGGCTCCGTCAATATTAGCTCTGCTGGCCAGCAGCCTCCGGGCCCCTGTAGGCTCTCGGGCCTTCAGCTCACCTGTACCATCTCACAGGGCACCGGCGCCCACAGGGCAGGCAGGGAGGCAGTGCAGGGTGCCCAGAAATCTCACAAAGGGCACACCTCTGGCTGGTGGTGACAGGGAGGGAGTGGGGGCAGGCGGCCAGCCTTTGCCTGGAGGGGGCCCACCCTGGCCCGAAACTGTAAGCGTGACCTCAGGCCCTGAGCCCCAACTGCCGCACCACACACCTGAGAAGGGGTTGAGGGGTGACCCGACCTATAGAGGACCAGAAGGACCCCTGAGAGCCCTCTGAGGACCCCCTCTCCCAAGCTGCCCCACCCCCGAGCAGCTGCGGTGGGCGGACACCGTGTTTGTGCCCCCCAGTCTGCTGCATCACTGGCTGTCAGCACTAGGCGAGCACCCGCTGGTGTCCACAAGGCCGTAATGGGGAAACTGAGGCCAGAAGGGCCGTGCCCAGTGGCTGTGGCACCTCACGGCTTCTCCCGGAACTGGGCATTTTGGTGCCTGAACACTGGCTCTGGCAGCACGAAGCCGGGTGTGTGTGAGCCTGCGGGCACCTGGGGGTGGGAGCAGGAGAGGCGGGGCCAGGATTGGGGAGACGGGGGAGGCGGGGCGGGGTCCCCAGCAGCACTGTGGGAGGCCCAAAGCCCTGCCACAGGTTCAGGCGAGCAGCTGCTTCCCCCACGATTTCCTTCACACTTGATCACGTGACATCCCGTTATTCGTCGACTGTCTCGAGCAGGCGCCAGTAACGTTTCCATTTGTCCCTGTCACGCGCCAGTGTAGACAATGGCATCTGCTTGCTCCAGGAATACGAAGAGCCTCAAATAGTTCGTTCAGGGTCTTGACAAAGAAGTCTGGCCATCTTGCAGGTGGGCGGCCACGTGATCTTTTGACATCCCGTGGGATCCAGTCAGTAATGGCTCTAGTCCAGCGGTCGTCTCCAAACCGCAATCATGTCCAGCCCATCTGATTTTCGATGCCTTGGCAAGCGAGACAGCGTCCCTGATTCTGGAATAGCGACGGAGGTCAGAACTCGATTCCTTCTCTCACTTGAGTGAGGCGTGATATTCCAAGCATAGCTCTTTCGATTCCTCTTTGGGAGCCCAAATGGTATTCTCATCTGCTGCTTTTGTAGGGCCCAGGTCTCTGAGGCGTATGTTAATGCAGGGAGAACAATGGAGTCGAAGAGATGTGCCCGGAGCCGGAAATTCTTTGTCCTTTTAGCTATTTATTCCATGCTCTTGAAGGCATTCCATGCCGCTCTCTTCCTCCTGTGCAGCTCAGGTGCTAGGTCATTCGCCATGTTGAGTTTTCAACCTAGGTACACATAACTGCTGATTCAGAGATGTTTGTTCCATTGAGAGTGAATGGAGCATCTAGAGCTAGTTCGTTTTCATGAACATTGTTTTGTTGAGATTCAGCTGTAGACCTATCTTTCCACATTCATGGTCAAAGTCAGCAGGCATTTGTGCCACTTGGCTAATGTTTGGTGTTATTAGAACCATGTCCAAAAAAAAAGGGGGCGTGGAGCGATAGCCCAGCGGGTAGGGCTTTTGCCTTGCACATTGGTCGGCCTGTGCCGGCCGGGTTTGATCCCTGGCATCCCATATGGTCTCCGAGCATTGCCAGGAGTAATTCCTGAGTGCAGAGCCAGGAGTAACCCCTGAGCATTGCCGGTGTGACCCAAAAAGCAAAAAAAAAAAAAAAAAAAGAAAAAAAAAACAAGATGTCATCAGCGAATAGAGGTGGTGTAGTTGCCAACCATCTTCACTCCCATTCCTTCCCATTCTAATTGTAGCATGATGTTCTCAAGGGTGGTGCTGAAGAGTTTTGGTGAAATGGTATCACCCTGTCGAACCCCTCTTTTGACATCAATGATCACTTCCTTGAGAATAGTGAAATCCTGGTGGTGAATCCATAATATAGTTCACGAAGGATCTTGATGTATTGGGTTTGAACGCCCTGTTTGGCTAGGGCTTCAATGACCGCTTCAGTCTCCACAGAATCAAAGGCTTTCTTTAAATCAATGAACGGGAGACAGAGCGGCATCTTGAACTCCCTACAAACCTCAATGAGCTTGGTTACCGTGTGAATATGGTCAATTGTGCTGAATCCTTTTTGGAAGACAGCTTGCTCTCATAGTTGTCCTTCATCCAATGTTCTGCCAATCCTGTTCAGGATGACTGGAGTGAACAGCTTAAAGATGACAGACAACAGGCAGATGGGACGATAGTTGCCAATGTTGTGAATGTCTCCCTTCTTGAACAGCAGAACTGTCCTGCTGGTTTTCCATTGGGAGGGCACCTTGCATTCAGATAGGTAGCGTGTGAAGAGCCGAGCTAGTGTATTGATGAGTACCGACGGCAGATTCTTCAGGTGTTCAGGTCTGACTTTGTCTGGGCCTGGTGCTGTTCCCTTCTTTACCGACGAGATGGCATGCCGGATTTCAGAAGGGAGAAGCGTTGGGAATGACATATCCATCCTGTGGAATTTGGTAGTGGGCAGGTGGACGTGGCTATCAAAGAGATCTGAGTAGATGTCATGGATAATCTCCATTGCCTTTCTGGAAGATGTGATAGGTCCATCAGGGTGTCGGAGGGCAGTCATCTTGGTCTTATAGTTGGTGAAGGACAGGTGGGCGGTGCGAATGTTTTTCCCGGCTTCTGCTGCATTGGCCAGTATTTCTGCTCTTCTCTCTTTGAGGTCTTCCTTTATGGCTTCTCTGCACTGCTTTGCAAGCTTGGATGTTAGCATTTGGACGCCTGAGGCTCGCGCCTTGCCACATTGGCGAATGAGCTCGAGAGTTTCTGAAGACAGGCGTCCTTTGTGTCTTTCTCTCTCTCAGCATTCTTCGCACAATCATGGAGGTGCTGAACCAGTCGGGTGTATTCTTCGTCGAAGTCGTCAATGATGGTATCTTCCCACATTGCCGCAATGGTGCCAAAGAGTTCCCAGTCGGTGGTCATTCTCGGAATTCTCTTAAACTTTGTAGCCTTTTCTCCATTGTGTGAAGTAGAATTTTGCATGAAGGAGACGGAGATCCGATCCTGTTTGGAATTTTGGGACGACAGCGACATCTTCACACTTAAAAAACCTGAAAACAGGTCGAGGCCACGCTCTGACGTTTTGAAGGAGCCCTTTGCCGTGTGTATGTGTGTGTGTGTGTGTGTGTGTGTGTGTATGAGTGTGTGAGGACATGGGGTGTGTGCATGTGTCTAGGGGTGTGGGTGTGAGTGTAGGGGTGTGGGTGTGGGGTGTGTGGACGTGAGTGTGGGTGTGTCTGTGTGGTTGCCGTATCTGCAGAGGAAAAGCCTCCCCGTGCTTCAAACCAGCCCTGCTAGAGCTTCTCCGGGGCGGTCCCAGGGCCGTGACCGGAGCTGCAGGAAGCTTCTGGCTTCTCCGGACCTGGGCGCGGTGTGGGCACGGTGAGCTGAGTGTTATTGTCCTTAGGGACCGCACCCAGCAGCGCTGGGGTGGGGCGGGCGCTGTGGTCCCCAACGTGCCCCCCCACCGAGGCCCTCCCCAGCCTCCAGCCCCCTCTCACTGGCCGCCTGACCGGGAAGGTGAAAGTGGGCTCAGCCGGCGCCTCAGCGACTGACTCCCGGCCACAAGGCGCCCAGTCAGCTGCCCAGGCTCGCCTGACCCCGCCGCGGCTTCCTCTTAGTCAAGCTTCCTGGAAGCCACGACACGACAAGACACGTTGCTTCCCTGACGCGGCCGCCTGGCCAGAGCCTGGGTCAGGGCCCCGGAGGTGGCCGGGCACAGCGTGGGGACACGGCGCGGCCATCTGGACGGGCAGGCAGGACACCGTGCTCAGCCCGGGGCGCCTCCTAGGCACGTGTTTCCGTGTACATGCTCATGCTCCACGCGTGTTCCCACGCATGTTCACGTGTGTTCTAGCTCATGCCCCTGCTCTGCACGAGACACACACATGCTCCATGGTGTGCTCCTGACGGCACATTGTGTATGTGCTGCACTCCGTGGTGTGTGCGCGTTTCATGAGTGCGCTGCAGTCCGTGTTACACGCGTGTGCACATCGGGGGTATATTCCGTGTGCCGGGCATGCTCCAGGCGCCCCTGTGGGCTCCAGAGCCAGGCACAGGGGCCAAGCAGGGGAGGAGGCCAAAGGCAGCCAGGGCCTGCCGTCTGCCCCCCATGGCGCCCACCGCCTTGAGTGGACCTTGGTGTTCACAGCGTCCACTCCTTGGAGTCCCCGTCAAGGTGTCGCTTTCCTGATCCGCACGTCTGGAGCCTCCCCTTAAATTCCGCGCGTACCGCAGCTGCTTCTTCCCAGACCCCAAACTTGGGTTTGGCCGTCAGGAAGTGGGGGGCAGAGTGAAGACCCCCACGCACGGGCCGGCGCTACCCGGACGAGGATGGGGCACGCCAGACCGCGCGCGTCCTGGGAGGAGTCAGGAAACTGCTGAAGGGGGTTCGAGCCCAGGTGCAGGGGCCGGCGGTGAGGTCCTGGACCCCTGCCCACCGCCAAGGCAAGCCTGCCACTTCACCCCGTTTTTGCAACGGAAACAGTGGGAGGTTCTCAGGGGAAGGGGCAGAGCCGCGCTCAGCCTGGCGCGCGGGGGTGGGAGCGGCGCGCATGAAGCCCCGCGTCTCCCCCAGCTGCGGGCCGGGGGGCGCAGAGCCCCCCAAGGCCTGTGCGGCCGCGTCCATGCTGACTCACGCTTATGAAAGGGTTTCTGGCCGCCCCGCCCCCGCCCGCCTCCGCCCGCCCTGAAATACCGGGGCTTCCCCTGTCTGCCAGCGGGGATCCCCACCGGAGCGCGCGCCCCGCTCCGTGACCCCTGCCCTGCGCCCCACCAGGCCCGGCCCACCGGCCGCCCTCGACCCCCTGCCCATCAGGTGAGTGACCTGGGCCGGCTCCAGGGTGGACAACGACCTAGGCGGAGTGGCCAGCGCGGCCCTGGAGCCGAACCAGGGGACCCCCCCATACACACTCTGGGGTCCCAAGTGCTCGCCTACACTCGGGCATGGCCCAGGCCAGGTGTCCGCGCCCCTGCAGCTGTTGCTGCCCGCCCACGTGACACCCGGCAGGGAGGAGGCGTGGCCAGCACAGAGGCAGGACCCAGCACCCCGCGAGCCCACAGGGCCACGCTTGAGTGGGGGGCGCAGTTCTGGGTTTGCTGACGGCGCATTGGGCGCGCCACATGCCACTTTCCCACGGCGTCCCCCCCAGCACCCCGCCGCTACCCAGGGAGGCGGGGTTGTGGGCGTGGCCCAACATTTGGGGACCCCCGGCCGGGCTCCCCCTAACTCTCTCCTTTCCCGGCAGATGATGAAACCAGGGGAGTGGGCGGGGTCATCGAGTCCAAGGAGCAAAGGCCCCGGGCTGGCCAGGCCGTCCCCTGCGGAGAGGCTTGGGGAGAGTTGGCTTTTCCCCTTGACATTTGCCTGTCGCCAAACAGCCAGAGCTCAGGGCCAGTGACACTTGGACACTGAGCCGGCGCTGGCCCGTATCCTCGGAGCAGGAAGTGACCCTGGGCCTTGGGCAGTAACCGCATGTGGGCGGTGCTCAAAGGCTTCGGGACCGAGCACTGGACACTGAGTCCAGCCGCCTGCCGGGGCAGAGAGGAGCCGTGTGGTTCCAGGGAGCCCCTGCTTGCCTCACCCTCCTCCAGACTGGGCTCCGGCAAGTACCCCTTCTGGGCTGGTGGGCGAGCTCGGCTGGGTGGGCAGGCGCACCCTGGACTCTCCCTTTGGGGGGTCCTGAGGTGTCAGGTGTGGCCTGAGGTGTCAGGTGTGCCCCCTCAGTTGGGGGTGGCAGGCATCCTGGGGGCAGGCGTCGCTGACGGAGCTCCGCAGCAGAGCTGAACTTTGACCCGAAAGACAGCTGGTCACTGCGGGGCTGGCCTCTGGGGAGACACCGGCTGGGCCTGAGTCCCCAGTACCTGGATGGCTGCGGGCTCCAGTGACCCTGGGTGGAGCAGAGCCTCCACCTGTCCAGGAGAGGCCACACCGCGGTGGAGGAGACAGTTCTCAGGGGCCCAGAGGGGCGGAGATGACTCCTGAGAGTGACCCCGGACCCCCCAGGACCCCTCGCTGCCTGCTCGTGTGTGTGTGTGTGTGTGTGTGTGTGTGTGTGTGTGTCCTTGCGGCTCTACCCCCTGGGCCTCAGGCAGCACTGGGCCACCAGGCTCCCGAGGGCCATTTCCCCATGGACCAGGTCTGTGTGCTGCTCAGAGGAGCCTGGGACCCCTGGGGCTCTCACCTGTGAGGGGTCAGTGGGGAGTCCTGGGACCCCCAGGGGCTGCAGTCATGGAGAGCCTCGGCCTTTGCAGACCAGAGAAGGACGTGTGCGCGTGTGTGTTGTGTGCATGTGCGTGCATGTGTCGTGTGCATGTGTGTGTGTGTAGTGTGTGCGTGTATGTGTGTGTTGTGTGCATGCATGTGCGTGTGTGTCATGTGCATGTGTGTGCATGTAGTGTGTGCATGCATGTGCATGTATGTTGTGTGTGTGCATGTGTGTCGTGTGCATGTGATGTGTGTCGTGTGCATGTGTGCATTTGTATTGTGTGCATGTATGTCCGCGTTGTGTGCATGTGCATGCATGTGTGTCGTGTGCATGTGCATGCATGTGTCGTGTGCATGTGCATGCATGTGTCGTGTGCATGTGTGTGCATGTGTGTTGTGTGCATGTGGATGCATTTGTGTCATGTGTGTATAGTGTGCATGTGTGTATGTAGTGTGTGTATGTGTTGTGTGTTGCATGTGCATGTATGTGTGTTTGCGTACAAGTATGTATGTGAACATGTGTGTGAGGTGTGTGCATGTAATATGCGTGTGTGCATGTGTTGTGTGTTGCATGTGCATGCGTGTGTGTTGTATGTACATGTATGTGTGTGAGCCTTGTGTGAGGTGTGTGCATGTGTGTGCATGTGTTGTGTGTTGCATGTGCATGTGCGTGTGTGTTGTGTGTACATGTATGTGTGAGCCTTGTGTGAGGTGTGTGTGCATGCATGTGCATGTATGTAGTGTGTGCATGTGTTGTGTTGCGTGTATGTGCATTGTATGTACATGTATGTGTGTGAGCATGTGTGAGCATGTGTGTGAGGTGTGTGTGCATGCATGTGCATGCATGTAGTGTGTGTTGTGTGTACATGTATGTGTGTGAGCATGTGTGTGCATGTAGTGTGTGCATGTGTGTGAGGTGTGTGCATGTATGTGTGTGTTGTGCATACATGTATGTGTGTGAGCATGTGTGTATAGTGTGTGCATGTGTGTGCGTGTAGTGTGTGCATTTGTGTGAGGTGTGTGTGCGTGTATGTGCATGTGTACAGTGTGCAGCTGCCCCGCGGCAGCCCTGTGGAACCCGCTGGCCTCCCAAGGCGTGACTCGGCCTTGGCCAGCAGGAGGCCAGCGGGTTCCTGGGACAGGGGCAGTCACCCGAGAGAACAGAGCCGAGGAGGCCAGCCTGCGAGGGCCATCGGGGAGCCCCTGCCCAGGGCCCCGTGAGGCGACACTGGCCGGCTGCAGCAGGCCCAGGGCGGGGCCTGGGGAGGGACGAGGCTCGAGCAGAAGAGGGGGCAGCGGGTGAGACCGGTACCAGCCTGTTCCCCTTCTCCCCAGGCCAGCCGCCAGCCCCCACCTGCTCCAGCTATGAGTCACTGCGGGAAGGGCCGCCTCCGTGCCAGCAGCTCCGAGCCCCTGGCAGCAGTGATCATTGGTGAGAGCCGCGGCCTCTGGGCCGAGGTGGGGAGAAGAGCTGGGGCGGCAGCGCAGGGCTCAGGAGTTCCCAGGATCTAGGGTCCCGCCAAAGCCCCTCCACGAGGGCTGCAGGAGAGGGGCGACCCCACCCCCACCCGGCAGGCGCGGAGCCTGGGTTTCAGAACGGCTCCTCCTGGCATTTGGCAGATTTCAGTGAGATTCTGCCCGGTGCAAGATAAGAAGAGGGAGAAAGGACGGGAGAGATGAGAGAAATGTCACACGCTTCGTAGCCCACAGAGTGCCCAGATAAACGCGCAGCTTCCCACTGGGGCGGGCGGCCCCGGGGACCAGCTGCTCTGGGCTGTTTCCGCCCCAGCCTGCAGCTGGGGAAGCTGCGACCAGACGGCCCCCGCTGTCCCTCTCCGTGCCCACCCGTACCGAGGCGCTCTGCTGGCCCGGTCACGTCCCGTGGGAGCCCAAGAGGAAGCCTGCACCTCGGGGGTCCCCAGAGCCAGCACCGCACAGCGCTGGGGAAGCGGTCGGCAGCTGCGGTGGGCAGCCCCGCGCACACCGCGCACACAGCAGGCCCCGCACACGCGCACACAGCAGGCCCCGCACACCCGCACACAGCAGGCCCCGCACACGCGCGCACAGCAAGGCCCCCACACCGCGCGCCACAGCAAGGCCCGCACACCGCGCACACAGCAAGCCCGCCACACCGCGCCCACAGCAAGCCCCGCACACCGCGCACACAGCAAGCCCCCGCATACACCGCGCACACAGCAAACCGCCACACACCGCACCCACCGCGCCACAGCAAGCCCCGCACGCGCACACAGCAAGGCCCGCATACCGCGCGCACAGCAAGCCCGCACACCGTGCCCACAGCAAGGCCCCGCACACCGCGCCCACAGCAAACCCCGCACACCGCAAGCCCAGCAAGCCCCGCACAGCGCCCACAGCAAGCCCCGCACACCGCACACAGCAAGGCCCCCACCGCGCCCACAGCAAGGCCCGCACACCGCGCCCACAGCAAGCCCCTTTCGCACCCACAGCAAGGCCCAGACACCGCGCCCACAGCAAACCCCGCGCACACAGCAAGTCCCGCACACCGCAACACAGCAAGGCCCCGCACCGCGCCCACAGCAAACCCCCCACACCGCGCACACAGCAAGCCCCTACACCGCGCACACAGCAAGCCCCCACCCCCAGCTTTCTGCTTTCCCATCACTGGTGATTTGTGGGTTTGGGGACCGTGCGATGTCGGGCCCACACACGGGAAGCCCAGCCCCCTGGGTGACTGCCACACTCAGGGCCAGTTGTCAGCTGAGGGCTCAGCCAGTGGTTTCTTTGTTTTGTTCGTTTTACGCTTTCTTTTGGGCCACACTCTGCGATGCTCAGGGGTCACTCCTGGCTCTGCACTCGGGAATTACTCCTGGTGGCGCTCAGGGGACCAGATGGGGACCCAGAATAGAACTTCGGGTCAGCCGCGTGCAAGGAAAACTCTCTTCCCGTTGTGCTGTGACTCCAGCCCCTCAGCCGGTGTGTAAATTTTTTATGAAAGAGCAGCAAAGGAGCCCCACGCGGGTCTCGCCCTCTCCTAGGCAACGGACCCTCGGGCATCTGCTTGTCCTACCTGCTCTCGGGCTACACCCCCTATGTGAGGCCGGACGCCGCCCACCCGCTCCCGCTCCTGCAGAGAAAACTGGCTGAGGCTCCCGGCGTCTCCATCCTGGACCAGGTGCGCCAGGGCTAGGGTTGGGGGCCGCGCACACGTGACCAGAAAGACCCCCTGCTTTCCGGAGCACCCCCACGTGTTTGATGGGAGGTTAATCAGTGGGTGGCCAAGGAGGGGGAGGGGCTGCCGTGCGGCTCGGCTGTTCCTCCCCCGCCAGGGGGTGCCTGGCAAGCCCCCAACTCCAGCCGGCCCTTGGCCTGCCCACCCCGCCCCTCCTGCACCCTCCACGCTGCAGGGTGAGGCTTCGCCCCGCCAGCCCTGACCGCCCCAGCCCCTCCCCGCTGCTGACCGCTCCTCTTCCAGGACCTGGACTACCTGTCGGAGGGCCTGGAGGGCCGCTGCCAGAGCCCCGTGGCCCTGCTCTTCGACGCCCTCCTGCGCCCTGACACCGACTTTGGGGGCGACATGGACTCGGTCCTCACCTGGAGGCAACAGCAGGAGCGAGGCGGTCCCCCACGTGGTCCTGGGCCGGAACCGCCGGGGCACCTGGCATGTGAGTGGGGACCCAGGACTGCGGGCTCAGGCTCCCCACAGGGGTCAGCAGAGGTCGGGAGCTGAACGTCCCTTCTCACACAGTCCATCGAAGGCTCTATGGTGACCCTGAGCCAGGGCCAGTGGATGGGGCTCCCGGACCTGCACATGAGGGACTGGCTGTGCCAGAGACGCAGGTGAGCTGCCCGCTGCTGCCCACTGCCCCGCTGCCCCCTGCTGCCCACTACCCGCCGCTGCCCGCCGCTGCCCACTGCCCTGCTGCCCACCACTGCCCCACTGCCCGCTGCTGCCCACTGCCCTGCTACCCACCACTACCCCACTGCCCGCCGCTGCCCACTGCCCTGCTGCCCACCACTGCCCCACTGCCCGCTGCTGCCCACTACCCATCGCTGCCGCTGCCCACTGCCCCGCTGCCCACCACTGCCCTGCTGCCCACCACTCAGCCCCAGCCCCTCAGCACAGGGCAGTGCCCCCCCGCAGTCTCTGGAGTTCTGAGCTCCGGCCTTGGGCAGACAAGTGCCCTGCAGGCGGGGTCTGCCCTTCCCAGGGCAACGCTGAGCTGGGGCATTCCTGGTTCTGCTGAGAGCGTCCCGCAGGGGAAGCAGCCCGCCCGAACTGGACAGAGGGGAGTGAGCTGCCGGATCCTGGACACCCCCCAGTGCCAGTGTGGGGTGTTCCCGGGGTGACCGCTCCGGGGACACCCCGCGTCAAAGGCCTCTCCTAGCCCGGGAGGTGGGCGCCTCTCTGAGCCCCCAAAGGCTCCTGACAGCCTCACGAGGGCAGGACCCTGCTGGAGTGGCAGGTCAGTGGGGCCGTACGTGCCCCAGTGCTGCCCTGCGTGTCCCGTTGGGCTCAGGGAATCACGGTCGTCCTCGGCCAAGGGGGATGTAGCACCCTGCAGGGGGTGCCCTCCCGACTGCCCCGGCAGCCCATCATATAGAAGAGCTGACCCCACCACCGGCGGCGGCTCTGCCACGTGGTGCCTCTGTCCCGCGCCCCCTACTCCTGCCCTCACGCCCCTCCTGCTTCCCCAGGGGGCTGCGGAACAGCCGGGCCACGGCAGGCGACATTGCGTGCTACTACACTGACTACGTGACCAAGAAGGGCCTGGCCCCCAACTTCGTGACGGGTGCCGTGGTCACTGCAGTGGAGTGGGGCCCAGCCGAACCTGCTGACTGTGGCCACAGCACGCGAGCCAGAGACCCATTTCCGCGCGCGGCTTTCTGACTGCCGAAGACCACAGCCGCGAGCCCTTCTCCCTGGTGGCCCGCAACGTGGTGCTGGCCACGGGCACCTCCGACAGCCCCGCTCGCCTGGGCATCCCTGGGAGACTCTGCCCTTCGTGCACCACCAGCTGGCGGCGCTGGAGGCGGCATGGCGGGAGGGCTCGTTGGGGCCAGCCTCGGACCCGGTGCTGGTGGTGGGTGCTGGGCTCGGCCGCCGACGCGGTGCTCTTGGCGCACCACGCCAACATCCCGGTGCTCCACGCCTTCCGCCGACCGTGGGCGACCCCAGCCTGGTGTTCAACCAGCTGCCGCAGATGCTGTACCCCGAGTACCACAAGGTCCACCAGATGATGCGGGAGCGGTCGGTGGGGACCCCAGCCCCTACCCGGCTACCGCAGCCTCCCAGAGCACCGGCTCATCCTGTGCAGGGAAGACCACCAGGTGCTGTTCCAGGGCCCCCCAAGGGCTGCAGAAGGGCTTCGTGGTGTCCCTGGTTCTGGTGCTCATCGGCTCCCACCCTGACCTTTCCTTCCTCCCCGGGCGGGCGCGGACCTAGCCACGGACCCCCAGCAGCCGCTGAGCGCCAAGAGGAACCCCATTGAAGTGGACCCCTTCACCTACCAGAGCACCCACCAGGAGGGCCTGTACGCCCTCGGGCCGCTGGCGGGGGACAACTTCGTGCGCTTCGCAGGGGGGGCGCCCTGGCTGTGGCCAGCTCCCTGCTGAAGAAGGAGACCCCGCGGCCGCCCTAGCACGCAGGCGAGGGCAGGGGACAGACCGCGGCCCTGCAGGGCGTCAGGGAAGGGGCTTCTGGCTGCAGACAGGGCCCCGGCCGCGGGGACCCCCGGAGGAGCAGAGGGAGCATAGCCCGGCCCAGGTCAGCGCCTGAGCGCCTGGACGCTGGGGAGTGCCGCCCGGAGAGCGCGGCGTAAGCGAGGGCGGCTGGGGCGGCCGGCCCGGCTCCGTCCAGAATCGGGACCTGAATAAACCAGCCGCTGCCTGCACATGAGTCTGAGGGTGGTCCCTGGGGGAGCCGGAGAGGGAGCGACGAGGGGGTCCGGGAGGGCCAGTGGGTGGGCGTGGTGCTGGGTGTAGAGACCCTGTTCGGCCTGCGCCCCCCAAGCCCCCCCACACGCGGCACCGTCTCCCCAGGGCGCCCAGTCTCAGGCCCAAGTCAGCATGGACGGCCCCGAGGAGCCCGCCGTGGCCGTGGAAAGTCCAGCTCCGTCTGTCCAGCCCGGGCTCGGATGGGTGCGCGGCGGGGTAGGATGGAACCGCGGCCCGAGGGTGCTCAGCCCTGGCCAGGGGTGCCCGCGCGGTGGACGGACCCCGAGCCCGGCGCGTGGCAGGGAGCCGCAGTGGGCAGCAGAGGGCGCAGCGTGCGCGCTGGACACCAGCGCCCCGGCCCAGCGGCGGCAGCTTGGGGAGGGGTCCCGGGGGCTTCGGGGAGGGAACACGGGAGATCTGCGGAGGGGGCGCGTGAAGCTCGAGGTGGGAGCGTGGTGGGCGCTCGGGGAGGGGGCGCAAGGGGTGGGGGGGGGCGCGGGGGCATAGGGAAAGGGGCGCGGGAGCTCTGGGTGGGGGCGCGCCCCCGCAGCGCTGCCTGGCCCGGCCCCTCCGCCGCGGGGCTCCGGGGTGGGGGCGGCGGACACGGCCACGTGGCTCGGGGTCCGGGGGGGCGGCCCCCCGCCTGTCCCCGGTGTCCGCGGCCGGAGGGAGGCGGGGCGGCGGCGCGGGGCGGGCCGGGCGCGGGCGGGGGTCGGCGGGCTTCCGGGCGGCGGCGGCGGGCGGGGTCGGCGGGCTTCCGGGCCGGCGCGATGTGCGAGCGTGCGGCGCGCCTGTGCAGGGCCGGCGCGCACAGGCTGCTCCGGGAGCCGCCGCCGCAGGGCCGGGCGCTGGGCGGGCTGCTGCGCTGGGTGGGCGTCAGGATGGGCGAGCCCCGGGCGCCGCCGGCCCCGACGCCCCTGCCGCGGACCCCGGCCCCGCTTCCCGGCCCCCGGCGCCGCACGGGGGCACCGCCGTCATCCTGGACGTGAGTACGCGGGGACCCCCGACCCCTTCTCCGCGCCGCCCGCCGGAGCCTCTGCCGATCGCGGGACCCCGGGACCCCGCCCCACCTCCGGACCCTCCGCGGACCAGAGCTGGCACCTTCCGCGCCCGCCCGCGGGACCCCGACCGCATCTCCCGGACCGAGACCACCCCGGATCCGCGGACCCCCACCTCTCGGAGCCGCCCTTGGGACCCCCAGACCTTCACACGGGACCCCTGGACCCCCCGTCTCCTGACCCCACCCCCGGAGCTCCCATCCCTGGACCCTGTTCCCGGGCTCCCAGCGCCCGGAGCCGGACCTCCCTGACGCGTCCGCGGGACGCCCCGGACCCAACCTGCCATCTCCGGGCCGGCCTACAGAATCCCCTTGGTCTCCCGTCTTCGGGACAGAGACCCACTCCAGACCCCCGGCCCCCACCTCCTTGCCGGGACTCCCCCCGAGCCCCGCTCTGCCTGCCCACCCCTGCCCTCCACTTCTGGCGTCCCCCCACCATGTCTGGGCCGACCCTCTCTCAGCTTTTTCCTTCCCGGAGGGGAAGCCCCACGCGGGGCGCCCCGTCCCTACTTTTGAGCCCCCCATCTTCCTGCCTTCGCCCTTAGGACCCTGAGCCCCTATCTCTGGCCCCCAAGACCCTGAGCCCCGGGGAGGTCTTTGAAAGGAAACACCCTGTTCTGTGCCCGGGACCCTCTTGCGGGACCCTCTTCCACTCCCTCACTTGCCGCCTCCCTGCTGGCTCCGAGAGGGGCCAGTCTCCTGGGGGTGTAGGAGGTGTCTCTGGAGTGGGCAGTGGGCAGCAAAGCAGAGGGAGGGGCCATCGCCCCATGCCCACCCCAGCCCCACCTGCCCACACGGCTCCTCTCAGCGCAAGGTGCTGGGGCCGGGGGTGCCGGCCCCCCCCAGGCTTCTGCCCTGCAGGGACCCAGAGCCCCAGGACTGTCCCCTGCCAGGGACGGGAGTGGACGGGAGTGGTGTGGGTGGACAGGAGTGGACGGGAGTGGTGTGGGTGGACAGGAGTGGACGGGAGTGGTGTGGGTGGACGGGAGTGGACGGGAGTGGTGTGGGTGGACGGGCCTGTGCTCCGCCAGGAGAGCCGGGACAGCTGCTGTAGGGGCGACAGCCGGTGGTGAGGAGCCCTGTGGGTGCTGGCCTCTGGGTGCTGGCCTCTGGGTGCTGGCCTCTGGGTGCTGGCCTCTGGCACCTGGCTGAGGAGGGGCTGCCCCTACGGGGACGCCTGCCTCTCTGAGCTGCTCCCTGCTGAGCCCCGTCTGACTGGAGAGTGGCTGGGACCTGAGACAGATTGCTGGGGCAGCTGGGAGGGGCCCTGCCGGACACAGCCCCCACCCCTGCCGGACACAGCCCCCACCCCTGCCGGACACAGCCCCCACCCCCTGCCTGACACAGCCCCCACCCCTGCCTGACACAGCCCCCTCACCCCTGCCTGACACAGCCCCCCACCTCCTGCCAGACACAGCCCCCACCCCTGCCGGACACAGCCCCCTACCCCTGCCGGGCACAGCCCCCACCCCCTGCCGGACACAGCCCCCACCCCCTGCCGGACACAGCCCCCTAACCCCTGCCGGACACAGCCCCCTAACCCCTGCCGGACACAGCCCCCCTAACCCCTGCCGGGCACAGCCCCCTAACCCCTGCCGGGCTGGCCCCACCCCTGCCGGACACAGCCCCCTAACCCCTGCCGGACACAGCCCCCACCCCTGCTGGACACAGCCCCCTAACCCCTGCCGGGCACAGCCCCCTAACCCCTGCCGGACACAGCCCCCCTAACCCCTGCCGGACACAGCCCCCTAACCCCTGCCGGGCACAGCCCCCTAACCCCTGCCGGACACAGCCCCCTAACCCCTGCCGGACACAGCCCCCACCCCCTGCCTGACACAGCCCCCACCCCTGCCTGACACAGCCCCCTAACCCCCTGCCAGGCACAGCCCCCCCTACCCCCTGCCGGGCACAGCCCCCCACCCCCTGCCGGACACAGCCCCCACCCCCTGCCTGACACAGCCCCCACCCCTGCCGGACACAGCCCCCCTAACCCCTGCCGGACACAGCCCCCAACCCTGCCGGACACAGCCCCCACCCCCTGCCTGACACAGCCCCCACCCCTGTGGACACAGCCCCCACCCCCTGTGGACACAGCCCCCACCCCTGCCTGACACAGCCCCCACCCCCTGCCTGACACAGCCCCACCCCTGCCGGGCACAGCCCCCTAACCCCTGCCGGGCACAGCCCCCTAACCCCTGCCAGACACAGCCCCCCTAACCCCTGCTGGGCACAGCCCCACCTCGGGGAGGGAGGACGGGCTGGGGTGGCCCTGGGGCTGATGCCCCCTCTTTGCAGGTCTTCCGCAGAGCGGACAAAAATGGTGAGTTTCCTCCTTCTAGAGCCACAAGCCGTGGCCCTGAGCTTGTGCCCGGGCCTCAGTTTTCCCATCTGTAAGATGCAGAGACCCTTCCCAGGGCATGGGGAGTGCTGTGGGCTGCAGCCTCCCCCGGGGGCCGAGGCTGACCCTCAGGGACCCCCCACCCCTAACACATCCGCAAGTAGCCAGCAAAGGTGAGTGCCCTGTGCTGGGAGGCCCAGCAAACCCTCCCTCTGGGGACGAGCGGGATGAGCCGCCCTGAGGCCCCACCCCTAGCCGCACCCCGTACCATGGCTTGAGGGAGCAGAGGCCCCGCAGGAGGGAGGCCTGCCACATGCCTGCCACATGCCTGCCACGCCTGCCACATGCCTGCCACACGCCTGCCACACGCCTGCCACACGCCTGCCACACGCCTGCCACACGCCTGCCACATGCCTGCCACGCCTGCCACACGCCTGCCACACGCCTGCCACACGCCTGCCACGCCTGCCACACGCCTGCCACATGCCTGTCATGCCTGCCACACGCCTGCCACATGCCTGTCACGCCTGCCACATGCTTGTCACGTGTGCCGCATGTCCTGCTGGTGGCCCGAGGAGCATCAGGGCCTGTGCACGCTGTTTGCACTCTCCGCACGCAGAGTCCCAGTGGCAGGCCCTGGGGACACGCCCCTAAGCCAGCACCCAGCACCCCGTTTGCTTCACAGGACCCAGGCTGGACTCGCCGCTGGGTGCAGGGTCTGACAGCACCAGCCTGCAGGTGTTTCTGCTGCACGCATGTGGGCGCGTGTGTGCGCATGTACCTGTGGCTCTGTGTCCCTTTACATGTGTGTGCGTGTGTACCTGTGTGCGGCGTGAGTACTTGTGGCTGTGTGCCCCTCTACGTGTACACGTGTGTGCGTGTGCCTGCTCATGTACCCGGCCTGGTGTGTGTATCCGTGCGTTCCGTGTATCTATGTGTGCTCACGCTTGTGCCAGGGGGTGCCCTGAGCCCCTTCATGCACCTTGTGTCTCATCTTCACCTTCCTGTGGGGACCCGGGGGACTGGCTCCCCACACGCACCAGCTTGCAGGAGGGCGGTGGGTCGTGCGCTAACCAGGCCTGGGGAGCCCGGGGCAGATCTCTCCCACCTACCCTGAATTTCTGCCACATGAAATTCAGTGTGGACATGGAGGGAGTGCTGTGTAGACGGGAGTGCGGTGTAGACAGGCGCGCCCAAAACAGCCCCAGAGGCCTGGTGCTGGGGTCAGGGGGGAGAAGGGGCTCTTCGGGCTGGGCCCTGCTGGGCCTCGGGGGGCAGGAGGCGGGGTGGGGGCTGGCTCCCTCCCAGGTGCTTTGAAGGCCTGCAGGGCGCTGCAGGGGGAGCCTGGCCCCTGGCCCAGCCCCGGGGGCCCATTAGGATCGGGAGCTTTGAAGGTAAATGTCAGCTCCGGTCTGTGCTGTTCCCAGCGAGCGCGGCCGTGCCAGGGGGCCAGTGCCCACTTTCTCCCCGCTGCCCACACAGCCCTGTCGGAGCTGCCCAGACCTCAGGGGCTTTCCGCCCCGCCGGCAGTGTGGGGAGCGGGTCTGCGTGGCGTGTGGCTGCCCCAGCTGCCTCTCCTGCCTCTCCCCAGACTCTGCAGGCGCTGGGCGCACCCATTCCCCCAGGCCTGCAGCCCCAGGGCCTCGACCGAGCCGTGCAGGGCTTTGCCGGGTTGCTTGTATCCGTGTGTGAATGCATGTGTGTGCACACACGTGTGCTAGTGCAGCGGGGCAGGGCTGGCTGGTTGGGGGGCAGCACTTCTGAGTCGGTATGTCTTGTCCGTGATATGACGCTGGGGGAGGTGGGGCCGCGCCTCCCACACTTTCATGTGCACGCACATGCACACACAGGCACACGCACACACAGGCACACACATGTATACACACACGCACGCACACGCACACTCAAATACGCACACACATGCACACACGCCGCACACGCATGCATGTGTTCAGGCCCTCCTTCCTCCCCAGAGCATGAGCCAGGGAAGTGCTTCCACCCCCGCCCGCTCCTCAGCTTGCCGCTCCGAGTCCCCAGAGCTGCTGCTAAACACAGTTGCCCCAGCTTTGGGCCTGCGTCCCTCGGCCCTGCACGGTCATGGGGTCCGGACACTGCACAAGCCCGTCCCCGATGGGGCGAGGAGAGGCCCTTGAGCAGTTCCACACCGACCCCTGTAGCAGGCACAGGCTGAGAATCAAGGCAGGTGTCTGGTGAGCCTGGGGGTCCCCTCTGCTCCCCACGGCCCTAAGCAACGGAGTCCCTCAGGCTGTAGCCAGGGAGCACCCCAGCTGCCTCCGCAGGAGTGGGGAGTGGGGGCTGCTGACCTCGGGGCGAGGAGCAGAAGCAGGCGGCCCCACACTTGCCTTTCCTTGCCCTGTCCGCGGGGTCGGGCACGCGTGCCGGGAGGGGTGCCCCAGAGCCGTCTCTCCGCAGACGACGGGAAACTCTCCCTGGAGGAGTTCCAGCTGTTCTTCGCCGACGGCGTGCTCAGCGAGGAGGAGCTGGAGGGGGCTGTTCCACGCCATCGACTCCGACAACACCAAGTGAGGCCCGGGGCGCAGAGACCCGCCCCCTGCCCAGCCCCCTGCCCAGCCCACACTGAGTGCAGCCGGCGTGGGGGGGCGTGGCCCACCCTGCGTCAGGGACAGGCTTGACTCCCCAGGCAGTGCTCCTCACCACCTCCCGTAGCCCAGGCAGCATGGAGGGTCAGCTCCGAGGGTCAGCGTGGCCCAAGCAGTGCCGGCCAGCTCCAAGCCCCAGGACTAACGTGTCGGGAGTGGACGGGGCTGGACTCCGCCCCTAGGCCCTTTCTGGAAGCTGCGGGAGTTTCTGAGTCCTGGGGACCCAGTTCCGGCTCCTTCTGCGAACCCCCTTTCCTTGCCGGGGCGCCCCTGGGCAGCACAGTAGACGGCTGCGCCCTGCTGGCTGCCCGGGCGGCGCCATCAGGAGGGACTGGACGCGTCCCCAGGACAGGGCCCCTGTCAGCTCAGAAGGGACCAGCTCGAGCTCCGGGCACGGCCTGGGGCCTCCCCAAGGACACAGCTTCTCTCAGTGGGGCTGGGCGGTGGGGACATTGTCCCTGAGGCGGCCCCCTCCTGACCCCTCTCTCCGCAGCCACGTGGACACGCAGGAGCTGTGTGGTAAGAGCCCGCCGGGTGGGCGCTCGGGCTCGGGCTCGGCAGGACCGTGAGCCCAGCCTCCTCTTTCAGATTACTTTGTGGACCACATGGGGGACTACGAGGGTGTCTTGGCCTCCCTGGAGGCCTTGAACCACTCTGTCCTGAAGGCCATGGGCTACACCAAGAAGGTGAGCAGTGTCCTCGCCCGAGGGTGCCAAGATTGGTGATGCCATGTGGGGGCGGGGCGCTTACTGGGTCTCCCGGAGGGGAGCTGGGGCAAACTGGCCAGGCGAATGGCCAAACCTGCGTTTCCATGCGGGTTTCACCAACCCGGTGCTGGTTGCCATGGCAGCAGGGACAGTCCCCAGGTCTGGTCTCACCCCACGGCTGGTCGGCCCCAGCCTGTGCCTGGCGTACTGTGCAGGTCCCTGGCAGCTGAAAATGCCCCGTGTGCCTCAGTTTCCCCAGCTTAGACATCCGAGACACCGGACGTCTCTGGCTGCTCTGGTCCGCGGTCTCAGATCAGCTCTGGGAAATCGGGCCTGTGGGTTCGATGGGGCCCGGGCAGCCGCCATCTCCCTTCCGACGTTTCAGCACAACTCCGTGTTTGGTTTATTCGTGTGTTTGTTATGGGGCCAGACATGGGTGGTGCCCGGGCCCTTGGACAGTCCCAGGGGGCTCCAGCAGGGCAGGCCGCACCCCTGCCGCCTCTCCGGCCTGTTTGGGCTTTCCCTGCTCCTGTGGTGCCGGGCCAGCGCCCGCCCACCTGCCGGCCCCTCGTGCTCTCGGCCTCGCTTGGTGCCTCCCAGCTCCAGCAGCCGTGGGTGCTGGCCGAGGCGTCCTGGGCCTGCTTCCGAGCCTCCCCGTTATTTCTCTGCTAATTATATTAATAACCACCCCATTATAGAACCGTCCTCGGCCTGTGTGGGCCCCCCCAAGCCTTCTCTTGCTTTGTTCCTCCTCGGAGGTGGCGGTGCATGTTTTCAAATGCCTTTTGGGATTTTAAAATGATCTCCAGCTTTGCCGAAGTTCTGATGGGGTGGATTCTATTATTAGGTTCTCTCCGAGGGAACAGTCCTCGGCTCCCGGGACCAGCCCTCCGCCCCCGGCCCCTCTCGGGAGCCAGGTTGGCCTCGTCAGGGGTGAGCCGGAGACGGTGCCTGCAGCTTCTTTTGTTTTTTTTTTGCTTTTTTGGGTCACACCCGGTGATGCTCAGGTGTTCCTCCTGGCTCTGGAATTACTCCTGGCAGTATTGGGGGGGTGCATATGGGATGCTGGGGATCGCGTGCAAGGCAAACACTCTCCCCACCATACTATCACTCCTGCCCTGTTTTTTAATTTTTTTATGTTTCTACCACCCAGTGGTACTCAGGGCTTACTCCTGACTCTGCACTCAGGGATCACTGCTGGAGTGCTCAGGGGACCACATGGGGTGCCGGGGGATCAAACCCAGGGTGGCCCGTGGTCTATGGCTCCAGCCCCCAGGTGTATATTTCAAATGTAGGACAAATAGACCAAAGACTAAATCCTGTTTTCATGTCAAATATGAAGTTTTTAATTTATTAGAACATGCTTTACCTCACGGGTCTGAAGCTGACCACGATGGCCGTACATAAGGGGCACGTTTGAGAAGTGTCAGTGGACACAATCGAGACAATGAATATGCTACAGTAGCCCCGCAAGTTTAACCGCGATGGACCTGGGGTTGCTCAGGCCGTCCCTTGCCGTCCAGTACCAGCCCACGGCTGCAGGGAAATTCTAGTTTGTGGGCTGTTTCTCGGTAGTGGGGGTGGCCACCTCGGCTGGGCTGGAGGCCCCTGGCTTCAGCCCTTGGGGTGTCTTTGGAGCAGGTCCTGTGCAGCCGAGGCATCTGGTGCACGTTCCAGAGCTCCGCACGGTTCAGGCACTGGCCCCGCATGAATGTCCTCTCATGGGCTCGCACACAGTGCTCATGAGCCTTGCCGTGTTCTGTTGAGAATGTTCCATCTCCTCGTCGGAGTCGCTGGCCTGTAATTATTTCTTTTTTATGTCGTCTTTATCTGCCTTTGCGATCAAGCGTAATTTTAGCCTCGTCAGGCTCGGCTGTGTTCCAAGGCAGCACCCTGGGACTGGGGTGGGGAGCTGGGGTCCGGTTTCTGTCTCCATCCTTGGGGCTTTGCCAAAACCCACTCGTGAACGTGAAAATCTGAGCGCTGTCACTGCTGGCCCCAGCGGCGAGCCTTCTCCCCAGGCGGCTTGCTCAGGGGCCAAGGGGTGCCCCCGAGCCAAGGCCCTTCCTCAGGTCACGTGGGCACTCCACGCCGCCATCGTGGAGCCCAGAGAAGCACAAGGTATGCCCGAAACATCCTGAAGGGTCCACGTGGTCCTTACTTTGGTTTGTTTTTGGGCACTGCTGGTGTTCCTCAGGACACTCCTGGCTCTGTGCTCGGGGTCACTCCTGGTGGTGCCAGGACCGTGTGGGGTATCGGTCAGCCTGGTGCATGCCTAGTACCTGTCCCACTGTCCTGTCGCCTGACCCCAGCCAGGACCCTGTGCCAACATGAAGGCTCTCCAGGTGCAGCTTGGGGGCTGGGCACGGGTCCAGATGGCATCGCCCCTGACCCCACGTATCTGTGGAAGCCCCAAGCCGCACCTGCAGCTGCCGTCTTCCATAGCTTTTCAGTGTTGTCGCTCTTGTCACTGTGCAGAACTGCCCGGAGCACCTGATTGCAGAGGCTGGGTCAGCTGTGCCCGGCCAGGGTGGCACCTTCCCCCAACCATCTGCACCCCGTGAGGGACCAGTGAATGCGTATAACGCTATGGGCAAGGTCTCATAGCAACAGGGGTGGTTTCCGTTTCCTCGTGTCCTGTTTTTGTTTCCCGCATCAGTGACTTAGTTTCCTCTTTGTTAAGCTCTTTCCCAGGTTCCTGATTTTCTGGGGCTGAGTTTTGAATGAGCTCCTGTCCCATCGTCACATGCCGAGGCTGTGGGTTTCTGCGTGTTGCTATTGTTGCCTGACACGTTCTTGGACAAGTCCGTTATTTCCAGGAGCTTCTTTGTAGAGTCTTTTTGGGGTTTTCTGAAATTAGCATCACTCTGCTAATCTGGATGCCCTTAGTATCTTTCTTGCCTACTTGCTATGGCAAGCGTTTCCGTAGTGAGTGCAAGTGGCAAGAGAGGAAGCCCTACAAGAGGGCGCCCTTGTCTCCCGCCCGGCTCAGAGGGAAGCGTTGAGCGTTTCTCCGTCGCACATGTTCGCTGTCAGCTTGTGAATGGTGATGACTATGTCAAGGAAAGTCCCTCCGACCCCCGTTTACTGAGTCTCCTCATGGCTGGGCCTTGGGCCTGTCGCCGTGGCACACGGTGCGTCTCCTGTGCTTCTCCAGCGTCTTGCATCAGTCCACTCCCGCCTTGCTTCCCTGACACGGGTCTTTTGTTTTGCTTTTGGGCCACATTGGGTGGTGCTCAGGGGTTACTCCTGGCTCTGCACTCAGGAATTACTCCTGACAGTGCTCAGGGGACCATATGGGATGCCGGGGATTGAACCCAGGTTGGCAGCAGCAAGGCAAACGCCCTCCCGACTGTCTTATTGCTCTGGCCCGGTTTGTAGATACTCTGTTGGGATTCTCACATCTGTGTTCTTGTGGGATGTGGGCACGTGGCTTCCCGTGGGCACGTGGCTTTCCCGTGGGCACGTGGCTTTCCCGTGGCTTTCCGTGGGCACGTGGCTTTCCCGTGGGTGTCAAAGTGACGCTCTTGTTTGTGCTCTAATCCAGACCCTTCTGGGGGCGGCACCTCTGCCTCCCCTGGTCAGGATCACGGTCACTCTCTGGCCCTTTCTGCCGACCCTGGGACTCGGACCCCCTTTGTCTTGTACTTGCTGTTTCTGTCCCTTCCTCCCTGTGTGGCCATTCATGTGTTACTGCCACTGGGCTGCGGGCGGGCTCCTCTCCCTGACCCCCGACAGTGGCAGATGATGCGTGCCTTGCCGGGACTGGGCTCATTCCACAGGGAGGGACTCAGTGGCCACACTCCGAGTGACCCTCTTTGCTCTCAGCTCCCTGCCCGAGGACAAGAGCCTCGAGTCTCCATGCTGCTCCGTGTTCGAACAGGAGCCTGATGGCTCGGAGCTCCCAGCCCCCCTCAAGGAGGAGGAGGGAGGGAGAGCATGAGTCTCCCTAAAACGTTATCCCTGAAACACCACCATCACCGCCATCATCACCATCATCACCGCCATCATCACCATCATCACATCACCATCATCACCATCATCAACACCATCACCGCCATCATCACCACCATCACCGCCATCATCACCACCATCACCGCCATCATCACCGCCATCACCACCATCATCACCATCATCACCATCACCGCCATCACCGCCATCATCACCACCATCACCGCCATCATCACCGCCATCACCACCATCATCACCATCACCACATCACCATCATCACCATCATCACCATCACCGCCATCATCACCATCATCACCGCCATCACCGCCATCACCATCACCGCCATCATCACCATCATCACCGCCATCATCACCATCACCGCCATCATCACGACCATCATCACCGCCATCACCGCCATCATCACCATCATCACCATCACCGCCATCATCACCACCATCACCACCATCACCGCCACCACCACCATCACATCAGCCGTCACCACCACAGCCATCACCGCCTTTGGCTCCATTGCCCACCAGCCATCGTTGCCGCTGTCACGGGCTGTGCCTTGCCCACCATCCTCCTCCCACTGCGCAGCTGCCTCCGTCATGGCCACAGCCAGCAACCCCCCCATCTGTCGCGGCTGCCCCTGCTTGCTGATTTCTTGTGATGGGCACTTAGCGCTTCATGGCCTCATCGTCTGGCACTGGCCTTATGTGGGAGCGGGGGTCCCTCGGTCTCCGGGCAGGTCCGGCTCTCTGTCAGCCTGGCCGGTGGGGGTGTCTGTAGCCCTCTGCTTGCCCCCAGGTGTATGAGGGCGGGGAGCAGCGTGGACCAGTTCGTGACGCGCTTCCTGCTGAAGGAGACAGCCAGCCAGATCCGGTCTCTGCTGAGCTCTGTGGAGAGCGCGGGAGGCCATCGAGGAGCAAACCAGCCAGATCCGGTACGGGAGGGGCCGCCGGGGCTGGGGCGGGCACTGGGCTCGGTCTGGCTCCCTCCTGGGGTGGCAGGGTCTCAGCTGCCTCTGAGCCACAGGAGCAGCGGGCCTCTCTGCGGGTGGGTGGGGGCTGCACCCCGAGGAGCACAGGGGAGCTGTGGTGTCCAGCTGGGCCTGGCGCTGTGCCCGGCGCTGGCCTCTGCCTCGGTGTGGTGCTCGGGGTCCGGGGCTCCCTTCCCTTCGCGTCTGATCCACTCACACAGCACCAAGGGCCCGCCTGGTTTTCCAGCAGTTTCCGGCTCCTCTTGAGCCCTGGCTTATGGGGTCTGTGCTGCGCCTGCTCTCCCGCAGGGTACCCGAAGTCTGCAGGTGGGGAGGCACGGCTCTGGGAGGGACCCTGCCCCCCCCAAACCCCCCTCACATCTCAGCAGCCTCGATGCCTGTTGTCAGTCTTGGTGTAGTGTCTGGAAGCACCGTCCGGGGCTCCCTGGCACCCCTATTGCCACACCCCCTCTCATCAGCTGCCGGACCCCCCCATCCTCGCCCTTCCCTAGGGGCACTGCTGAGCTCCCGGGGTCCAGGATGTGACAAATGCCCAGGGCAGCGCCAGCCAGACGCAGGGCGGGTGGAGAAATATCTGGGTCCGAGGTCCGGCTCCCCAGACACACGGGCTGGTGTCCTGGCGTCCTGGGGCGTCCCGGCGGCGGGTAGTACAGGGGTGGACACAGGGACTGAGCCCGGTGTCCCCTGCTGTGAGCGGGCAGCCTCATCCCTCCCGAGTGGGCAGCCCCCTGCGGCCTGTTCCCTGTGGACAGTCTCCGTGTGTCATGGCTTCTGTGAGGCCACGTCATGTGGGCCAGGCTTTTGTCTTATGTCACGTCGGGCCCCAAGGAACGTGACCGCTACTGCAAGGTGGGGGTGGGGTGCTGAGGCACAGCGCCCCTCCTAGCGTGGCCCCTCCCCACAGGCAGAATCACAGCCTCCCGGCTGCGGCGTGGTGGGGACCCGGTATGGGAGCTCACCCCACCAGGGCGCCCCCAACCATAAGCTAGTGGCCGCAGACCCAGGGAAGAGCCTTCTGCCGGGTGAGCACACGCTGGGCGGGCAGGGCCAGGAGCGCAGCCCTCAGGACTGAGACGGTGGCCCCGTGGGCCAGGGGACCGTGAGGCTGTCCCCATGGACCCGGGGACTGTGAGGGTGGCCACGGGGGCCGGCTCGGGCAGGTTCAGCTTCTGGGGTTCCCGCTGCCCCATCAGGCCTGGCCTCTCTCCCAGTCACAGGAGACCCAAAGGACGGCCTGGACGCCCAGATCAGCCGCTTGGCAGAGCTGGTTGGGCGGCTGGAGAACAAGGTAAGCCCGGCCCATGCTCCGCCCTGTAGCCTACGGCCAGACACAGCCTCTCCGGCCTGCCCTTGGCGGTGCTGTTTCCTGGGCACTGCCGTGAGGGCCGTGATGAGGGCAGTCACCTTGGACCCCTCAAGTAGAAAAGGGATTTCTTTTTTTTCTCTTTGGGTCACACCCGGCTCAGGGGTTACTCCTGGCTCTGCACTCAGGAATTACTGCTGGCAGTGCTGGGGACCGTATGGGGTGCCGGGGATCAAAACCAGGTCGGCCGTGTTCAAGGCAAAGGCCCTACCCACTGTACTGTCGCTCCGTCCGGTAGAGGGATCTTTGTTGTTGTTGTTTTTTTTTTTTTTTTTGGGGGGAGGACAGCCAGGGTTACTCAGGGATCACTCCCACAATGCTTGGCGGACCATTTTGGATGGTGGAGATCGAAACTGGGTGGACCACGTGCAAGACGGTGCCTCCCTGCTGCCCTATCTCTGCGACCCCCAGAGTTTACATTTCTCTTCCGCTCTGAATTTTCCACCGCGCTTGCAAAAGGGGCAACCAGATGGGCACTTTGGTGGTGAACACTGGTGGGTGGGTAGAGGCTCCCCGTGAGAGGCGGAGTGCAGGGTGTGGGGAGGGGCCCACCTGCAGCGCTGAGACCCAGGTGGGACCCCCACCCCTCGGCAAGGCGGCTCGGAGGGGACCCTGAGCTCTGAGCCTGGTTGTCATAACAACTCGGAGGGCGCCCGCCGGGAAGGGAGGGGAGGGCAGCGCTTTGAAGCTTATTTTTAGCGTCACCGTCACCCTGACAACCAAGCGGGAGCGGGACCGGGGACGGGGCTTCTCCGGGAGCTCTGATTGGCTCCAAGCTTTTGAGCCAGGGCCAATCCGCAAGCAGCGCCGGGCCCCACCCCACTTTGGGACTAGGGAGAGGGCCGCGAGGACCACTGATATCTGGTCTGGGCCAGACCCCCATCTTCCAGCGCTGCAGCCCGCCCCCAGAAGACCCCTGCACTTCGCCCCTGGAAGTCACTGGGCCCCTGGTGTCCCGAGAGCGTCCGAAGGCGCAGGGGTGGGCGGGGTCGTGTATGGGGTGCGCAGGGCGGGCGGGGTCGTGTATGGGGTGCGCAGCGCAGGGCGGGCGGGGGTCGTGTACGGGGTGCGCAGGGCGGGCGGGGTCGCGTATGGGGTGCGCAGCGCAGGGTGGGCGGGGTCGTGTATGGGGTGCGCAGGGTGGGCGGGGTCGTGTATGGGGTGCGCAGGGTGGGCGGGGTCGTGTATGGGGTGCGCGGAGCCCAGAGCCCGCAGCACGGAGCTCCAGCTCAGCCCTGAGATTCGGGGGGCCGCTCTCGGGGCCTGACGGGACCCCCTCGCCGCTCCTTGGACCCTCGCCCACATCCCCACCCCGGCTGCAGGCGGGCACCTCTGCCCTGCCCCTTGGGCGGCCCCGAGTCCCCTTCCAGGGCCTGGCTTCCGGGAGCCCGCCCGCGGCTGGGCGCTCAGGGTGGTGGTCCGGGAGGCCTGCCCGGAGGCGGCGCGCAGCGTCTCCTGCCTGTCGTTCCAGGCCCTCTGGTTTGACCTGCAGCAGCGCCTCTCGGACGAAGAGGGCAGCGACATGGTGAGGCCCCCCCTGCTGGGGACCCCCGTTCCCCGGGCCGGGTGCTAGATGCAGGCGGCGTGTCCCTGTCAGCTGCCCAGCCCAGAGGGGATGACGCAGTGTCCTGGTCCCCGGCCGGGCCCCCTCGCCGCCCAGCCCCCTTAGTGCCCCTGCAGAGGCCAGGACTGCTTCAGCGTGGGGAGGGGCCGCAGGCCCCCGCAGCCCTGCTCACTGCGCTGGGGTCCAGCACCTGCAGCTGGTCCGGCAGGAGATGGCCGTGTGCCCGGAGCAGCTGAGCGAGTTCCTGGAGTCCCTGCGGCAGTACCTGCGGGCCACGGCGGGCGCCGCGCAGCTGCTTCCAGTGAGCGGGCGGGGCGGGGCCTGCAGTGGGCGGGGTCTTGCCTGCGGTGGGCGGGGGTCTGGGGCGGGGCCTGAGATGGGGCTAGGCGTAGTTTGTGGTGGGGCGGAGCTTGGAGGCCTTCAGCGGGCGGGGCGGGGCCTGCAGTGGGCGGGGTCTGTGTCTGCAGGGGCGGGGTCTGGGGCGGGGCCTGAGATGGGACTAGGCGTGGTTTGTGGTGGGGCGGAGCTTGGAGGCCTTCAGTGGGCGGGGTGGGGTGGGGCCTGAGATGGGGCTAGGCGTAGTTTGTGGTGGGGCGGGAGCTTGGAGGCCTTCCGTGGACGGGGCCTGCAGTGGGCGTGGACTGCGGGAGGAGTCGGCCCCGCCTGGCCCGCCAGGCTGGTCCCCTGCGGTCCGAAGCCCCAATTCCCAGCCTGTCCCCTGCAGCGTCGCCGCCGTGAGACTGTCCGATGGTTTCACCTTCGTCGTCTACGAGTTCTGGGAGACTGAGGCCGAGTGGAAGAGGTGGGTGCACGGCAGGCTGGGGCGCGCGCCTTGGTCCCGCCCAGGCCCCGCGGTGCAAGCTGCACCGTCCTTAGCCCAGGCTCGCTTACGTCAGGCACCCTCCTCCAGGAAGGCCTCCTAATCAGAGGCCTGGCCTCTCTGGGTCTGCCACCATGCGGGCGCAGTTAACTCTGAGGGCTACTCAGGCCTAGCCTAGATGGCCCCTCGAGGCCCTGCTGACCCTCCTGAGGCCACCCAGGGAGAACCTCCAGAATGGGCACAGCACAGCTCTACAGACTCGGGGCTGTGTGGTCCACACGAGCTGTGTTCCCCAAAACCCAGGGCCCCACCTCTGACCTTTGCACCCTGAAGCCCATGCGTGGCTGCTGTCTGACTGACCGCCCCCTCCAGGCACCTGCAGAGCCCCGTGTCTAAGGCCTTCCGGCACACAAAGGTGGACACGCTGAGCCAGCCGGGAGGCGCTGTCCCGATCTCCGTGCCAGGTCTGCGGGGGCGGGGGCACCAAGGGCGGGGCAGGCGGGTCCCACATGCAGCCTCACACTCCGTCCACAGCTGTCTGGTGCACAGTGGGCGGGGAGTGACTGGTCGCAAGGCCGCCCCAGCAGCTGCCCTCCCAAGGACCTGCTTTTTCTAGAACTTTGGTCTATGAGCATCTTTTCACCACCCGCTGCAGAGAATGTACCCTGGGGCACGTTGGCTGGCCGGGCCCTTCCGGCCGCCCTGCAAGCGGGAGCCGCGCTTCCTGCTGAGGTCGGTGGTGATGGGGGCTCCCTGGAGCGGGACCCCCTGCCACTCCCCACACGCATGCCCCCACCGCCTGGCCTCAGCAGCCCCCTCTCCTCTCCCTGGTAGGAGCCTGACCAATAAACTCAGCTGGCCACAGCCCGTGTCCTGCCTCTGTCCCGGTAACCCAGGGGGTCTAGGCGAAGGTCCAGGAAGCCTGGGGTAGGGGTCCCCCAAACATGAGCTCGGGTCCTGTTTACACTGGTGCAAGGATGTCGCTGGATCGTGGCAGGAGCCCAGTGTCGCCCAACAAGGGGTCAGCAGCCAGTGGACTGGCCAACGGGCGGTCAGGCTGGAGCACGTGGCCTGGACGCCAGTAAAAGCGCCTGTGGGGGGTCACCTCCTGCGTGGGCAGGCGGGCAGGACCCCTGTGACCCTTCCCTGTTGCAGGCCTGGCCGCAGCCTCAGTTTCCCCGCGGAGGCGCCCTCTGGTGGCAGCAGGTGGCACTTCCCGCCGGCTCGGACGTCGCCCTCCTCCCGGGCTGGGGGCGGCAGCTGGGGCGAGGCGGCGTCCCGGGAACCCCCCGACGGCAGTGCCCCCAGCCGGCCGTGAGCAGGCGCAGAGGCCAGCAGCTTCCTCTGAACCCACAGCGCCCGGCCGGGGGCATGGGGCCCAGTCGGCCTCCCTGAAATGACCCCAGGGGGTCGGTCCAGCCCCTCCCCCATGACAGGCCCCCGCACATGGGGAAGCCCCCAATGGCCCTTGCTGGGGAATGGACCCCGCAGCCATGCCGGGGCTGGGCTGTCACCCCTCGGGGCCAGAGAGCCTGGCGCTGAGCTGGACCGTCCACTGTCCCCCACGCCTGCACTTGCGGGTTTACTGTCGTGGCGGCCGGGGGGCGCTTATGGCGCACATGGGCGTGGACCGGCTCCTGGACTGTCCACTTGCAGGGGCGCCCCCAGCCTCATCCCTCCTGGGAGGGCCGAGACAGGGCCAACACCCAAGGCCAGAACGAAGAGGCGCGGCTGGCCCAAAGACGAGGCTGAGAAAAGCGCGGGAAGCGCCCCTGGTGGCAGAGGCGGTACTCCGCCCTGGGGCCAGACTGTCCCCTTCAAGTCTGAGACTGGCCGCACAGCCTTGCTGGGGCGGGGGTACCATGTGCCCCAGCTGCTATGGGAAGGCCAGGGAGCGGTGGGCAGCGGCCAGCAAAGCTCCTACAAGCAGGTCCGGCCACTCCCCAACTGCGGCGGCGCTGGACGGAGTGACCCTTCCCCAGTCCCCTCCTTCCTCATGGGCGCCCTCACGCTGCCGGACCCTGGGCCACCTGAGTGGCACCAGCCTCAGTGGCGGGGCCTGCTGTCCGCCCCTCGCGCGCACCGACACTCGCACAAACTTTGGTAAAGGTCTTTGTTGCACGCCAAGACCCTGTGACTGGGGTCCCCGCGGGAGGAAAAGACGGTCCAGGCGTACCGGGGAGGGCTGGGGAGAGAGGGGGTGCCTGGGGCAGCAGGGCCCAGGCCTGATCGGGGCCAGCCGCACCCTCGCGGGCAGCCTGCCGGCGCCCATCTCTCGGCTCGTGCCCCTCAGGCCAGCTCCAGCAGGGCCACCGCCGTGCCTCTGCCCGAAGATGAAGGCCCCGACCAGCACCGACCACGCCCCCCAGGCCTCCAGGCCACGCCTGCAACCAAGAGGCCAGGGCGGTTGGGGGGCTCGGCGGACCCCTTCCCACGGGGTCGGGGTCAACACCGGGTGCAGCCCCAAGTGAGGAAGGAGGCGAAGGGAGAAGAAACGCGGCTGGGATGGGATGAAGGGGGAACTGGGGCCCCTCTCCTGGGGACACGAGTTTATGCCTGGTACCCCCAATCATGCTGCGGGCCCCCAGAGCGCCTGCCAGAGCCCTAGGGACCCCGAGTCCCACCTCCCAGCCCGGCACTGCAGGCTCGCGGCCGTGGGGTCCTGGAGTAGCCCACCCCGGGGCTGCTGCATGCCCTCGGGTACTCAAGACCCTCCACCCCAGAGGGAAGAAGCCGGTGCGTACAGCAGACCCTGGGGGGTTCCGTGCCTGCGCCCAGGAAGAGCAAGACCCCAGGGGCCCTGCAGCACCTCCAGAGGAAGGAGGAACAGGGCTGGACCCGGGTCGGTCCCCCACCCCTGCACCGCGCGCAGACTTACCGGGCTCCAGGTGTGATGGGCTCACGGCCCACGGCGCAGATGAGACACAAGCCTGGGGAGGGGTGGGAAGGTCACCTGCAGCACCGGGGCCGCTGCTGGCCACAGACCCACTGCCCCACCTCTGCCCCTCCCGGCCTCTGGGTTGGGCCGAGGGTTGGGCCGCACCCGCTGTGAAGAGCCCTTGCCGGTCCACCACACCGGGGCACCTGAAAGTGTCCCGCTCCTTTCCACAGCTCCAGCCCATGGCTGCTTCTCTCCTGGGGACACGGTCAGTGTGGGGACGGGTACACAAGTTCAGCACGTGCTGATCACACTGTTCTCCCAACATGGGCCACAGAGAGCTTAGAGAGCAGAGCAGAGCATCTACTGTGCACATAGCACCCACTGCATGCACTTCTACTGTGTTCACAGCACCCACACATGAATATCTACTGTGTTCACAGCACCCACACATGAATATCTACTGTGTTCACAGCACCCACACATGAATATCTACTGTGTTCACAGCACCCACACATGAATATCTACTGTGTTCACAGCACCCACTGCATGCACATCTACTGTGCACATAACACCCACTGCATGCACATCTACTGTGTTCACAGCACTCACGCATGAACATCTACTGTGTTCACAGCACCCACACATGAATATCTACTGTGTTCACAGCACCCACTGCATGCACATCTACTGTGTTCACGGCACCCACTGCATGCACATCTACTGTGCACATAGCACCCACACATGCACATCTACTGTGTTCACAGCACCCACTGTATGCATCTACTGTGTTCACAGCACTCACTGCATGCACATCTACTGTGTGGAGTAGGGCCGCCCGGCACCTACTGCGTGCACATCTGTGTTCACAGCACCTACTGTGTGCAAAACAGTCTACAGAGCAGCTGCCGTGCACAGAGCACCTACTGTGTGCACCTCACCCACCGCACGCCGCCGCACTTCTGAGGGCACAGCGGTTTGCTGTGTGCTGCAGCTCCCCCTCAGCTCTGGAGTTTCTACCCTGAGCTCCAGCCTCCCTCCAGCCACCTGCTCTGAGAGTGCCGGGCCCAGCCTCAGTCTCCCAGTCTGAGGTGGCCCGGGTAGGTTCCGGAGGACTCACTCCCAGCAGGGGGTTTCTTAAAAAACCACTCACAGAACCCCCCATTTTCCGCCAGGTTGGGGGCAGTCCGGAGGGAGGTTTGGGGTGGAGCCTCCCACAGTTAGGGGCCCAGAACCGGAGCTGGGTCACACTCTGTGGCTGGCAGCTGGGAGTTCAGTGCTCGGAGGCAGGTGGCGCTGGGCCCCCAGGCGGGCATGTTGTAGGGGACAGGGGCCGCCGGCACCGTCACATCCCGGGAGAGCAACGCTCACCAGGGAAGATGAAGATGAAGAAGGCGCTGACGCCGCCGATGACGCCGATGATGTCACTGAGGTCGGGCAGGGAGCAGAGCCAGGGCAAGCGTCACGGCCACCCACAGGGCGGTCAGAAGCAGCCGGCAGCCAGGTCCCGAGGGGTCAGCCAAGGGTCCCGCGCCCACGTGGCCCGCAGCAGCTCCGCCAGAAGTCCTGCATCACAGACCTGGGGCCGCGGTGGGCGGGAGCTATGCGGGGGCCAGTTCCCCAGACGCCGGAGCAGCCCTGATACGCTCCCCGCCGCCCCAAGCGGGGAGCCGCGGGCCGCCCACACCTGCAGCGGCCATGCGGGCAGAGCGGGTCCCCGCGCGGGCTCACCTCCCCAGAAAGAGCACGATGGGGTACACAGTGACCACGGAGGCCGCGAAGAGGAGGCGGGCGCGAGGGACGGCCGGGTCGGAGCCCGGTAGGGACAGCAGGATGTCGGCGGAAACCTCGGCCCCGAAGGTCAGGAAGCCGAACACGCCTGGACGAGGGGCGGTCACGCACCCCTCGCCTCCAGCTCAAGGCTCAGAGCCCCCAGCTCCCCCGCCCCTGGGGAAGGTTCTGGACAGCTTCTCCCCAGGCTGTGCTGAGTCGCCTCCCACTGCTGGGCAGGCTGTGGTGGCCCGGCTCCGCCCTCGGTTCTCTGGACCCTCGAGCACCCCCACAGAGCAAACTGCCCCGAGAGGACAGGAGGAGCCGCCTCCGGGAGTGTCTCTGGAAGCCAGAGCGAGATCTCTCACTCCCACACCCCCCCGTCTTGGGCCACCGAGGACCAGCCCATTGTCCAGAGGGGAAGACAGAGGCCCACGGCACTGATGGGCGATCACCATGGCCCGGCTACCTGGGAGCTGGAGCCCCAGAAACCCTGCGCCCAGGTTCCTCTCCTGGCTATCGGGGTTTTGCTGGCCCCTGCCCAGCTCCCGGGTGTCCGCACCTGTCAGCGAGTAGACGAGGCAGCAGGCCAGCAGCGACAGCACCGGAGACCAGGGCCCAGTGGCGAGGTCACGGCGACGCATGCTGCTGTACACAGCCACGGCGGCGTGGCACTGGAAGACAAGTGGCTCCGTGGGCCCCGGGCCACAACAGGGGGCTGGGACGGTGTCCCAAGGGGCTGCCTGTCAACAGGTCAGGGCTCCATGAGGGCAGGAGGCAGTTCCAGCCAGGCTGTTGGAGGCCCAGCCTCAGGGAGGAGCGGCCAGACCCCAGGCAGGCGCCCGCCGCCAGGGTTCAGGTCAGAGGCTGCACGGGCAGGGCTGGGCCCGACTCAGCTACGCGGGAGGCGCCTGGACACCCCGGCCCAGACAAGCCCAGAGGCCACAACGCCTGTGTCCCGGGACACGCCTGCTGTCCCCTGCGACAGACAACCCCAGAGGCTGGAGGCCACAACACCTGTGTCCCCGGGACACGCCTGCTGTCCCCTGCGACAGACAAGCCCAGAGGCCACAACGCCTGTGTCCCGGGACACGCCTGCTGTCCCCTGCGACAGACAAGCCCAGAGGCCACAACGCCTGTGTCCCCGGGACACGCCTGCTGTCCCCTGCGACAGACAAGCCCAGAGGCCACAACGCCTGTGTCCCCGGGACGCCTGCTGTCCCCTGCGACAGACAAGCCCAGAGGCTGGAGGCCACAACGCCTGTGTCCCGGGACACGCCTGCTGTCCCCTGCGACAGACAAGCCCAGAGGCCACAACGCCTGTGTCCTCGGGACCACACCTGCTGTCCCCTGCGACAGACAAGCCCAGAGGCTGGAGGCCACAACGCCTGTGTCCCCGGGACACGCCTGCTGTCCCCTGCGACAGACAAGCCCAGAGGCCACAACGCCTGTGTCCCGGGACACGCCTGCTGTCCCCTGCGACAGACAAGCCCAGAGGCTGGAGGCCAGCGCCTGTGTCCTCGGGACACGCCTGCTGTCCCCTGCGACAGACAAGCCCAGAGGCCACAACGCCTGTGTCCCGGGACACGCCTGCTGTCCCCTGCGACAGACAAGCCCAGAGGCCACAACGCCTGTGTCCCCGGGACACGCCTGCTGTCCCTGCGACAGACAAGCCCAGAGGCCACAACGCCTGTGTCCCGGGACACGCCTGCTGTCCCCTGCGACAGACAAGCCCAGAGGCTGGAGGCCACAACGCCTGTGTCCTCGGGACACGCCTGCTGTCCCCCTGCAACAGACAAGCCCAGAGGCCACAACGCCTGTGTCCCGGGACACGCCTGCTGTCCCCTGCGACAGACAAGCCCAGAGGCTGGAGGCCAACGCCTGTGTCCTCGGGACACGCCTGCTGTCCCCCTGCGACAGACAAGCCCAGAGGCCACAACGCCTGTGTCCTCGGGACACGCCCTGCTGTCCCCTGCGACAGACAAGCCCAGAGGCCACAACGCCTGTGTCCCCGGGACACGCCTGCTGTCCCCTGCGACAGACAAGCCCAGAGGCCACAACGCCTGTGTCCCGGGACACGCCTGCTGTCCCCTGCGACAGACAAGCCCAGAGGCCACAGCGCCTGTGTCCCGGGACACGCCTGCTGTCCCCTGCGACAGACAAGCCCAGAGGCTGGAGGCCATAACGCCTGTGTCCTCGGGACACGCCTGCTGTCCCTGCGACAGACAAGCCCAGAGGCCCCAACGCCTGTGTCCTCGGGACACGCCTGCTGTCCCCTGCGACAGACAAGCCCAGAGGCCACAACGCCTGTGTCCGGGACACGCCTGCTGTCCCCTGCGACAGACAAGCCCAGAGGCTGGAGGCCACAACGCCTGTGTCCCCGGGACACGCCTGCTGTCCCCTGCGACAGACAAGCCCAGAGGCTGGAGGCCACAACGCCTGTGTCCCGGGACACGCCTGCTGTCCCCTGCGACAGACAAGCCCAGAGGCTGGAGGCCACAACGCCTGTGTCCTCGGGACACGCCTGCTGTCCCCTGCGACAGACAAGCCCAGAGGCCACAACACCTGTGTCCTCGGGACACGCCTGCTGTCCCCTGCGACAGACAACCCCAGAGGCCACAAAGCCTGTGTCCTCGGGACACGCCTGCTGTCCCCTGCGACAGACAAGCCCAGAGGCTGGAGGCCACAACGCCTGTGTCCTCGGGACACGCCTGCTGTCCCCTGCAGACAAGCCCAGAGGCTGGAGGCCACAACGCCTGTGTCCTCGGGACACGCCTGCTGTCCCCTGCGACAGACAAGCCCAGAGGCTGGAGGCCACAACGCCTGTGTCCTCGGGACACGCCTGCTGTCCCCCTGCGACAGACAAGCCCAGAGGCTGGAGGCCACAAAGCCTGTGTCCTCGGGACACGCCTGCTGTCCCCCTGCGACAGACAAGCCCAGAGGCCACAACGCCTGTGTCCCCGAACACGCCTGCTGTCCCCTGCGACAGACAAGCCCAGAGGCCACAACGCCTGTGTCCCCGAACACGCCTGCTGTCCCCTGCGACAGACAAGCCCAGAGGCTGGAGGCCACAACGCCTGTGTCCTCGGGACACGCCTGCTGTCCCCTGCGACAGACAAGCCCAGAGGCTGGAGGCCCCAAAGCCTGTGTCCCGGGACACGCCTGCTGTCCCCTGCGACAGACAAGCCCAGAGGCTGGAGGCCACAACGCCTGTGTCCCGGGACACGCCTGCTGTCCCCTGCGACAGACAAGCCCAGAGGCTGGAGGCCACAAAGCCTGTGTCCCGGGACACACCTGCTGTCCCCTGCGACAGACAACCCCAGAGGCTGGAGGCCACAAAGCCTGTGTCCCCGGGACACGCCTGCTGTCACCTGGGCTGTCACCAGGATCACGGAGTTCCCGGGGCTGGGGGCTGCTGAACTAGGGCACTCTCAGCTGCAATCCGGGCGTGGGACCGCAAGGCTGTTGCACGGACCTCCGGGGGCCTGCGGATCTGCAAGTGGCTCTCCAGGCCCCTGCATCCTGCTCTCTGCAAGCGGCAGCGCGGGGAGGGCCTGCCCGCTCCCTCAGCCTGTCCTCAGCCCTTTGTATGGGCACCAAGCGGGGTCCGGGGCTGGCAGGGCAGCGGGGAGCCAGCCCCTACCGCTGAGCAGTGCTCAGGGTGAGCCACTCAGGACCGGTCACTGCGGGCAGCTAGGGTAGGCGAGGGGAGCCGAAGCCTTGTGGTTGGGTCTCGGTGAAGCTGCTGGCACTGGCTCGACCGGTGGCTGAGGCCCAGGGTTCAAACCCTGCACCTGCACCCGTGGCGCACCCTCCCTGCGAGCGGGGAATAAGGTTCCTACCCCCTCTGCGCCCGCCGAGACGGGGTCTCGCTAACCAAGACTGGGGGGCATGGCAGCTCCGTATCCCTAGAAACGGTCTCTGCGGTGGTTGCTAGGGGAGGCGGGGAGGCGCGAGGCTCAGGGGAGGCCTGTGGGGTCCATCCCTGCTGGGCACTGCCCACAGCCCCCGCCCAGCCCCCAGACCCTCCCTCGATCCTTCCCAGATGGTGTGTGGGAGAATCTAGGCCAGCTCAGCCCCCAGTGGCCCCCAGAGGGGAGAAATGTACCCGGTCAGGGCTTTTTGAAACGCCCCTCCCAGAGTGCAGGTGGAGAGAAACAGGCTGCTCGCGGCAGAGGTCGGAGTTTGGGCCGCCAAGAATCTGACTTTGGGGCCTGGGGGCCCTTCCGGAGAGAACCAAGAGTCCCTTAGTCACATCAGCCAGCACCGGGCCCCTGCTGCCTGGGGACAGCCCCAACGTGCTCTCCCAGCCCGGCCTCAGGAGCCGGAAGACTCGGATGAGGAGTTCACCAGGCCTGGCTGGGCAGCAAGCCCAGGCCCGGACATTCCACCCCCACAGACGGGGCCGGGCCAAGCCAGCACTGGGGTCCGCCAGGACAAGCCCCGGGCCCCTCCACCGGGCCCACCCAGATGCTGCTACTGGCTCAGTGCAGGACAAGGTCCCCAGGGTGCACAGGGGCTCTCGAGGGGAGGGAATCCCCCACCCTGGGCATGAGGCCCCTTACCTGGAAGCGAAACAGATGGTGGGGAAGGCGCCGAGCGCAGAGACCCCCAGAGACCCCAGGGCTGCGGCTGCAGGGAGGCGGCTGCTCAGGGCTCAGGCAGCCTTGCCTGCACGCGGCCGCGCACGTGGGGGAAGTGGATCAAGGCCTGGCCACCCCACGGCCCCCAGAGCCACGGGCCGCCACCCAGTCTCCAGCCGGGGCTCCGAGGGCCCTTGCTCCTGGACCGGCCCGCCGGGCCCCAAGCCCTTCTGTGGGGTCCCCCCAGAACCTCCTGGGAACCTGCGTCCTGCTGGTCCGTTTGCTGCCTAGGCCGAGGGGGACACGGCTGGGCCGAGGGACCTGGCCCTGCCCCCACAGACAGGGAGCAGGAGTCGAGCCAGACCCACCCCAGGCAGGAGCAGCGAGTCGGTCACATCCAGGCCCCCAGGGCAGGGCAGGCCCTGAGTCTCCTCCAAAGCCCCTGTGGGACCCCACAGGGCACCCGAGTCATCCTGAAACTCACCTGGGCAGGGTGCTGGGCTGTGGGAGGGGGCGGGGGCCCCAGGTAGTACTGGCCCACGATGAGCAGCGCCAGGTAGCAGGCGGCCAGGGTGCCTAGGAAGCTGAGCGGGGGTCAGGGCGCCCAGCACAGGGACAGCAGCCCCAGGGCATGGACTCTAGCAAGGGCCCAGAGGGGTCCCAGCAGGTAGCGCCCTCAGGTGACAAGAGTGACGCGCAGGGCTCATGCGACACAGGCTGGACAGGGCCCCCAATACAGGCTGGACAGGGCCCCAATACAGGCTGGACAGGCCCCCCAATACAGGCTGGACAGGGCCCCAATACAGGCTGGACAGGGCCCCCAGTACAGGCTGGACAGGGCTCCCAATACAGGCTGGACAGGGCCCCCAATACAGGCTGGACAGGGCCCCCAATACAGGCCGGACAGGGCCCCCAATACAGGCTGGACAGGGCCCCAATACAGGCTGGACAGGGCCCCCAATACAGGCTGCACAGGGCCCCCAATACAGGCGGACAGGGCCCCCAATACAGGCTGGACAGGGCCCCCAATACAGGCTGGACAGGGCCCCCCCAATACAGGCTGCACAGGGCCCCAATACAGGCCGGACAGGGCCCCCAATACAGGCTGGACAGGGCAACCAATACAGGCTGGACAGGGCCACCAAAACAGGCTGGACAGGGCCCCCAATACAGGCTGGACAGGCCCCCAGTACAGGTTGGACAGGGCCCCCAATACAGGCTGTACAGGGCCACCAATACAGGCTGGACAGGGCCCCAATACAGGCCGGACAGGGCGCCAGTACAGGCTGGACAGGACCACAGGACGGTGGCCAGGCCTGCCGTGTCGGCACCTGCTGAGTGTGTGGCCCCGGATGTGGCGTGGGGCCGACAGCGGCAGGAGCAGCAGAGACACGATGCCCAGGGAGAAGCGTGGGTCCATGTACCAGGGCCGTGGGGCGCCGGGCAGCAGTGAGGCGGACACTGCGGGGACAGGGCAGTGGGTCCACACCCCAGCTCACCCCGGCCAGCTACGGGAGCCCACTGTGAGCCTGGGGATCCTGCTGCCCCGAGGGTGACAGGACCCTGTCCAGGGGCAGAGCAGACGCGTGACCCCCCGTGACTCAGCCCCAGAGACTCAGCCCCAGAGAGACTCAGCCCCAGAGAGACTCAGCCCCAAACTCAGCCCCAGAGACTCAGCCCCAGACTCAGCCCCAGACTCAGCCCCAGACTCAGCCCCAGAGACTCAGCCCCAGACTCAGCCCCAGACTCAGCCCCAGACTCAGCCCCAGAGAGACTCAGCCCCAGAGACTCAGCCCCAGACTCAGCCCCAGAGACTCAGCCCCAGAGACTCAGCCCCAGAGAGACTCAGCCCCAAACTCAGCCCCCAGAGACTCAGCCCCAGAGACTCAGCCCCAGAGAGACTCAGCCCCAGAGAGACTCAGCCCCAGAGACTCAGCCCCAGAGAGACTCAGCCCCAAACTCAGCCCCCAGAGACTCAGCCCCAGAGACTCAGCCCCAGAGACTCAGCCCCAGAGACTCAGCCACAGAGAGACTCAGCCCCAGAGACTCAGCCCCAGAGATTCAGCCCCAGAGACTCAGCCCCAGAGACTCAGCCCCAGAGAGACTCAGCCCCAGAGACTCAGCCCCAGAGACTCAGCCCCAGATTCTCAGCCCCAGAGACTCAGCCCCAGAGACTCAGCCCCCAGAGACTCAGCCCCAGAGACTCAGCCCCAGACTCAGCCCCCAGAGACTCAGCCCCAGAGACTCAGCCCCAGAGACTCAGCCCCAGAGACTCAGCCCCAGAGACTCAGCCCCCAGAGACTCAGCCCCAGAGAGACTCAGCCCCCAGAGAGACTCAGCCCCAGAGACTCAGCCCCGAGACACCCCCGAGGGCGCGGACTCACGCTTCTCCAGCTGGTCGCCAACGACCCTGAGGAAGGCAGCAGAGATGAGCAGCAGGTTGCAGGCGAAGCAGGTCTCACACAACCGCCCAGCCCGGCCGCACAGCGTGCCCCCCACGCCCTGGTAGGTGCTCTGGCCGCTGGCGGCCGCTCAGCCCAGGATCAGCAGCCCGCTGATGAGGAAGGCCAGGGACACCTGCGGGGGCAGCTCGGTGGGCGGGGCCTGGCCAGCCCTAGGGACCCCCACCCTGTCCTGCAGAGCTGCAGACGCGACGGAGGGGCTCGGGTCAACCGGGCTGCGAATCCCTATGCGAGTGTAGACGGGCGCCTTCCTGCAGCCCCAGCAAGGAAGGGCAGAGCGGGGGCGGAGACTCGCGTGACTGCGCCGCAAGCCGTGCACACTGGAGCCGGCCGCCCCCAGCACGCTGGTCGGGGCAGGAGAGGGAGGGGGCTTGCCCGGCTGGCGGCCCTCCAGGCTCTACCCCTCTGCTCCCCTACCCCGCGGGCGATTCTTGAGCACAAACCCAGGAGTAAGCCAGCACCCTGGGCATGGGCCCTAAACCAAGCTAATGATGATGAGGTCGGAACCCTGGGCTTGGGGAAGTGTTCTCAGCCCTTGAGGCTCCACAGGTGACCAGCAGCCTCGGGCGCCCCGGTGGTGCCCCCCAGCCACAGGCCAGACGGGCAGGGAAGCCAGAGCCCGGCGTCCGCCTGCTGGAGCAGCAGGTGCCAACTACAGGCACCCAGAGCCCAGTGCCAGCGCCCAGAGCCCTGTGGCAGCGCCCAGAGCCCTGTGGCAGCGCCCAGAGCCCAGTGGCAGCGCCCAGAGCCCTGTGGCAGTGCCCAGAGCCCAGTGGCAGCGCCCAAGCCCGCGGTGGCAGCGCCCAGAGCCCTGTGGCAGCGCCCAAGCCCACACCTTCTCCCCGCTGGGCCGCGACCAGGGGAGACACAGAGGCAGAGGTCAGAGCCCGGCACGGGGTCACCCGGGACCCCCGAGCACTGCGCAGGCGCTTACCAGCTCCACCAGGAGTGCGGGCAGCACCCGCCGGCCCTGTGGAAGGCCCAGGGGAAGGCGAGCAGGCCGGGCGCCAGCGCGGACTTGAGCAGGATGAAGACGGGCGCCCACCGAAGACAGGCGGCGGCGGCAGGGCCTCGGCTCCTCCAGGAGGCCGCCGCTGGCGGGGGTCTGCGCCCCCATAGCTGGCAGTGCCGGGGCCTTCAGGGTGCGCCCGGCAGCTCAGACCCGGCCCCCGGCCAGCACCGCCTCCGCCCCACAGCCTCCTGTGCCCCCGCTCTCTGCTCTGCCCCACCAGGCACAGGCTGCCTTTGTGGACAGCGACTCAGGCTTGCTGTGGAGGGTCCGTGCGGCTCCCTGGGACCCCCTGGGATGGAGGAGTCCAACGCTGCCAGGGCTGGGCGGAGTCGGGGTTAGGGGAGGAGCGAGCAGCTCGGGGTGGGGGTCTCAACTGGCCCTGGGCCGGGGGCAGGCCACTGCCATGGGCAGGTCTGTGGAGGTCGGCCAGAGGGGCGGGCGGGGCCTGGGCCCCACCACCCATGCATTCCCAAGGCCCAGTGAGAGCTTAGAGCAAAGGGGGTCTGTGGGCCTCCCCCGGGGGCGTGTGACTCCCGGGGTCCCACACCACGGGCAGAGCTGTCACCCTTTCCCACTCTCCAAGGGCGTCAGGGGCCCAGGACCCCCATGTCCCTCCACCTTAGGCTTTTGGGGTTTTTTTTGGGTCACACCCGGCAATGCTCAGGGGTTACTCCTGGCTCTGCACTCAGGAATTACTCCCTGGCGGTGCTCAGGAGAACATATGGGATGCCAGGGATTGAACCTGGGCGGCACAGGCGGCCGTGTGCAAGGCAAACGTCCTACCCGCTGGACCATCACTACTATACTATCCTGCTATACTATCCTACACTACATTGCTATACTATCCTGCTGTGCTATCACTATACTATCCTACACTACACTGCTATACTATCCTGCTGTGCTATCACTATACTATCCTATACTACACTGCTATACTATCCTGCTGTGCTATCACTATACTATCCTACACTACACTGCTATACTATCCTGCTGTGCTATCACTATCCTATCCTATACTGCTATACTATCCTGCTGTGCTATCACTATACTATCCTACACTACACTGCTATACTATCCTGCTGTGCTATCACTATACTATCCTACACTACACTGCTATACTATCCTGCTGTGCTATCACTATACTATCCTACACTACACTGCTATACTATCCCGCTGTGCTGTCACTATACTATCCTACACTCACACTGCTATACTATCCTGCTGTGCTATCACTATACTATCCTACACTACACTGCTATACTATCCTGCTGTGCTATCACTATACTATCCTACACTATACTGCTATACTATCCTGCTGTGCTATCACTATACTATCCTACACTACACTGCTATACTATCCTGCTGTGCTATCACTATACTATCCTATCCTATACTGCTATACTATCCTGCTGTGCTATCACTATACTATCCTATACTGCTATACTATCCTGCTGTGCTATCACTATACTATCCTACACTATACTGCTATACTATCCTGCTGTGCTATCACTATACTATCCTATCCTATACTGCTATACTATCCTGCTGTGCTATCACTATACTATCCTACACTACACTGCTATACTATCCTGCTGTGCTATCACTATACTATCCTACACTGCTATACTATCCTGCTGTGCTATCACTATACTATCCTACACTATACTGCTATACTATCCTGCTGTGCTATCACTATACTATCCTATCCTATACTGCTATACTATCCTGCTGTGCTATCACTATACTATCCTACACTACACTGCTATACTATCCTGCTGTGCTATCACTATACTATCCTACACTACACTGCTATACTATCCTGCTGTGCTATCACTATTGCCAGGTGTGACCCCCAAAAAAAAAAAAAAAACAAATAGGGGCCGGAGTGATGGTCCCTCCACCTTAGGGAGCTACCACCTGCCTCTGGAGGTCTCGCTTCTCCCTGTTCTGCCCCTGGCCAGGGAACCTGCTCTTGGGCCTGCTTCGTGCCCACTCAGGAACGAGGATCCATGAGGACGGACAGGCCTGGGCTCAGGCCCGGAGCCAGGTCAGCTCAGCCCCACACACGGACACACACGGACCCTCTGCAGGCCGCTGAGGCGCCCGGGGCCGGGATCTAGACGGGCCCAGGAAGGGGCTCTAGCGGGTGCTTTTCTTCGGCCCACCTCCGAGATCGCCATGGCCCCCGCAGGCCCTAGGCGGGGGTCACTCCCACGGAACCAACCACCTCCTGACCTCCAAATCTGCCCAAGTCGGGGCAGGAGATCAAGGGTCTTACTGGGGCTCAGAGCGGCTTTGTAGCCGCTAATCTGGGTGGCGGTGCCAGCCGCAGCGCGGATGCTCATTAACTGCATTTGCACGCCTGAGCGGAGTCCAGGGGCTCTGAGATCCCGCTGCCTGCTGGGACGCCTGAGGGTCACTTGGCCCCTAGGCTGCTGACTGGCTGGCATCAGGCACCCGCAGGCCGGGCAGCCACGCTGCATGGGCACACAGGAGGGGGTATCTTCGCAGGTGCAGGAGAGCCTTGCGGGTGGGGGCCGTGGGGGCGGCTGCTCGGTGCTTTGTGAGGGTCACTGCCGTCCTGCAGAGCTGAGCACAGGTGGAACATGCCTGGCGGTGTGAGGCTGGGCCCGCTGTGGGCACCGCGAGCCCACGTGGAGAATCGCGTGGTGTGTGACAGACACTACCGGAACGGGAGGTCGGGGAGGGCCCCCAGCCCGGCGGTGGGAAAGAGCACGGGCACGCCCGTTTGCTCATCACAGGTAATGCACGTTTATTGAGAATTCTCTTCACCGACAATGGTGAAATCCAGACCCCAAATTACAAAACAGGATGGCAGGTGATACTTAGAAAAATAAAGCCCAGGTCTCTGTCCCCCAGACGGAACCTGCTCCTCCCGCCTCTGTCCGAGCAGCCAGGGGAGGCCCCAGGGGAACTGCGCCGGTCCTCAGGAGGTGAGTAAAAAACCGCATTCCACTGACGAAAAATAGCTTTGCTCCAGTTTAAGTCTTTAAAGTGACTTTCCACAATAAATAGAGAAAGCGGCCCCAGAGGGGCACGGCAGAGCCTCCACGGTGGGTGTCCAGGAGGGAGGCCACTCAGCAGAGGCCGCAGGGCGGTCCCTTCCAGACAGGCTTCCCCGCGCGGCCCGGCCCGGCCTGCCGTCTGCCCAGCTCTTTGGCTCTCGTGGTCAGGCCCTCCGGAGGTCACACGAAGGCGTCTTTGGGGGGTGGCCTTGCTGCATCAGCTGTGGCCGCTTCACCGGGGCTTTCTCCGCTTGGGCCTGCTCTTGGCCTTGTTGATCTGGACCACGAAGAAGGCCAGGACCACCATGGCCCCCAGGAAGGCGAAGACAGGGATGGTCTGGCCCACCTCCTGGTTGTAGCGGCCAGGCATGATCCCTGCGGGGGGACAGGGAGGCGGTCAGGAAGCCGTGGGCGCGGCACGGCCGGAAAGAGCAATGCTGCTGGGCAGCACCGTCCACGCCTGCCTGAGACTGCCGGGAGAGGGCCAGCGCGGACACGGCAGGGCTCACACTGATGCGCTGTGTGTGTGCGCGTGTGCGCATGTGTGTATGTGTGTACACACGCAGGGCCTCGGACTGACTGCTGCCTCCTATGAGCGGCGAGAGCGAGTGAGAGAGCGAGGCGAGTGCACTGCAGGGCTTCGAGTGCACGTGTGTGTCTGTGTGTGAGTATGAATATGCATGCGTGTGTATATGCGTTGAGTGTGAGTGTGTGTGAGTGCGTGGCAGGTCCTGACTGCTGACGTCCACATGCGCTCCTGCTCTGCTGAGCCCGGCTCACCCGGCATCCAAGAGCCCCTGGGAGCCAGCACTGAAGGGGTGACCCGGTGCCGTGGCCAGGACCAGATGGAAAGGTCAGAGCCGAGCCACAAGCCGCAAAGGCGACTGGCACCCCCTGGACACGGGGCATCAAGAGGCGTGGTCAGGACGGCCCTGGGAAGGCCAGTCAGGCCGCTGGGCCACACCGGCAGAGCTGAGCCGAGTCAGGCAGAGTGCTGTGGACTGCAGCCGGCAGGCAGCGGCTCGCTCGGGCCGAGCCCGTGCCACAGGCTTCTCTCCAGGGTCTCCGGCGCCTGAACTCGGACCGCGGCTCTTCCCTGCTCGGGTCAGTCACCCGGGCAGGCCCAGGAAGGCTGGGTGCAGGGGGGAGCCTCTGGGCGGACCTGCCTCAGATCTGGCGCCCGTGGGGCACCGGGACCCACCTCCAGGTATGTCCCAAAGCGCTGCTCTCCCCCGGAGACAGGGGCGCACTTGCCGGGCGGCTGGACCGGAAGTCGGGGAAGGCCGCTTTGTCCAGGCCGATGGACAGCAGCTTCTGGTGCTTCCACAGGTTGCTGCAGGCAGGGACAGACCGGGGATGAGTGAGGCTCAAAGTGGGGGGTGGGAGAGACCCCTGCCGGGATCCGCGGGAGCCCAGAGCCCCTGCCAGCCCTCGGACTGGGCGCCCCAGAAGCAAATTCACGGGCTGGAGATTTCAGTACTGGCCACTGGCCAGAGGCCTGGCTGGTCAGTGTGGCCAGGACGAGCCACCAGGGGACATGGACAGAGCCCCACTTCAGAGGGGCTGGGACAGGCGGGTGCAGAGGAGGCAGGCCCGGCGCAGTCACCCGTCACCCCAGGAAGCACCGGAGGAGGCGGTGAGGAGACACAGAACACGCGAGTCCGGAGCCAGCCCTGCGGCCAAGCCCTGCCCAGCGCCTGCGAAATGCGGGAGGCCCGGGGCCATGAGCTGCCACAGCAACTCAGCGGGAGCAGGGAGGGCGCCGGGTCTGTGAAGCGACTCTGGGGGCAGGAGAGCAGCCACCAACACGTGAGAACATCCCGGCCGCTGGCCTGTGTGACGTGACTCTCGAGCCTTCCAGGGACAGGACCCCTCCCGGGGACAGAGACACCTCCCGGGGACAGAGACCCTCCCGGGGACAGAGACCCCATCCTGGGACAGAGACCCCCCCACCGGGGACAGGGCCCCCTCCCGGGGACAGAGACCCCCTCCCGGGGACAGAGACCCCCACCGGGGACAGAGACCCCTCCCGGGGACAGGGCCCCCTCCCGGGGACAGAGACCCCACCGGGGTCAGAGACCCCTCCCAGGGACAGAGACCCCCACCGGGGACAGAGACCCCCACCGGGGACAGAGACCCCCTCCCGGGGACAGAGACCCCCACCGGGGACAGGGACCCCTCCCAGGGACAGAGACCCCCACCCGGGGACAGAGACCCCACCGGGGACAGAGACCCCCTCCCGGGGACAGAGACCCCTCCCGGGGACAGAGACCCCCTCCCGGGGACAGAGACCCCTCCCGGGGACAGAGACCCCCACCCGGGGACAGAGGGGAGAAGCGAGAGTGACACAGAAGAGCTGACGTCCACTCCAGGCCAGCTGTTGTGGTCAGTGCTGCGCAAGCACCAGCCACATGACACCAGGTGATGGGCCCGGATACGGGAGTGTCCATGGCGGGTCAGTCCACTCCGTCCTCTAGGAGCAGCGGTCACTCACCTGGGCGCCGTCTCATTTAAGGGCTGCGGCTTGGCCCAGGACAAGTGTGGACAGGCCGGCAGGGCCCGCGGCTCAGGGCCTCCCAGACGGGCCTCGAGGACCTTGGAGTAGCGGTGCAGGTGGTTTCCTGGGGGCCGGCGGGAGAGGAAGAAGCAGCTGCGTGAGCGGAGACTTGTACCCTCAGGGACAGGGCACAGGAGCCCCAGGGGACACCACGAGGCCCGGTTTCAGGCCCCTCTTCTCAGCGGCGAAAACACCCCAGAAGTTGGTGTTTCCCTCCACCTCTCCTGCCCGTGAAGCCACAGGCCGGCGCTGAGACCCACCAGCCGTGCGCTGGAAACAAGTGTCCACCCAGGCGTCTCCTGCTCTGGGCTGGAGCCCGACAGGCCCGGTGGCAGGGCCACACTATCACGGGAGGTGGAGGGGCTGTGGGTGGCTGGTCGCACCTGGCTCCTGGGGCTGTCTGCAGGGTACACCGTGGGACCAGGGACCCTGAGCACAGACGGAAGCAGGAATGGGGAGCACCGGGCGCAGGGGTCTGGTGAGGGGCGGGGGCAGGTGCTCACTCACCTTCCATCCGCTCGGGAGTCGCCACGCCAGTGCCACTGGGGCGCTGCCGGCTGCCCGAGTGGCTCAGGCTGGGTGGGGTCACCCGTATGCCGTGAACTGGAGCAGCGCGTCCAGGAGCCAGAAGCAGTCTGCAGGGGACAGCAAGGGCTGTGTGGGGAGCTGGGCCGTGTGGGGAGCTGGGCCGTGTGGGGAGCTGGGCCGTGTGGGGAGCTGGGCAGTGTCGGGAGCTGGGCCGTGTGGGGAGCTGGGCCGTGTGGGGAGCTGGGCCGTGTGGGGAGCTGGGCAGTGTGGGGGAGCTGGGCCGTGTGGGGGAGCTGGGCCGTGTCGGGAGCTGGGCCGTGTGGGGGAGCTGGGCCGTGTGGGGAGCTGGGCCGTGTGGGGGAGCTGGGCCGTGTGGGGAGCTGGGCCGTGTGGGAGCTGGCGTGTGGGGGAGCTGGGCCGTGTGGGGGAGCTGGGCCGTGTCGGGGAGCTGGGCAGTGTGGGGACCTGGGCCGTGTGGGGAGCTGGGCCGTGTGGGGAGCTGGGCCGTGTGGGGAGCTGGGCCGTGTGGGGAGCTGGGCCGTGTGGGGAGCTGGGCAGTGTCGGAGAGCTGGGCTGTGTAGGGAGCTGGGCCATGTGAGGAGCTGGGCCGTGTGGGGAGCTGGGCCGTGTGGGGAACTGGGCCGTGTGAGGAGCTGGGCCGTGTGGGGAGCTGGGCCATGTGGGGAGCTGGGCAGTGTGGGGAGCTGGGCCGTGTGGGGGGAGCTGGGTCGTGTAGGGAGCTGGGCCGTGTGGGGAGCTGGGCCGTGTGGGGAGCTGGGCCGTGTGGGGGAGCTGGGCAGTGTGGGGAGCTGGGCAGTGTGGGGGAGCTGGGCCGTGTGGGGAGCTGGGCCGTGTCGGGGGCTGGGCAGTGTGGGGAGCTGGGCCGTGTGGGGAGCTGGGCCGTGTGGGGAGCTGGGCCGTGTGGGGAGCTGTGCAGTGTCAGGGAGTTGGGCAGTGTGGGGAGCTGGGCCGTGTGGGGAGCTGGGCCGTGTGGGAGCTGGGCCTGTGGGGAGCTGGGCCGTGTGGGGGAGCTGGGCTGTGTGGGGAGCTGGGCCGTGTGGGGAGCTGGGCCGTGTGGGGAGCTGGGCAGTGTCGGAGAGCTGGGCTGTGTAGGGAGCTGGGCCATGTGAGGAGCTGGGCCGTGTGGGGAGCTGGGCCGTGTGGGGGAACTGGGCCGTGTGAGGAGCTGGGCCATGTGGGGAGCTGGGCCATGTGGGGAGCTGGGCAGTGTCAGGGAGCTGGGCAGTGTGGGGAGCTGGGCTGTGTGGGGAGCTGGGCCGTGTAGGGAGCTGGGCCGTGTGGGGAGCTGGGCCTTCCGCAGGCGCCAGAACACCCAGGGCACACCTCAGGCCCGGCCCCCGGAAAAAGAAACGAGCTTGTCCAGGGAGGCCAGAAACCAGCAGAATTTAACTGCCCAGATCATGGGCAGCACTGCCTGGGCTATGTGCCTGCCGGTCACGGCGTGGGACAATCACGGCGCCTGCACCGTGAGCAGGGTCTGTGCTTGGCAGATTCAGGACCGCGGGAGTCACAGCCACCAGCCCAGCGCTCACCCTTCTGTCGGTGACTGTCGTCCAGGCAGTTGGAGTCTCCAGTACAGCACGATGCGGCCGCCACCCTCCGCCGGAGTCTGGTAAAAGTCCCAAAATGGGGACATTCTCAACCACCGCCGTTTCCTGCTTCAGCACTTCCAGCCCTGAAACAGTGAGAGACACGGAGAACCCCGCCAGCCAAGGCGCCCGCCACTAGCCACGGCGCCCGCCAGCTACGGCGCCCGCCACTAGCCACGGCACCCGCCAGCCACGGGCGCCCGCCACTAGCCACGGCGCCCGCCAGCTACGGCGCCCGCCAGCTCTGCTGACGAGCAGGAAGCCAGGCCCTGGGCGCCTGCACCCCTGCACGCACCCACACCTTCCCCACCTGCCTGCTGCCCGCCTGTTCCTGGCAGCCCCGAGGTGCCCTCTCCCCCTTAGCCGAAAGCACACTCTGAACCGTCCAGTGGGCACCAGGCATGTGCGCTGCACACAGCTCACCAGGGAAGCCCCAGGTGCTCCTGCCCACCCTGAACTCAGGGACCCCAAGGAAGGGGGACAGCTGGGGGGGTGACAGGGCTACTGGGGGATGGCAATGCCGGCGGGGTCAAACTCCAGGCCTCGTACACACCGAGCTTAGAAGCCCACCCTCTGAGCTGCCCCCCAAGCCCTCCATAATTCATGTGGTCACATTCTCACAGCCAAGATTTTAAAACGAGGCTGGAGTGACAGTACAGAGGGAAGGTGCTTGCCTCGCACACAGCCGTCCTGAGTCAATCCCGGCATCCCATACAGTCCCATGAGCACCGTCAGGAGTGACCCCTGAGTAAGCGCTGATGTGACCGTCCCAGGAAGCCATATGATGTAATTACGGGAATGATGCAGTGTGCTGGGCTGTGGGAAATTCAGCTTCTGAGAGCAATGGGTGCTGGGGGGTGTCTGTCTCGTCGCTGCAGAGCCATGAGCCAGCGGCCAAGCTCAGCTCACGTCAGGGACGAAGCGGTTCAGAACCAAGCCCAAATCAGAACCCAACAGCGCCTGCGGTCGGGGCGGGGCCGTTCCTGGCAGCAGTGGGCGTGCCAGCTCGCCTACGGCGGAGGAGGAAAGGAGGGAGGCGCCCGTCTGCGGCTCCCAGGCCACGAAACTATCCCGAAAAACCACCAGAAGGTTGGGGGAGGGCCAGCTGCCATGCGGCTGGCCCAGGCTTGATCCCAGAGCCCCTGCGCCCAAGAGGGATCCCTGTTAGAGGCAGGAGTGAAGCCGAGTACCTCTGGGTAAGGCCCAAAAGCCAAAACCAAAACCGAATCAAGCCAAACAGAAAAGCTGCCTCCAGTGCCCGGAGCCCCTACCTTGGTCCTTGAAGGTCTGCGTGATCACGACGCCCTCTTCTGGAAACCTGGCGATGCTGCACCCCGACGCATAGTACACTGCCACGAGGAGTCGGAGTCAGACCCGCCCGCAGGCGCCGGGTCCGAGTACTCATCCGCCTAAACGCACCCCTAGCGCTGCCATTCGCCTTCAAAGAGGAGCTGCTACAACAGCCTGGTCACACAGCGCACAATAACCTCAAAATTCCAAGCTTCAAGAAGGTTCTGAAGAGTGGCCCAAATCCAGACGCTGGACCAGTAATAATACACAAAGCGCTCCAGAAACGAGCCCTGACCAGCTCTCAGGGCAGAATGTGGGCGCGACCATCAGCACGCATGAGCGTGCCGGCAGACCAGGATCACGGGCATCCTCGGCGCAATGCTACAGCGGAGCGGCCGTGGTGCTCCCCCTCCCTCCTCCCCTGAGCCACCCGGACACGGCGCTCTGAGGAGCAAAACGCCGGGGGCTCTTTCAGCCAAGCAGGCTGGAATGCTGCCATTTTCCACAACAGACACTTGGCGTGGCCTCAATCTCCTAAAACTGACCCCGGGCCTAGGGAGCGCGAGTCCGAGCCGGCCCGAGCCTTACTCTCGTGGTTCGCCAAGGTGAAGTCGCCTTCATACAGCCCGTCGCGAAGCCCATGTTCCACACCGACAGGAGCTCGTTGAGAGCCGGGACGTTGGCGCCCCGGTGTCCGGCATCCACCACTGCCTGCAGGGAGCCGAGGGCCGTCACTACACGTATTCAGCTCCCGTGGAGGGTCCCAGCCTCCATCCACAGAGCCCGGTCGTTCCTCTGAGGGATGCAAACACTCTGGGCCCAGACTCAAGGCCAGTGAGGAGAGCGGAGAGAGAGAGAAGCTCTTTCCAACGTCAAGGAACGCAGCCCAGGGCAGGGACGTGGGGGCGTGCCCGCCTGCGTGAGCCAGACCCTGCACGCCACCCCAGCATAACTGCAGCAAACGCCTTTGAGTTTTGGTCTTTTTGATTTGTTTTGGGGCCACCCGGCTATGCTCAGAGCTGACTCCTGGCTCTATGCGCAGGGGATCACTCCTAGGAGTGCTTGGGGAACATACGGGGTGCTGGGAACTGAGCCCAAGTCACTGCGTGCAAGGCAAATGCCCTTCCGGCTGCGCTGTCACTATACTATCCTACACTACACTGCTATACTATCCTGCTGTGCTATCACTATCCTATCCTACACTACACTGCTATACTATCCTGCTGTGCTATCACTATACTATCCTACACTGCTATACTATCCTGCTGTGCTATCACTATACTATCCTACACTACACTGCTATACTATCCTGCTGTGCTGTCACTATACTATCCTACACTACACTGCTATACTATCCTGCTGTGCTATCACTATACTATCCTACACTACACTGCTATACTATCCTGCTGTGCTATCACTATACTATCCTATACTGCTATACTATCCGGCTGCGCTATCACTATACTATCCTATACTGCTATACTATCCTGCTGTGCTATCACTATACTATCCTATACTGCTATACTATCCTGCTGTGCTATCACTATACTATCCTACACTATACTGCTATACTATCCTGCTGTGCTATCACTATACTATCCTACACTACACTGCTATACTATCCTGCTGTGCTATCACTATACAATCCTACACTATACTGCTGTACTATCCTGCTGTGCTATCACTATACTATCCTGCTGTGCTATCACTATACTATCCTATACTGCTATACTATCCTGCTGTGCTATCACTATACTATCCTACACTATACTGCTATACTATCCTGCTGTGCTATCACTATACTATCCTATACTGCTATACTATCCTGCTGTGCTATCACTATACTATCCTATACTGCTATACTATCCTGCTGTGCTATCACTATACTATCCTACACTACACTGCTATACTATCCTGCTGTGCTATCACTATACAATCCTACACTATACTGCTATACTATCCTGCTGTGCTATCACTATACTATCCTACACTACACTGCTATACTATCCTGCTGTGCTATCACTATACAATCCTACACTATACTGCTATACTATCCTGCTGTGCTATCACTATACTATCCTATACTATACTGCTATACTATCCTGCTGTGCTATCACTATACTATCCTATACTGCTATACTATCCTGCTGTGCTATCACTATACTATCCTACACTATACTGCTATACTATCCTGCTGTGCTATCACTATACTATCCTATACTGCTATACTATCCTGCTGTGCTATCACTATACTATCCTACACTACACTGCTATACTATCCTGCTGTGCTATCACTATACTATCCTATACTGCTATACTATCCTGCTGTGCTTTCACTATACTATCCTACACTACACTGCTATACTATCCTGCTGTGCTATTACTATACAATCCTACACTACACTGCTATACTATCCTGCTGTGCTATCACTATACTATCCTACACTATACTGCTATACTATCCTGCTGTGCTATCACTATACTATCCTATACTATACTGCTATACTATCCTGCTGTGCTATCACTATACTATCCTACACTACACTGCTATACTATCCTGCTGTGCTATCACTATACTATCCTACACTACACTGCTATACTATCCTGCTGTGCTATCACTATACTATCCTACACTACACTGCTATACTATCCTGCTGTGCTATCACTATACTATCCTACACTATACTGCTATACTATCCTGCTGTGCTATCACTATACTATCCTATACTGCTATACTATCCTGCTGTGCTATCACTATACTATCCTACACTACACTGCTATACTATCCTGCTGTGCTATCACTATACTATCCTACACTATACTGCTATACTATCCTGCTGTGCTGTCACTATCCTATCCTACACTACACTGCTATACTATCCTGCTGTGCTATCACTATACTATCCTACACTGCTATACTATCCTGCTGTGCTATCACTATACTATCCTACACTACACTGCTATACTATCCTGCTGTGCTATCACTATACTATCCTACACTGCTATACTATCCTGCTGTGCTATCACTATACTATCATATACTATACTGCTATATTATCCTGCTGTGCTATCACTCTGGCCTCAGACCTCTGAATTTTTTAAAATCCCAAACGGGGCGGGAGCAATAGCACAGCAGGGAGGGCATTTGCCTTGCACGTGGCTAACCTCAGTTCGATCCCGGCATCCCATAGGGTCCCGAGCACCACCAGGAGTAATTCCTGAGTGCAGAGCCAGGAGTAACCCCTGAGCATTGGTGGGAGTGACGCAAAAAGCAAAACAAGAAAAAAAAAAAAGAAACTGAACAAGAAAATCCAACGCAGAATGCTGGGCTGCTCCCCAGCGCCGATATCCAGGCAGGCGTCTACGCTCCTCGTGGCGTGGCTCAGTGCCAGGGCGCAGAGGCCGAGGCAGGAAGAGAGCACCGGGGTCAGAGCGTGGGGCGCGGACGGCGGCACAGGGCTAGCGTCCAGCTCTCCGGGCTACCACGTCGTCCCCCCCGCACCCCTGCCCGGTCATGCCCCCCTGCCCACCCCTGCGCGGTACCTCGTGTTCTCGTCGTAGAACTTCACCTTCCTCATGACGGACGTGTTGTACCAGTCACTGAACACAATGAGCGACAGGCCGTTGTCCACGTCCCTCGCGCAGCCACCTCCTCGGGGAAGTACTCCTCCCTCGCTGTCCACCAGGAGCAAGGTTCCTGCGGGCACGGCATGGGTTGATGGTGGCCCCCACTCAGACAAGCACGAGGAACAGGCGCGCCCGGCCCAGGGTGGACTCGGGCGCGGAGTGCTCCCGCATGCACCGGCGCCCCGAGGAGCCCAGCACGACCGATGAACACGTGAACAGGCCGTGCGTATCAGAGACCGTGGCCAGCCCTGGGTGACCAGGCGGCAGCCCGCCCTCTGCTCTCCGGGCCGAGCAGACCCAGCGCCGCTCCTCACCGTACTGACTGGCGTCAAAGCACGTGAACGGGGAGCCCAGGACCTCGGCGAAGTAGCCCATGCTCCTGAGGTGCTGGTACATGTCCCTGAAGTTGGTGTGCACGTGGTCACCGTTCCTGAAAGGCAGCAGCACCGCACGGCTCCCACCGGGCGCCCTCCCAGCAGCCCTCCCGGTGAGGAGAGGAGGCCGCGGGGGCAGTGGGGAGCCCTCCTGCTCCGCTCACAGAAGGCAGACAGCCAACACAGCGTCCCCCACAGCAGAGAGGGGGCCTGGGTGGGCGGGGCTGAGCAGGACACCAGGAAACTGACCGTGCAGAGAACTGCGAGAAGCGGCCATGGGGCACGTGCCCAAGCTGACAGGGCTGGAGCGTGCGGAAGGCGGGGACGGGGACACGGTGAGGGCCGAGGGCAGGACGGCGGGGCCTGCTGACCAGCGGATGGGCCAGGGGCTGCCAGCACCCCGCGGCTCCACCAGTCCAGCGGGTCGTTCTTCATGCGGAGGTTGTCGCGGGGAAGTAGCCGGGCGGGTAGCGCAGGTTGTGGTACTGGTCCCACAGCACACGCTTGCTCCAGGCGGGCGGGGATGATCTTCACCTTCACGGGCAGCTTCACCGTCGACGTCTGCTCCGCACCATGCTTGGACTGAAAAGCGAGTTTCCTCTGCTCAAGACTTCCAGGCTCGAGCTCAGGAAAAGCGTCTCACCTTCCCCCCAAAAGTGTGAACAGTTTCAAGTAGCCGCCCGCGGTATGAGCGAACTCTCACTGTTGACAATTTCTCAGAACCCCTGAGCCTCTGACGGCACCTGAGGCAGCCAAGGCCACTGGAGTGGTTTGAACACAGGCCGGGGCCTTTGCAGAAGCGTTCGAGTCAGAAAACCTGGCACAGGGCCAGAGCCAGAGGACAGTGTCCGCTTGCCCGTGGCCAACCCAGGCTCAATCCCCGCATCCCTTGTGGACCCCAGAGCACCACCGGCAGCGACCCCTGAGCTCAGAGCCAGAGTAACCTCAGCATCGCCGGGTGTGACCCAAAAACCAGACCAGCACCAGAAAAGGTGGCAGAGAACAGGCCACCTGTGGCCACTCAGCAACGCAATGCGAGGCCCGGCCAGTCCCGAAGTCTGCAGAACTCGGACCCAGGCCTCTGGGCCTCCTAGCCTGGCGGGTCCCCAGCCACAGCCCAGGCCCCTGACCACACCCTCGGGAAATCCTACCTCCACCTCGGCAGGGGACGCCACGGTGACCATGACGTGGCCCTGGGCGATGCCTTCCCAAGAGGCGGCTTTCTTGGTGACAGAGATGGAGATGGCCAGGTAGCCCGACCACGGCCACAGCACGGGGGGAGTAGGAGAAGGCGACTTCAATGTTGTCCCGTTCTGGGGCAGGTACGGCTGCCAGTCGGGCTGCAGGACAAAGGGGAATGGCCTTGAGAGGCGCCATCGGGCATACGAGGACGACAGGCAGAGCCCGAGCGACCGTTGACAGGGGGGCGCGGGCAGGTCCCCGGGACGGAGAAGGGGACTCTGGGGTGGGGCTGCACACAGGCGACACGCAATCAGCAGGTGGAGAACCTGGAGCCACTCCAGCAGGACCAGATCCATTACAGAGCCTCCGAGAGAGCCAGGCAGGGGGCCAGCCCGGCGTGCGCTGGGACCCTGGCAGGCTTGAGTGGCCGGGGTCGAGGACCCTGCACTGGCCCTGCACAGGCTACAGACTCGAGCCGGCCCCAGGGAGCCGGGGGCTGCCTCCCACTGTTCACAGGGGGCAGGAACAGAAGGGCCTTTGGTTCCTTCATTGCTTCCGTGTCCTGTGCCGCAGATGGCAGAGCTGGGGGCCCCTGGAGGCTCGTGGGGGCAGGGGCTGCCCGGACCCTGCTCCATGAGTTGCCACCCTGGTCCTGAAGGGGCTTTTAGTAAATATCTTGGATTTACTCCTCACAGTGATCACATAAACAGATGTTTGCTGGATATAAACTAATTTATGGGGCCGGAGCGATAGCCCAGTGGGTAGGCGTTTGCCTTGCACGCGGCCTGCCCATGCTGGCCTGGGTTCGATCCCTGGCATCCCATATGGTCCCCTGAGTACCGCCAAGAGTAATTCCTGAGTGCAGAGCCAGGAGAAACCCCTGAGCATTGCCGGTGTGACCCAAAAAAGCAAAAAAATAAAATAATAAACTAATTTATATTGAAGTAGCAACTGAGAAAAATTAGATTTTCATCCATCTTAAACTATACAGCAAATAGAACAAAAACGAAATACTTAACAAGCACACAGGGAAGACGAGAAGACTGGTTTTTGAAACAAAGTGAAAATGAGTGGAAGTTTTTTATACCTAGGGAAGGAGTATTTTCCTAAAGTTTTTAATTTTTTTTTCTTTTTTGGGTCACACCTGGCGATGCTCAGGGGTTTCTCCTGGCTCTGCACTCAGGAATTACTCCTGGCTGTGCTCAGAGGACCCTAAGGGATGCCGAGGATCGAACCCTGGCCGGCATGGGCCGGCCACGCAAGGCAAATGCCCTCCCGCTGGGCTATCGCTCTGGTCCCAAGGTTTTTTAATTTTAACTACACGGAAACAAAACTTAGAACGCTCAAACGTGATCACTGTGACAAGCCTTAATGTGAACAGGGACCCTGTGCAGCACGCAGAGGCCCCAGCCGGGGACAAGGACGCCCACGCCAGCACCTGCGGCCCCAAGGCAGGACTGAAGCCCCTAGAGAAGGGCGCCCCCTGCTGCTGCGAGAGGGTGGCGCGACCTGAAGCCCCTAGAGAAGGGCGCCCCCTGCTGCTGCGAGAGGGCAGCATGGCCCGGGCAGGCGTCCGCCCCAAGCCAGCAGTGAGGGCAGCTCCGATGAGACACCATGACCAGAGCAAGGTCTGTCACCAAGCGCTCCAGGACAGGGCTGCAGGGAGGAGTGGACAGGACAGCAGAAAGTGATGCGGGCAGTCCAGCGCACGGGGCCATGACATACAAGGTGCAGCTCAAGGGGCCGCTCGCCTGCCTCCGCTCGGGAACTGGCGGGCCCGAGAATAGGGGCAGGCTGGGCCCGACAGCAGCGGGGCGATGTGAGTGCGTCGGGCCGAGCCGGGGAGCCGATGTGACGCGAGCGTGCCAGAAGGAAAGGAAGCCACACATGCAAAATCCAACCAGCCGTTTAGAGCGGGAAAACTCCAAGACCATGCCAGCCCAGCGAGATGGTGAGCAAACCAGGGCTCAGTCACCCATCATTAAAGCACGGGCGACCAGGCATGTTGCCAACATTGTGTGATCTGGGAAAAAACAGAAAGAAAAAATTTGCCTGCCGCACAGACAAAAATGCACGTGTTCAAGGGCCGGGAAAGAGCATTTACAGATCACGGCGAGGCCAGCGTGCTGGGCTGTTTCTATCCTTGGTGATACTAGCACAGAAGCAAGAACTAAACTTCCAACACAGAGGTGTGGGGACAGCGGGGCTCTCCTGGGAGCGGGGCAGCACGCTTCACCTTGTCCACGACCCTGCCTGTGACGCCCATGCCGTTGAGGATGGTGGCGTTGACGACGGTCGGCATGCCCCCCGTAGTAGATGGGCTGCGAGCAGTAGGGCCACATGTAAGGGCACTCGGTCAGGTCGATGTAGCTGGGGCTCAGGCTGGAAGAGAGGCCCGTGAGGCGGCCGGCAGGGCCGGGCTGGCTGGCTGGGGAGGCCTGAGCCTTCCGGCCGCCCCTTCAGGCAGGCACACACCGGAGCCCCCTCCCCTTCCTGGGCACTGTCCCCTCCTGGGCACCACCTGCCCTCTGCTGCCGGGCTGCCACAGCCGCAGTGGCCTCAGATCCCAGCTGACACCACAGCGTCTCCCTGTGCGGAGCGCACGCTTGACACTGGAGGACATGAGCCCCCCACCCTCACACGAGAGCAGGAAGGCAGCCGTGCGGGCGCAGGGGCGGCACACACCTGGCCTGGGGCTTGTAGCTGCTGAGAACCTGGTAGGCGCGCAGCAGGTCCAGCTTGCCGTGGCCCTGCTCGAACATGTTGGCGCCAGGCAGCCTGCGGGCCGACGCGGTCAGGGCCTGCTTCATACTGGCCGGGTTCACCAGCTCCGCTTCTGCACCGTGCTGGGGGGCACTTGTGTTCTCATCCCACCCCTCACCACTGGCGGGCAAGGACCTGGGCTCCGTCCATGGCGCCAGGCTCCTGGCCCGCCCCCATACCCGGTAGAAGGCCACTCACCTCACGAGCAAGGTGACAGCACCGGCAACCACTGGCGAGGCCACGCTGGTCCGAGAGGGCGCGGCACCCCCTTCACACCAGAGCCCCTCACCCGGCGCCGTAGGTGACGATGTCCGGTTTCACGCGGCCGTAGCCTCCAGGGAGCTCCTAGGGACAGAAGCGGCCACTTTCACCCAAACCTCCTGCAGCCACTCAGGGCAGTGATGGAAAGTGCCCCCAGAGGAGATGCAGGTGGACACTGGACAGGCTCACCGGGAAGGTGGACACGGGACAGGCTTGCCGGGAAGGTGGGGAAGACGTGACTGTGGGTGTGTCTGACAGTAACAACGATGTACCATTCAGATCAACACTCTTAATTTTGTAACATGAGGGCCAGAGCAACGGTACAGCTGGGAGGGCATTTTCTTGCACGTGGCCAACCCAGGTTCGATCCCCGGCATCCCATAGGGTCCCAGGAGCACCGCCAGGAGTAATTCCTGAGGCAGAGCCAGGAGTAACCCTGAGCATCGTTGGGTGTGACCCAAAGTGTAAAAAAGAAAAAAAGTTAGTGCACTCAAGCCTACAAACAAACCGAATTCTCTCATGAACACCAGGAACGAGGGGCGAGGCTGGCGTGCAGCTTCAGCCCCAGCCCTGCAGGGACCCCCCAAACACGGCTGGGAGTGACCCCAAGTTCCGAGCCCCTGGCCACTGCCCCTGAGGGCTGCCACACACCGGAAGTCAGGATGATTAAAAAGCGAGGCTAGATGGGGAAGGGTTCGCGCGGCCAGGCCCCGGCTGCTGTCTGCAGGGAGGAGACGCGGTGCCCAGGGACACGGCCGCCGCCTGGCTTCAGGGCAGGGCAGGTCGGGCAGGGTCTGGCCGCGCACCGGGACAGGAGGGGCCCCGGTGGCAGGCGCTGCGGCTCGTCTGAACACAGAGACGCCGACAGCAGGGCGGTGACCCGGCCCGTGGGGAACTGTCGGGCGCTGAGCCAGGGTTGGCCTTTCCTGGGCAGGCCACCAGCAGAGGGCCAGGGAGTGGGCATCACACGAGTAGGAGGGTCAGAGGGACGCCGAGGGGCATCCAGGGAGGGCCTGGAGAGAAAAGGGCCCAAGGGCTCGGGAAAGGCCCGCAGCTGTAACCCTGAGCTGGAGTCCCCAGAGAGGGTCTGCTCCGAGGACTCGGGGTCCATGCTACAGGAGAGGGAGGATGAACCAGCCGCCGTGGCCACTGGACTGACCAACCTGCGGGACGTGACCGGGTTGGCCCCCACGCCGGACCCCCAGGGCCGCAGAGCTGATGGGAAGCGGAGCCCGCCCGCACCCCTCTGCCCCCAGCCCATCCTGCCGAGGGGACACGGCTCAGAAACAGGCACGGGAGAGGCCCCGAGCCGGCGGGAGACGCCTACCCAGGTGGTCATTCCCGGGAAGAGAAGCGGGCAATGTTATCCTCGAAGTCGATGCCGCCCACTCCAATCACGTCCATCTGGTCAGCGGGGTTGTTCAGGGTGCTGCGGGCACAAACACGCGAAGCCATGAAAAGGTGCAGGCGGAGCCAGCAACGCTCTGGGAACGGGCCCAGCAAGGGACCTGCCGGCTGGGCGGCGACTGGCTGAGGCTGGAGCAGAGGACCAGCAGAGAAGCTCGGACACTTGCCCCGGCGATCAGAACCACTGGGTGCCAGCCAAGAAGAGGGGCCCAGAACAGAGCGCCCTGGCGGGTACCGAGGCTCAGGACAGCCCAGGCAGAGGGAGCAGGGCCGGGCGCCCACACTGGACAGGAAGGAGTCCGCTGTGAGGGACTGTCACCAGCACTGCCTGGGCTGGCGCGCGAGGCGCAGAGAAGAGCTGGGAGTGGGCAGGGGCAGGGACAGGCCGAGGGGCGGAGCAGGGGACCCCACGTGCCCACCCCTCCCACAGGTCCATGGCAGCTCGCCGAGCTGGGCAGGTGCCAGTCTGGGAGAGAGAATGAGAGCCTTAAGAAAGCCCAGGTCGGGGCGGAGCGATAGCCCAGCGGGTAGGGCGTTTGCCTTGCGCGGCTGGCTTGTGCCGGCCTGGGTTCGATCCCCGGCATCCCATATGGTCCCCGAGCACCGCCAGGAGTAATTCCTGAGTGCAGAGCCAGGAGTAACCTCTGAGCATCGCCGGGTGTGACCCAAAAAAAAGCAAAAAAAAAAAAAAAAAAGAAAGCCCAGGTCTCTGGGGCCGGAGCGATAGCCCAGCGGGTAGGGCGTTTGCCTTGCACACGGCTGGCCCATGCCGGCCCGGTTCGATCCCGGCATCCCATATGGTCCCCTGAGCACCGCCAGGGAGTAATTCCTGAGTGCAGAGCCAGGAGTAACCCCTGAGCATTGCTGGGTGTGACCCAAAAAACACAAACAAACAAAAAAAAAAAACAAAGAAAGCCCAGGTCTCAAGATGGAAACTCTAGAAGGCGTGGACAGACGGGAGAAAGGGAGGAGGACAGAGAAGCCTCCGACAGTGTCTGGAGCCCTCCGGCCGATCTCACGCAGAGCCCCAGCCACAGGGCTCATCTGGGAGCTGAGCTCAGGAGGCGGGGGGGGCCTGTGGCCACCTGTCCACCTCTGCTGTCCGCCTGCCTGAGAGGAACAGGAAGAGGACAAGAACCAACCAGGAGCTCGGAGGGGGACAGACCTGAGGAGCTGAAGGGCCGGGCCCTGGGGTCACCCTCTCTTACCCCACACACCCCAGGGCCCGGCGACCCAGCAAGCTCCAGAACCCACCCAAGAGGACAGACCCTGCCCAGAAAGCAAGGGGCCACGGGACTGCCTGTAGCATTACGTGAGGTGCTCCGAGGGAAGCACCACCTCCTACAGGTCCACAGGCACGTTAGGGGAGCCCACACCTCCCTCCTGCACGTGAAGACACCGAGGACAGAGGCCACTTTCCTTGTCCTTTGTGGGGCCTCAGAGCTCCTGCCACAGGGTGGCGGTTCCCTCGAGCTCCCCAAGAATGGTGACCGCATCCTCCCACAAAGGGCTTCGACACCAGAAACGGGGTTCAGCGTGATCGCCGTAGGAAGCTGGGGCAGGGAAGGCGGGGTCTCTGCGCAGAGGTGACCCAAAATCTGCTTTGTGGGGCCACACCCAGCCGTGCTAGGGGTTACTCCAGGCTCTGCACCCAGGTCACTCCAGGCGGCGCTCAGGGAACCACACAGGGCTGTGCGGACTGACCCAGCCACTGCGCACGGACACCCCCTGCTGTGGCTCCGGCCAGTTCCCATTCCCTGTCTGGCTCCCACAGCCATTCAGTCATTTCTTTCCCTCCCTCACCCTGTCGCTCTGCAGCCTGCCGAGTTCCCGCATCCCCAGAACACTTGCTTTGCGGAGTCAGGGGTACACGGAAAAGCTCGAATGAGCAAGGCCAGAGTGAGGAGCAGCGACCCAACAGGTACCGGGGAGATCGCCGGGGGCTGCCAGGGATGGGCAGCACCACACTGCACCCGGTGTGGCTCAACGTGAAACCACGGGCCTGGCTGTGTCCAGTCAGAGGCAAGAACGCCCGCCGCCCCAGGGAGGGCATCCCGCAGGCCCCTGGCACTCACCCGTACAGGGGCCCGTCATTGCCGATCGCAGACACCATGATCACGTTGTTGGCCGTCAACTCCCACACCTACAAGACACGCACACGTGAACTCCCCACACCTATGACACGCACACGTGTCATAGGTGTGTTAACTCCCACGCCTACGACACACACAAGCTCCTTCTGCAGCCACCCCGTTTCTCAGCGCCCCACACGGTTGGTCCCAGGCACGGGGAAGACCGGGCGGGCCCCACACGCTCGATCCAGCACCACCTGCTCTGAGGAAACTGTCCCGGCCTGCATGCACGGACCTTGTCGACAAAGGGGTGATCCATGAAGTCGGGGCCACCGATGCTGAGGTTCAGTACATCGATCTTCTTCAAGATGGCGTAGTTAAAGGCGTCCAGGAACCAAGACGTGTAGGATACCTGAGGGCATGGACGACAGCGGGAGGGGCGCGGGTGGCAGTCTCCGGTGCTGCGGCTGCGTCTGCGTGAAAGGCAGCTTCTCGCCAGCAAAGCACTGCCCTGAACTTCACAAGTGGTGGCCGGAGAGGACAGCAGGGAGGACACTCGCCCTGCAGGGCCAGGCAGGTCCATCCCCACATCCCACAGGATCCCCAAGCACCTCTGGGTGTGGCCCCAAACAACAACAACAAAACCTTCAGAAACAAATCCCAGGAACAAACAACGCTCTTAGGCGAATACCCGGCCAGGAAACTAAGCCTGGAGCTGCCCAGGGCATCTCCCCCAGACGAGGGGCCTCAGCTATCACAGATTTCCACCACGGACTTGCGTATTAACAACAAAAAGTCAACTCAACCATTAAGAAACTCGATATTGAAGAAACGAAGACAAGGACGCGGGGCACAGGGGAAGGAAGGTGGGCGGCTGGCAGGAGAGGGTGGGCCGAGAGGCGTCTGGGGCCTCTGGGCAGGAGGAGGCGGCACCAGACGCCCAACCGTGAAGACAGAGAGAGGCGAGACGGGAGGCCCGGCGGCAGGGGGCCAAGCGACAGGGAGAAGAGGAAAGTGCCAGAGCCGCAGGAGCTCATGGCACTGGGCCAGCGGCCACCGGGCTGAGAACAGAAGGTGGGCGCAGGGCAGCGCAGGGCAGCGCCAGGCGCGGGACTCCCGCTCGGCGGCACACGCCCACCTGGTTGTTGGTGAAGACCCTGAAGATGTGCAGTTCGCGTCGGGGCGAACCCTTGGCACTCCCTCATGCTGGCTATCACACCTGCCACAAGCGTGCCGTGGCCCAGCCCTGTGGCCATCAGGGAAAAGCGCAAGACAGAGCAGCTGACGCCAGGTGCGCCGCCACACGCCGCGGGGTCCCCACCCCCCAGGCCCGGCCCCCACGCCCGCCCCCTCCAAATCATGCCTGGCCATGTCGAGAGACTTGGGAAAGGCTCCCTGCGATGGCTCCACCTGGGGGTGGGGGTGGGGCCGCAGGGGCACTCGGGAGCCCACCCACCGTCATCCAGGGTGCGCTCGTTGGTCCAGTTGGTTCTCTCCTTGGCGTTCTTGAAGTGCGGGTGCTTCTCACTCAGCCCGGTGTCGAAGACGGCCACCTTGACGTTCGCACCTGAGTCCCGGAGCAAGCCCATGAGCAGGTTGCCTCTGGGCTCCGGCCCTCCTGGGACCCGAGGGCAGTGTAGCCCAGTGCAGGTCACAGGCGAGGCCAGGGTCCAGAATGACAGGCCCCAGGCTCGAGGGCAACAGAACCGTGTTTGGGACCCCCAAAGCGGCCCCGGACAGTGAGACCCGAAAGACACACAGGGCTGAGCCACGACCCAGCGCGGCAGGTGCCTGTGGCCAGGGCAGCGGACGTGGGGCCCAGCCGGGAGCACACACCTGTGTAGCCCATCTGCCACAGCACGTCGGCCTGCAGGGTCTGGGCCACCTGGCGTGGGATGGCTCGGAGCAGCCGGCGGCTCGAGTGCCTCCCGGTGGCGTGCCAGAAGCCGGAGCTCAGGGAGAGGCTGGCCCCTGCGCAGCGGCGGGACGACGGCCACTTCTGGCCCCAGCGCGTGTCGTTACAGGGGCGGCCCGGAGTCGGCTAGAGCACAAGGAGAAGGTCAGGGCAGGAGTGCTGTCCCACCCGCCGAATGAGGGGGCGCCCCCGGGCCGCGAGGCAGCGTCCTCACAGGACACCGTTTATCCGAACTTTATGGCCCGTGTCACGCAGAGAAGAATCAATAAAACCACATTTTAAAAAGTCAACTGTGATACTAAAATAGAACATCCAGTTTTTCATCAAAACCCATTCTCACTGAAACAGCAACGGGAGTGTGGTGAGCACACACACACGTGCCTGTGGACACACAATGGCACCAGCCAACGCCCCCGGGCAGCTGCACTGCTCTCTGGGCACCCTCAGGCCGCCCGTGAGCCCAGAACCCCTGGGCTAGGACCTCCCCCTCACGGTGGGCTACACACGCCTCACATGAGTGAGGCCGTATTTTGATTCTGTTGGCAGATCCCCAACCGTGCCAATAAAATCTGTCACACTCAGCACTGGAAAACGTCAATTTTACTACCTGTAAGTACCCTTTTTTAATGGGGGAGAAAAGAAATTCCACTTCACAGGTCCAAAACCAAGTTATGCTATGAAAAACCCATTTCAATCAGTCTTAAAAAGCCAGGAGTGGGCGGGCGATAGCCCAGCGGGTAGGGTGTTTGCCTTGCACACGGCGGGCCCATGCCGGCCCGGGTTCAATCCAGGTTTGATCTCTCACGAGAGCCGGGGGTGGGGGGGTGGGGGGCCCTGCTATAGGGGCAGGATGGGGTTGGGTGGGAGGGGAGTGTTGGGGCATTGGTGGTGGGAATGGGGGAACTGGTGGAGGGCTGGTGCTGGAGCCGCACCCGTGAGGTCCTCGGGATCGATTCCTGAGCAGAGCGGAAGCAAGCCCTGCACACTCCCAGGTGTGAGACCCAAAAAGCCGAGCAAAGAAAGAAAACCCACAAACATTTCTGCCAAGGAAACATTCCCGGTCGATGAGGCCAAGGGCGCCAGCGGTACCCAGGGCAGCGCCCAGCGGCAGCGCCCAGCTCCAGCGCCCATCTACACAGCTACAGTGCCCAGCTCCAGCGCCCAGCTCCAGCGCCATCTGTGAGGGGTGGGGGAGGCAGGGGCGAGCCGCGACACTCACGCTCGGCGGAACTTGAGGGAGCGCAGGACCTTCCGCTGGGGCGTGACCCGCTTGATGCTGGGGTGACCCTCGAGGGTCAGCAGCCCGGCCTTCTGCTTCTCCTTGATCTGGATCACCTCAAAGTCGCTCGGGTAGTCACTGGACGGATTGTTTCGAGGTAGGATTCTCCAATTGTCTATTTCACTGCTCTTCAGGGCACTTGAAATGAAGGAATTTCTAGCTTTGGCTGTAAAGTATCCATTGAAAGCCAACGATATATTCTGAAATCAATAACCACAAAGAGGTCAGACCCGGCACACATGCACGAGGATTCCATCTTCTCTAGAATGTTCCTAGAGAAGGAAACCCCGTGATCTCACAGCTCCTCAGAGAGCGCGGAGGCGGGACGTGCACGAGACCCCGGGGCAGCGCAGCATGAATCTGATGAGCCTCGCTCAACGTGGATACCGGGCCGCTCAAACGCTGACGTCAACACAAACGCGATGTCCGGCAAAGAAACCAATGTTTTAAATGGGAAATAAAAAAAATGGGAAAACAATTCCAATACCCAAAGGGTTCGGGGCGGAGTGATAACCCAGCAGGAGGCTGTTTGCCTTGCATGTAGCCAGCCCGGGTTCGATCCCGGCATCCCATATGGTCCCCTGAGCACCACCAGGTAATTCCTGAGTGCAGAGCCAGGAGTAACCCCTGATCATGGCGGGTGTGACCCAAAAAGGGCCCCTGAGGCCCGAGAGTCCAGGGGTTCAGATACCGGCCTTGTATGCGGTCAGCCCAGATTGAATCCCCAGCACCACATGGTCTCCCGTAAGGCCAGGTGGCCGGCGCCCAGTACTACAGGGTCCTTACACTCATTCACACCTGCCTGGCCAAGAATCACCAGGCGGGGCCTCCAGGCTGCTGAGCACCCAAATGAAATTAAGTCTGGGGTCCCAGACACTGAAGATAACATCACAGTCCAGAGGAACAGCACCAGGCACTGAGCACCGTATGTAACATTCGGGTCCTGAGTCGAATCCCTGGTCCCCGCGTGCCTGCTGCCTGCAGTCCCCAGCACTACCAAAAAGGGCGTGACCACCAGCGAGCACTGCAGCTAGGAAGATGTTAGTGCCACGACCCTGGCAGGGCCGTAACTTATGCCCAGCAGAGTGCCAGCTCCGAAGAAAGGGGCACAGGCCCACAGCTCAAGGGCCGCCAACCTCCCTGGGACCGGCTGAGCAGACACAGACGCACCACAGACACAGGCAGACACAGGTGGGCCGCAGCAGGGGAAACTCCACCACCAGCCGTGCTCAAGGGGCGTGGCACCGCCTCCAGCCACGCCCGCAACATCAACCACGATGGTGCAGGGGAGGCGGGAGAGAGAGGGCAACGGAAGAAGGGACGGGAACAGGTCATTACCATATTCCACCACCGTGGAGGAGAATCCCACCTTCAAGGTCAGGTGGGAGCAGCCAGGACACTCGGCCTTCTCGAAAGGCGCCTCCCCCAGATGTTCCCTCCCCCAGAGCAACACCACGAGCAAAAAGCAGCCGGATGTCGATGAGCCTCATGCTGGTGACTGGTCAGAAAAGCGCCTAAATTCAAATCACAGTTTCCTCCTGATTAGAAGTTCATTTCTGTTTCCGCTAAAAGCCGAGACATCGCCGACGGGCCATTTGACAGTCTTGTCCACGGCAGACGAGCGTGAGGCTTCATGGCCTCCAGGTCAGGCCTGAGAAGAGCCTCTCATTTCTTTCTTCGTTTCTTCTCCATCCCTGGCCATGGGGCGCGGCTCACGCTGGGCCAAACACCTGAGTCCTTCGAGCCATCGGCACCGACCGCAGTCCGGGGCTGAGCCGTCACACCGCGAGCCGACCCTACGAGACAAAAGCAGCGCGTGGACACGGCGTCAGCGTGCACAGCTGGGCAGGACTGCGGCACCCAACAGCGGGAGTGGACGGGAGAGCCAGAGGCACCCCAGGCTTCGCGTCATCTGGTCACTGGTCCCCTTAAGGGACAAAGGCCAAAGGGCAGACGGGAACAATGAAGGGGAGGGGGACAGGAGACCCTGACTTCAAGGCAGCCAACGTGGAGCCGCTGGGTCCCCCCGGCCGCATCTGCCTATTACCTGAAAGGCTTCCTCTCCGGGACACGTCCCCAAACACGACATAGATATTTCACCCCTTTCAGGCAAAGGCTTGGTTGACACCCAGCCCTTTCTGCTATAAAATACTTAAAAATGTACACGCATAGACACACACACAGACACACACACAGACACACACACCGCACCACATCTGACACCTTCCTAGCAAACACTGCGTTAGAATCACTCCAGTGGGGCTGGAGCAGGCTGGGTGGAGCGTTTGCCTTGCACAGCTGACACAGGTTCAATCCCGCATCCCATTATGATCCCCAAGCACTGCCAGGAGTAATAACTGAGTGCAGAGCCAGGAGTAGGTAACCCCTGAGCATTGCTGGGTGTGGCCCAAACCCAAAAAAATAAAATCACTGCAGCGGCTGGGGGAGGAAGTTAAAGGGCCGGAAGACACTTTCTAGGAGTCCCGGGATGGACCCGCGGCCCTGGGACACCCCAGCACCTACTATCTGAAATAAGCCCCAAACAGAGCAGCAACGAGATCCCGCCAACTACACCTTTGTGGAGTTTGAAATATGTGCATCCAGGTCCAAGAAGACAGCTCGGAGGCTTTCTACTTGCCATGACGCTTGTTTTATTGAAAGTGCTGATGTGATGAAATCAGACCATCTCTCTACGGGGGAGAAAAGCAACACAGCCGGAGGGGAGGACACAAGCGGTGAGCGTCCACACCGCAGGGAGCGGGCTCCTACACGGACTGTGGCAGGGGCAGCGCCCGCGAGCAGTGCTGGGGAGTGGGCTGGGGCCTCGCTGGCCCCCTCAGTGCCCCAGAACCCGAATTCGGCCGTGTGGAGGGCAGAAAGAGCACTGCAGCAGCTCCGCCGCCTCCGTCCCTCTCAGGGGCCGCGCTGCCCTCTGGGAACAGAACACCGATGAGGCAAGGCTGCTGGGCAGAGCGCTGGCGGTTCTAAAAGCTTACGCTCAGGGCCTGCGTTTCACAAACAACAGCAAAAAGGTCCGACTACGGCGCAGGAGGCGACGGCTGGCGGAGCTCCTCAGAGTAGTGATTCCAGGGCACTTCCATACCAACACAAAGAAAGACGATGAAGAGGCCAAGCAGGAGAAGAGGAAGCCCAAGGAAAGGAAGAGACAGAGCTGCGGGCGCCGACCCTCCACCGTGCAGGACACCCGCAACCCGGAGCGCCAGAGCCACGGAAAGCTCAGCAGAACTTCACGGCTTGGCTGGTCACAGAAGATAGTCAAAGCTGGTGGCGGAAGCCACGCGATGCTCAATGAATTTAAAATTAAGATTAAATGACCCCAGCAGGCAGAGCACCGCCCGCATCGGCGACAGCTCGACCCCTGGCTCCCAGGGCACTGCCAGGAGCCAGAAGAAAGCACAGTCACACAGATTAAGAGGCTGCCAAAGCAAGGGAGGGCTTTTGGTTTTGTTTGGGGTGGGGAGGGTGTGTAAGAGGGAGACCAAAGCCGGCCTTGCTCAGGGCTACTCCGGGCTGGGGCTCAGCCGTCACTCCACCGCGGCACCAGGGGGTCGGACTGGGGCTGGCCAGGCCCCCTCCCCCCACAATCTCTTCACCCCAGCAAGATTTGTTGACGTTTTTGGACAGCACCCAGTGATGCCTCGGACTCACTCCTGGCTCAGCACGCAGCAAGCACTGCTGGCAGGCTTGGGGCATTATATGGGGTCCTGGCTCAAAGGGGGTTATATGGGGTCCTGGAGATCAAGGGGTGGGTTGGCCACATGCAAGAAAAAAGGCATTAGCTGCTGCCTTATACCTCTGACACCCACCAAGCTTCAGCCAGGCAGACGGACACCAGACCCCGAGACAGGCCTCCACGCTGCTCTGAACCTCTAAGAGGGCAGAGGCATGTCATGGAAGCAGCAATAGGGAAACGCCTGTCCTTAGAAACGAAGGCCTGCTGGGGCGGGAGGCGATAGCCCAGCGGGTAGGGGCGTTTGCCTTTGCACGCGGCTGGCCCATGCCGGCCTGGGTTCGATCTCTGGCATCCCATATGGTCCCCCAAGCACTGCCAGGAGTGATTCCTGAGTACAGAGCCAGGAGAAACCCCTGATCATTGCTGGGTGTGACCCAAAAATAAAAAAAAAATTAAAAAAAAAACACGAAGGCCTGGGGCCGGAGGCGATAGCCCAGCGGGTAGGGCGTTTACCTTGCACACGGGTTCGATCCCCCGCAACCCATATGGTCCCCTGAGCACCGCCAGGAGTGATTCCTGAGTGCAGAGCCAGGAGTAACCCCTGAGCATTGCCGGGTATGACCCAAAAAGAAAAAGAAAAAAAAAATAACAAAAAAAAAAAAAAAAAAAAAACGAAGGCCTGTAGAACCGCAGACAGTACTGAGTAGCTCATGCAGAGTGGAGTCCAAGCTTTGATCTTCAAATATGTATTTACAGGCACAGGAAAAGAACATGAAGATAAATTCCAAACTCTGGGCAGGAGAGATAGGGTGGGGGGGCGGAATCTGTCCTGCATGCAGCTGACCCTGGCCGGGCCCTCCCACAGGGTACACCCGAACACCCCAGCAGTGACCCAACGAAGCCTGGAGTAAGCCCTGAACAACATCGGGTGGCCCAAACCAGAGAGATAACCAACTCGTCACAGTGGCCCTGCTTCTCGATGGTGTGGTTATAGGCAGGCATTGACTTGTTCACTCTTTAACTTACACTTTTTACAAAAAAATATATATTATGCCAACAGTATTAAGAGATTAAATCTTGGGGCCAGAGCGATAGCCCAGCGTGTAGGGCGTTTGCCTTGCACGCGGCTGCCCATGCTAGCCTGGGTTCGATCCCGGCATCCCATATGGTCCCCGAGCACTGCCAAGAGTAATTCCTGAGTGCAGAGCCAGGAGAAACCCTTGATCATTACCGGGTATGACCCAAAAAAGCAAAAGTTAAATAAATAATCTTTTTAGGAGCCCAGCGACAGTCCAGCAGGTAGGACATCTGCCTTGCACGTGGACCCCTAGGTCCAATCCCTGGCATCCAAGATGGTTTCCTGTCCACTGCCAGGAGTGATCCCTGAGAACAGAGCCAGGTGTGGCCTCCAAATCATAAAAAATATGATGTAGAAATAACTCTGGGTCTCCATCTTATTTTATGATTTCTTTTTCGCTTTTTGGGTCACATCCGGCAATGCTCAGGGGTTACTCCTGGCTCTGCACTCAGGAATTACTCCTGGTGGTGCTCAGGGGACCATATGGGATGCTGGGGATCGAACCCGGTTGGCCACGTGCAAGGCAAACACCCTCCCCGCTGTGCTATCGCTCCGGCCTCTCTGGGTCTCCATCTTCCCTCCATCTCGCAGCTCCGGTAACCCGGCGGTAACAGCGTCCACATTTACGGTTTCGGCGTCCGCACGCAACTGCACCCCTCGCCTCCTCCAGTGGCGCAGACCAGTCTACTCTCCCTTCAGGGTCACCTGTCCCTGGTCTCTCTCTGCTGCCCCGAAGACCCCACTGACCAGAGGAGCGGCTTGTGCCTGGCTCTTTCCCTCCGGCCGACTCCACTCCACAAGCCGTTTCCCTCCTGCGGCAAAAATGCAGCTTCCCTCTCCCACTGCCGTGAGTTCCCGTCTTACACCTCAGCCTCTACCCGTTCATCTGCCCCTGGACACTGCTTCCACGTCCGGCCGCCGTAGGAAGCTCTGCAGTGAACACAGGTGCGCCGCATCTCTTCACATCAGTGGACTCTGATTCTCCCTCTCCTGAGCAGTCACCCCGCTGCTGCGCCAAGGCCGCCCAGGCCACATTCCCGCCAGCGGAGAAAAGGGGTCCTCCCGCGGCCGCGTGTGCCCCTGACTACACGCCTCCCCGGCTCACTCACTGCTGCTGATTTCATCTCTGATAAGTAACAACACTGTTCTTGCCTAAGATCTGACCTTAGATTCTTAGGGGAAGAGTTTGCGCCTGTCCTTTTCCCCCATTTTCTTCTTGCTAAACTTTGTGACTACTTTATACATTCTGGTTATTAGCCCTTTATCCGCTGGGCGGTGAACCATGTTTTCTCCCATCTACTGCAGCGCCTTGTCTAACTGCACGCCGTGGCGGGCCTGGCCCTGCCGACAGGCGCTGCCCTGCCCCTAAGGAAGCCTGCCTGGGGGCGTGACACGGTGCCCGCCAAAGTCACTCATGCCACGGTGGGTGACGGTGTCTGACTCCCACAGTGGGTGACGGTGTCTGACTCTCACAGTGGGTGACGGTGTCTGGCTCTCACAGTGGGTGACGGTGTCTGGCTCCCACAGTGGGTGACGGTGTCTGACTCTCACAGTGGGTGACGGTGTCTGACTCTCACGGTGGGTGACGGTGTCTGGCTCCCACAGTGGGTGACGGTGTCTGGCTCCCACAGTGGGTGACGGTGTCTGACTCTCACAGTGGGTGACGGTGTCTGACTCTCACAGTGGGTGACGGTGTCTGGCTCTCACAGTAGGTGACGGTGTCTGACTCCCACAGTGGGTGACCGGTGTCTGGCTCCCACAGTGGGTGACGGTGTCTGGCTCCCATCCTCATGGGCTCTGCTCTCTCTCGTCCAACCTTTCCAGCCTCAGTCCTCGAGTGGGAACACAGAAAGGCCCCGAAACCTTCTACTTGCCTCCTTGAGCAAAAGGACACTGTCCAGACTAGTGAATCTGGGCACTGGTTTTGGCAGCTGGTGGAAGCCACCCGGCCGACAGGGAACCTGCGCAAGTGTTGCTGGGGCCAGCACCAGAGACGGCCGCGCCCAAACTCCCAACGCAGGCGACAAGTCCTGCTTCCCGCTGACACCATGCTGGCCCCTAGAGCTCAAGGCCTGCCCAGGGGGCAGAACAGAGACCTCAGCTCTGCTCTCCTGGGGAGACAGGCAACGGCCCGAGCCCCCGAGAGCCCCCTGCAGGTCAGCAGGTCAGCAGCTAGCAGCAGGCTGCCAGAGGCCGGAAACAGCGCTGGGCATGGGACCCGGGGCACCTGGTCGCCTCTGCAGACAGGTCTGAGCTCTGGCAACAAGGGAGGCCTGGGGGTCAGCAGAGACGGGCGGGCAGGGGTCCCTGGCCGCCCCTAAACAGTGCTCGCCATCTGGGCCACAGACAGGCACAAACATTTGCAAAACGTGTCCCTCAACAACGGATGCACGAAACGCTCTAGCACCTGGCGAGATCCCACCAGCCAGAAAAACGGATCAGGTACTAGCATGTGCTGGCGAGGATCCCCCCGACACCTAAGGAGGAGGAGGGCACCTAAAGCCACATGCGTCCGCCTGCTTCTAGGCCGGGAGAGGGGCAGGAGACAGAGGTCGGCGGGGAAGGCAGCTGCCTTGCACAGAGGCCGGGCTTGGTCACCAGCACCCAACATGGTCCCCAGAGCAGGTCAGGGAGTGACCCCTGAGCACAGCGTCGAGACGATAATAATAGAGGAGCATGGAGGATAAGGGGACATCAGGGGCGCAATTAGAGGAGGGGGCGGCCAGGGGCGGGGGTCAGAAGCGGGAGGGGCTGCAGGTGGGCTCCAGGGACCTGGGGGGGCTGCTCTCAAGCGGGCCACAGCCCCGACCGGCCCACCCCAAACACAGCAGCAGCCACATCCCAGGGCCCGATGCCGCGGGGCGGGGGCTCGACCCTCTTCCCGGGATCGGGGCGAGAGCGAGTTCTCCCCGGGGAAACTGAGTCAGCGCGCGGACGGCAGCGGGGCAGGGCGCCTGCCTTGCCGCAGCGGCGCGGGTTCGAGCCCGGGGGCGGCCGGGGACACGCCTCAAAGCCGCGGCGGGCTCGCGAGGCCTCGCTCCCGCCCGGGCCGCAGCCGCCTCCCGGCAAGTGTCCGTCAACCCCGAGCTCGCGGCCCGCGGCCCCGACCGGCCCCTGCACGCGCCGGTCCCGGCGCCCGCGAGGACCCCCCAGCCCCGGGGTCTGTGGCGCGGGCCGGGGGGCGGCGGGGCCGTGACGTACCGGCAGCGGCCTCAGGCTCGGGGGCGGCGGGCCCGGAGCAGCGGCGCCTCCCGCGGCGAACACGCCTCGAGTCTCCATTCGGGGCTGTTTACTCCCCAAGTCTCGCGAGACCGCGGCGGGCGGGCGCGACCGGGAAGGCCGGCGCCGCCGACCCTGCGTGCCCTGCGCGCGCGCTCCCGACGCTGCGTGCGCGCTCCCGACGCTGCGTGCGCGCTCCCGGGGCGGCCGGGACGGAGACAGCTGCCGCGCGGGGCAACGGGTGCGCCTCCCGGCCCGCCCGACGCGCCCCGGCCTCGCTGCTGGCCTCTGCTGGCCTCTCTGCTGGCCTCTGCTGGCCTCTGCTGGCCTCTGCTGGCCTCTCTACTGGCCTCGCTGCTGGCCTCTCTGCTGGCCTCTCTGCTGGCCTCGGCTGGCCTCTCTGCTGGCCTCGCTGCTGGCCTCTTCTGGCCTCTCTGCTGGCCTCGCTGCTGGCCTCTTCTGGCCTCTCTGCTGGCCTCTCTGCTGGCCTCGCTGCTGGCCTCTTCTGGCCTCTGCTGGCCTCTTGCTGGCCTCTCTGCTGGCCTCGCTGCTGGCCTCTGCTGGCCCTCTCTGCTGGCCAGGCGGGGGCCAGCGCTCGGCCCTGGGAGGCCCCGGGGCTAAACTGAGGCCGTTTCCGCAGCGTCCAGCCGGCACCGGTCGCGGACGGGCTGCTGGGGGGTCCGGGCGATCCCCGCGCCTGCAGCGACCCCAGCGGCCGCACCCACTCCGGCCCCCTGGTCCAGCACTAGCGTCTGCCCACGGACGGGGTTCCGGGAGGTCCAGCGCGGGACTGGCCACACCCGCGCCTTGCCCCGCGCGGGCCTGCAGCCCCCTGGGCGGGCGCGGCCCGAGTGAAGCCCCTTAAGCTGGGGCGCGCACGTATCTGTGCACGAGTAGCGGGCCTCGGGCGGGGCCACTCCCGCCGGAGCTAGGGCCGAGGGGGACGGTGGCCTCGGACAGGCCCCGAGGGAGCCAGAAGCGACGGAGCCTTTGCGACCACCCCGGGTTTGACCCGGCCGCGTCGGACCCTCCTGCACCCCAGAGCGCTGAGCCAGGAGCCAGGGGTGTCCCCAAGACGGGCAAAGTGTCACGTGATGGGGGTGCCCGGTTTCCTGGGGAAGGGGCAGGAAGTCTGCAGGAAAGGGTGAGGGGCTTCGGCTGCTGGCTTCCCACCGTGGGGTCTAAAAACCTTCCTGGGGCGTTTGCCTGGCACGCGGCCCACCCAGTTCCATCCCGGCATCCCATATGGTCCCCGGAGCGCCGCCAGGAGTGATTCCTGAGTGCAGAGCCAGGAGTAACCCCTGAGCATCGCTGGGTGTGACCAAAAATAAAGTTTTTTTTTGTTGTTTTGTTTTTTTTTGCTTTTTGGGTCACACCGGCGATGCTCAGGGGTTACTCCCTGGCTCTGCACTCAGGAATCACTCCTGGCGTTGCTCAGGGGACCATATGGGATGCCGGGATCAGGCCGGGCCGGCATGGGCCGGCCGCGTGCAAGGCAGATGCCCTACCCGCTGGGCTATCGCTCCGGCCCTTTTTTTTTTAAATAAACCTTCCCTACGCGTGCTTAAAGAGTCTAAGGAGGCAGAGACCAGGGATTCCACGGGAAGGCAAATCTTTATTGGGGTAAGGTCGGCATCAGCCACGCCAATGCTGAGCCCCAAACAGCCTCGTCTTGATTTCACACAAATCTAACCAGGCTTCCACAGAGGTGAAGAAACTAAAGAAGTTAACCCTCAGAAGTTTCCCTACCGGGGTTGTGTCCTTTTCCCTTTGCACTCCCTGAACCCGAGGCGTCCACCGGGCCGGAGACCAGCCAGGCCAGGTCCAGGACTCCCACCGCGCACAGAGAACAAGGCCGAGAACCGGCAGCGCCTATGGGGGGTGTAAGCCCCACTCGCTCCGCACATCTCCGGCAAAGCTCTTCCAGGTGAAGCAGCTGAAACTGCTCTTTCTTGGAGCTTTTGAGTTCAGGCTGCTTCAAAGGGTTGTTCCCACATTCTCGGTAAGAAATTTTATGTGTCATGAGACCAATTGTGATTCTTGAATGAGTGCTAGGAGAAAGGCTTGTGTGAGAGAAAAGGAAGGAAGATTCTACGTCCCGGTCACCCCAAACTTGGCGACTTTGAAGTTTACCGACGTCCTGCCAAGTGGAGACCTTACATCACCTGACACTCACTGGGCGGAGGCGGGACAATTCCAGTCCTGATGTCGCAACAGCAGACGGTGCTGCCCCTAACAGACCGGAGTTACCTGCCGCTGCTGTCCGTCCCGCGGCTGCTGCTGTTGCCACGAGCCAATGTGCCATAAAGTCACACCATCAGCTGTTGGGAGGTGAAAAGTGCCAACTACGACTAAACAAAGGCTTCTGCACACGCTACGTCGAGGGTCTCAGCTGTGAGAGGCTGATGGCGGAGGCCAGGAGCAGGGGGCCCTCAGGACCTGAGCCCGGGTCCCCTGTGTGACACTGGAGGCACTGCGGCACACTCACGCCTGTCCTGGGGCGGGGGTGTCGCCTGAGGAGAAAAACAGCGGGTCGAGTCGTGACGTGAGCCAGCTGACCAGTGCCTGTCCCTGTCACAATCTCCAGCCCTCCTCTGCAACCCACACTCCTGGCCCAGGCCTCCTGTGAGCACCGACTGCAGAGGTGCTCCCCCATGAGCAACGTGCTGCTGTGCGGGGGAGCCCAGAGTCCGCCCGAGGGCGTGTTTGCGAGGCCAGTCGGTGTTTGGGGGCTTGTGCAAGACCGCCTTCATACTGATGAGAGGAGTCACAAGAATACACAAATTCATCACACAAACCAAGGCCGAGCGAGGGGCTATTTCCACAGACACAAAGAGTACACGTGATTTGCCCACATTTTAACTACATTCCATAAATACTTGATGTTTACACCAAAATACGACCAGAATTGAATTTATTACGTAGAATATTATATGAGAACTAAATACCACAGGTTCTCATGGGTTAAACTCCAGTGGCAGAAACGGGCTGCAGCCCAAGAGATCAATACTTATCCACAAAAACTAGAAGAAGAGATGACAAGCTCGGCGCGGGAGGAAGTCCACGGCAGGTTTATGATATACATAGCAAGCCAACAGCCCCAACTGGCCGTTTAGCAGGAAAAGAATGTCAAATTGTACTGCCTCCTAAGGGTCCACGTTAAGCCGTCTAATTCAAAGTAACTTACCCATAAATAAAGTCCAAAACACACACGACATACAGAGATAAGGTGTATAACAAAATACCAAGAGGAGCAGCATTTCCATAGAGAAACATCTAGAGCTACAGAATGCAGATTTTGACTGCGAATAACACCAGAGCCTTACTTATAAGATAGTTTTTAGACAGTCTTCCCTCATGAGCATTTGACACCAACACTATAACGGCTCACGGACTGAAAGAGGGCATTTGCCAGAGAGCCGAGGGACCAAATTCCAGCGGTGACCAGCTTGCTGCAGCTGAGACTGACCCAAGCTCACGACTTCCAGACACGGGGGAGAAACATCACCGTGGACTTTCCTCAACCCACCCTGCTTCGGCACTGCCCAGCGTGGCCTCCTTTGGCACCTAGGCTCAGCCAGAGCATTCGCTGAAAGCGTTGTTTGCTTTGCAAGTGGTGGCCAGTCGCAGGGCTACAATCCCCGGCACCGCGGAGTGCAGAGCGGACCACTGCGCTCCTCCGACCCCCGCCAGCCTCCGCTTCAGGCTGCACAGGACAAGGCCTCCTGGCGTAAGAGCGGTGCAGGAAGCCTGCGCCCCACACCCAGAGCCGCTCGGGCATATACTGTGCAAACAGGAGCTGGAAAGGGAGAGAGGCGGAGGGTTAGAGCCAGCACAGCACTGTCAGGGGCCCACGTCACCCCTAAGCGCATCCGACCCGCCTCCCTTCGGAGCCCCCATCAGGGCCAGAGACCCTGTGCTCGCTGCCACCCTGTCTCAAGCGAGGCATCCACCGCGGTGCCTCGGCGTATCTGTCCCTGAGCCCGACACGGCGCGGGGCTGGCTGCCGCCTGCCAGACAGCGAAGGCAGACGGAAACGCCTGCGAGGTCGAGTCTGGGAGCAGGGAGCCAGTGCAGCCAACGAGGGCCAGTGCCCTGGCGGCAGCGTGCTGGGAGGCGAGGGGACCGTGGGGATTGCTCTGTCGGGAGTGACCATCTAGAAACTGTCAGCGTCAGGGCTGGGGCATCTGAGAAGCTCTGTTCCAAGTTCTGCACCTGCCCGCGCCCCACGGAAGGCCCCCCGAGGCGCCCCCCTACTGAGGAGGGATACCCGACCGTCCTACCACCTCCCCCGACTACCTCGCTGTCCACCCCACCTGCACCCCGGAGCCAGTGCTCCATGGGGCCATCAGAAGGAGCCCTACTCCCCGCACCTGGGCCTCTCCCGCCAGCGCCCAGAGCACTGCCCAGCCGAAGGCCGGCCCTGTCCAGTCTGTTCATGCTGCTCAGAGGCCCCCTCGCCATATCCTCCCAACAAGTCCCCCCAACTCTCAGCAAGGCCCCCACACTCCCACCTCCCCCGGTGCCTCCTCACGGTCCCTGCCACTGGGGGACGGCTGGCACTGCCCAGTAAGGCCCCAGAATTTCCAACCTCTGGCCCCAGACACCTCCCAGTGGCAGTCCTGGAAGCTGAGGTTAGCTGCATCTTCTCCCTTTTTCCTGGAAGGTGGGTGCTCGGAGCTCTGGACACGGGCTCTTCCCTCCCCAGCCACAGCCAGGGAAGCCCTCCCCGGACACAGACCGGGAAATGTCGATCAGCCTGAACAAATCTCATCAGTTTCTCCCAGGTGTACACACACACACCCTTTCTGGAACCTGGCCCCACTGGGTTTTTCTGCACGTCTGCTGGGTCCAGGTACACACACACACAGACACACACACACAGACACACACACAGCACACACACACAGACACACAGACACACACACAGACACACAGACACAGACACACAGACACAGAGACACACACACACACAGAGACACACACACACACAGAGACACACACACACACACACACACACACACACACACACACACACACACACACACACACACACACACACACACACACACACACACACACACACACACACACACACACACACACACACACACACACACACACACACACACACACACACACACACACACACCCCTTTCTGGAGCCTGGCCCCACTGGGTTTTCTGCACGTCTGCTGGGTCCAGGTCCAGCCACTTCCCTTCTGTTATCAAGAATCAAATAGGTGCCGTCATGCCTGTTTCCTGCGCCACGTGACTTGCAGCCTGGCTCAACGCCCAGCACTGCAGGGCCCAGACCCATGGGAGGGCCCTGAGCAAAGACAGTCCTGAGCAGATCGAGGTGGGTCCAGGGGAAAGCCCCACCCAACTGGACAACTTCCCTGAGGGTGCCGCGTTACCTGGACGGAGTGGGACCAGTAGCCTGTGGTCCTTTTCGAGATGCCCAGAGTGGAAACCGCGTGATGGGCATAGACCTTGGGCGAAGGCACCAGCCAGGGGCACTTGTGCAGGAAGCTGCTGGCGGGGCCGGTGGCCCACGCAGAAGGGGATGAGGCTCTGCACACGAAGATGCCTTTGGGAGGCGTACTCGTACTGCAGCGCCCTGCTGAAGTGGTCCAGGTGCGCCTGCGCGGGACAGAGCAGGGGACACAGGTCCACGGGGCTGGGGGCCAGACGGGAGGCAGACGTGTGAGTGATCACCGACACGCAGAACTGAGCCCCTGGGCTCGCTGACAACAGCAGCGCGAGGCGGGCCCGGCCCACCGTGACAAACGTCCCCAGCAGTGACGGTACCTTGGAAGCTGAGTACGCGGCCAGCTGGGGCGTGGGCTTGCAGCAGGAGCCGGAGGAGATGGTGACCACCGCGCCCCTCCTCCGGGCCACCATGCCCGGCAGCACGATGTGCACCAGGAGACTGGCCGCCGCCATGTTGACGCGTTGATGATGTCCCAGAGCGTCTCCTCGGGCAGCTGCGTGAAGGGCTGCGGGTAGGGGTAGAAGACACCCACGTTGTTCACCAGGATGCCCACGCTCTCTGTCCCTCAGGGCCTCCGGATTGGCTGGTAGATCTCGCGGCCACCACTGAAGTCGGCGACGATGACATCGGTCTCCACTCTGTAGGTGTCGGCGATTTCCTGGGCCACCAGCTGCAGCTTCTCTTTGTTCCGGCTGACGAGGATGATGCTGAGCCCGCGGCTGGCCAGCTCCTCCGCGTAAGGCCCTCCCGATGCCATCGGTGGCACCTGCGAACGAGCCCGGCAGTGAGCGCACTGGCTGCACGGGCGACCCTGAAGGCAGGCCGGAGCAGAGGCACGGCGGGGAGGGCATTTGCCTTGCACGCGGCCGACCCGGGGTTCGATCCCCGGCATCCCATAGGGTCCCCCGCCACCGCCAGGAGTAATTCCTGAGTGCAGAGTCAGGAGGACTCGTGAGCATCATCAGATGTGACCCAAAAAAGCAAAAAAGAAATAAAAAGCACCCTTCAGGTGAAATCAGAGAAAACTCGACCAGGGAGTGAGCTGAGCCCCACTGGGGAAACAGTGGGGGAGCTCCGCGCCACCCCAGAGCGCAGGGAAGGACAGGCCAGGCGAGCTTCCTCTGGGCGGGGTGTGTCGGGAGGCCCCGGGATCAAGGGGAAGTTAAATGATACCAAGTAAGGGACATGTTGGGGCTGGAGACATGTAGTACGGCACGCAGGGCTCTGGCCTTGCGTGTGGCTGGCCCAGGTCTGACCCCTGGCGTCCCGCACTGAAGAAGTGATCCCTGAGCACAGAGCCAGGGTAAGCCCACGAGCACCACAGAGTGCGGTCCATTAAAATAAAAAGAAGGCAAATGTTTCTGAAAGCGGGGGCAGCGCAGAAAGACAATTTTAGACCAGCAAAAGGAAATGCCAGGAGTAGGCCGGGAGGGCCGGGGAGGCCTGGGGACAGGAAAACTGACCATGGCGGCTACGCCCAGAGGGCGGAAACGCCAGAGGCAGAGCACAGGCCTCTCAGGAGCGCGGTGCTGGACTGGGTCCCTGGTGGCCGCCACGGCGCTGGCCTTTCATGTGGCCGACCCAGCTTCAGTCCCTGACACTGTACAGGGTCCCCCAAGCCCATGCACAAGTGTTCCCTGAGCACAGAGCCGGGAGTAAGCCCCGAGCACCGTCTGGCGTGAACAAACTGAGCTAAACGTTGAGGAAGGGACAGAGACGAGCCCGAGCCTGACAGGAGCTTTGGGGTTCAGAGGCAGCCCGAGTGCCGGCTCCAGCCCTGAGAGCTCGCCCCACCCGATCGCTCCCCGGAACATCTCGCGTCTACTCCTTCCGCTGCCACGCCGACAGGGAAGCCGGCCATCCCGGCACTCGCTCACCGCTCCCGACGGCCCAGCGCCCGTACTGCTTGGTCAGGTCTGCTCTGCTGACCAGCCGGGGATGAAGTGCAGCCTGACCAAGCTGTAAAAGTCACAGACGACGGTGATGCTCTTCGGGCCATGTACCAGGCTCCGACCAAAGCCAGCGCTTCCATGTAGCAGCTACACGACCTGGCGATCTCCCTGTACAAGAGACAGAAGCTGTCCACGGCGGCCATGGCACCTGTGGAAAAGGGGAGAGGGTGTCCCGCTTAGTATGTGCGAAGGATCAGCCGAGGGGACGCCGGGGCCCAGCAGCACCGGGCAACTCTGGCCCCATCACAGTCACAGCACACGGTCACAGGATGGCCCTCGTGGAACCTCTGGCCATGATGGAGCCCTTCTCCCGAAGAGGCGTGTCAAGGTCCCCAGCGTTACCGATGCCTCCAAAAGGCAGGAACGGTGCCCCACGGCACAGGGAGAGAACGACAGACCCAGCGCCGAGCTCCGGGGCCTCGGCACACCCAGAGGGCGCTGCAGGCTCGGCTGCTGCCTGGCTGGCCTCTTAATCCCGCGCCAGGTCAGAGAGGGCCCACCCCTAGGACAGGGAAAGAGGGGGACGGCGTGTGTGCTGCAAGCCCACTCCCAGCAGCATGGACAACAGGTGACTGGGGCCCCTCTCTGGGCTGTGGCCCCACGACAGGTGCGGCGGGGGTAGGGTGAGGTGCTGGGACCACACCCCGGGCTGCCGGTGCCACCTGAGCGCTCTCCCGCCCAGTGAAACGTTTTCCATGAAAAAATTAAACACCGCCTCCCAGCAGCTCGTGTGGGAAGATCAGTGGCACCGGCGTGGGGAGTCGGGTGCAGCCAGAACAGAGGGCCGCCGCGGCCCAGGGAAGCCAGTCCGGGACCTGCTCCCCGCACACGCCTTTGTTTTCCCCAAACCGCACACTCGTGCCACACACTCAGACAAGCCTTCTCTCGGGGCAGGCCCCGACAAGACCCGACAAGACCCAGGGCCCAAACCTCCCCCGGGGGCAGGACCTGGGGACCGGCCCAGGCCTGGGAGGCAGCTAACGGCGGTCCTTAAACCACAGGTGACGCCAAGAAGAGCCCGGGGGCAGGATCGAGTGAGCAGAGACGGGCCACACTGATGTGCCGAAGGATCTCGGGGTGGGGGGGCTGACTGTCCCAGAGGGGTTCCTGGGGCACAGCGTCCCTGAGGAGGGCAGGCGGGTGACAGAGGGCGCGAGGAGCAGCAGGAGTGAGGGAGAGTCCGCAGCCCAGCAGGCTGACACGGGCGCAGTCCCCTAAAGCCTCAGGCTGACACGGGCGCAGTCCCCTAAAGCCTCAGGCTGGTGCACCGTCCCCTAAAGCCTCAGGCTGACACGGGGCGCAGTCCCCTAAAGCCTCAGGCTGGCGCCCTCCCCCCTAAAGCCTCAGGCTGACACGGGGCACAGTCCCCTAAAGCCTCAGGCTGGTGCACCGTCCCCTAAAGCCTCCAGGCTGACACGGGCGCAGTCCCCTAAAGCCTCAGGCAGGCGCACCGTCCCCTAAAGCCTCAGGCTGGCGCACCGTCCCCTAAAGCCTCAGGCAGGTGCACCATCCCCTAAAGCCTCAGGCTGGCACACCGTCCCCTAAAGCCTCAGGCAGGCGCACTGTCCCCTAAAGCCTCAGGCAGGTGCACCGTCCCCTAAAGCCTCAGGCTGGTGCACCGTCCCCTAAAGCCTCAGGCTGGTGCACAGTCCCCTAAAGCCTCAGGCAGGCGCACCGTCCCCTAAAGCCTCAGGCTGGTGCACCGTCCCCTAAAGCCTCAGGCTGGCGCACCGTCCCCCTAAAGCCTCAGGCAGGCGCACCGTCCCCCTAAAGCCGGCCAGGCGGAGACACCCACTTCCCACCACTGACACCAGCAGCTCGAGGCCAGCTGGGGCTGTCGGGGTCTCAGCACTGCTGAGGTGACCAGTCTGGGCCGGCCCAGGGCCACAGGCGGGAGCAGGTGGGGGGCGGTCCCGCCCCATCCCTCGCCAGGACCTTCTCCCTGAACCCGCTCAGCAGGTGCCAATCACTGCGCACTCCAGTGGCCCCTCAAGGCCCTCGGGGAGGTCAGCTGTGGACACGGCCATCTGCACGGTCCTGCCACTCGGTCCACCTTGCCCACGTGGCTCTGCCCTCCCGTCCGGGTCTAACCCGGCTCTTCCCGGTTTCCCGAGCCACGCCGGGCGATGCACCTAACACGTCTGTAACAAAGGCTGTAAACACAGGAGTACCCAGTGCCCATACGCACAGTCCAGCAAAGAAAGAAGCCAGAGCAGGGGTGGGCGGCGGCCTCACCGAGCCGTCGCCCAGGTCCCTTCATGAGTTTTATCTCCAGACTCATGCCACTGTTGAACCCTCTGCCCGGGGTGCCTAGAAGCCCAGACGCACACCTGACACAGCAGTGGGTTCACCAGGCTTGGTCCTCCCCTGAGCACTGTTGCTGAGGCCCAAAAAATACAAAGTCAAGGGGCTGGAGCAATAGCACAGCAGGGAGGGCGTCTGCCTTGCACAGGGCATCCCATACGGCCCCCTGAGCACTGCAGGGGGTGGAGCCAAAAGCAAATTAAATTTAAAATAAATAAATAGTAAACCCAGGCTCTGGGGCTTAAGTGGAAGCATGCCCCAGCTGACCCCAAGCCTGGTTCAGAGGACGGCGAGCAACCCCCTTCCCCAGCACGCAGGTGGGGGCTCCCTTAAACAAAGACCCCTGAGCTCAACACACACCCCCCCCTCCCAGAAGCAGCCTTGAAGCAGGCCCCTGCGTTCACCTCTAGTTTTCCAAACTGCACCACCTGTAACCGTGAGGGTGAAACTTCCTGCCTGAGCCCCCAGGGGCTGGCGAGACAGGCATTTGCCTTGCACGGGCCCCCATATGGTCCCCAGAGCACCCCCAGGAATAACCCCTGAGCATCGCCAGTGTGACCCCAAAAAAACAAAACAAAGGGAAAACTATGTCTTGGTGCTTTTGCCTTGCCTCTCGGCGGGGGTCTCAGACCCTCATGGGACCCCGCTAGCAGCCGGAGAGACAGCGGGTCCAGCAGGGGCGAAGGCCAGCGCCGGCAGGAACGGGTGAAGGTCAAGGGCCAGGCCGGTGCCACCCGCCCCAGACCCTGCCCCACCGAGGACGCTGTGCTGGGCGCACCTGGGGACGGGGCTGGCCGGCTGCACGACAGCCTCCTAGCCCGGCCGTAGGGACACTCGCGTCCATCCCAGCAGTATCCCTTGGCTGCCAGCCGGCCGGTCAGCAGTGGCCAGCGCCCAGGGCGGGCGGGCGGGCGGGCGGCACCGCATTCGCGTGCAGGGCAAGGAGGGCGCGCGCCTGCCCGCTCCGCCGACCCTCCAGGGCGGCGCCCGGGGGGTGCCCGCACGGGGGCGCCCGTCCACGCGCGCGGAGGACACAGGGGCCCGCGCCCGGGTGGGTGGGGCAGGGGCGGCGCGCGGGGGCCGGGGGGGCGTGGCGGGGCGCCGGGCCGGGGGCGTGCCAGGGCTCTAGGGGCTGGGCCGGAACCGGACGCGGGGGCGCGGTACCTGCAGGTGCAGCGCAGTCCCCAGAGCCGCTCCCGCCGACCCGCGTGGCCACCGCTCGCCGCCGCCGCCGGGCCGCGCCCCCACGTGACCCCGCGCACGCGCCGAGGGCGGAGCCGTTGCAGGTCCCGCCCCGCGCCCGCCGAGGCGCGTGCGCCGCCGTTGCCGTGGCGACCGGGAAGCGTTGGGCGGCCCAGGGCTGGCTCGGCGGCACCGCGGGGCGAGGCTCGGGGCTGGCGCTCGGGGAATCATGCACCCAGACGCCGAGCGGGACCCGGGCCTGGAGGAGGCGGCCCCGGAGGCCGTCGGCGGGCGACCACCCCGAGCGCGGGTCGGGGGCCGCAAGGAAGGTGCGCGCCGCGCCGCCAGGGGCCGGGGCAGCCGCGGACTCTGCTCCTGCCACAGCTGCCCTGCTGGCCGCGGCCCTCCCGCCGCCTGCGAAGCCCAGACCGGATAATGAGGAGCGTCTCCGCGGCCCGCGGCCTTCCCCGCGGCCCACCCGGCTCTGCCCAGCTTCTGATCGCCGGGCGCAGCGCAGGGCAGGACAGCCCGCGGGAGCCGCCTGGCCAGAGGGGCCAGAGCTGCAGGTTTCTCGCCGGACTTTCCCAGACAGGCGTAGGAACAAGCGCTCAGGGCGCAGCAGCCGGGCCCAGGGGCAGGTTTGATCCCTGGCCCCCAGCGCCCCCGATACTGACTAGGCTCGGGGCAGCCCCCGGGGAGCTGCCATCCCCCAAAGAAACTGGGCTCAGCCCCTGCTTTCAGCGCGGGGGCCTTAAAGACCGGAAGAACCGCGGGATTTGTGTTCTTTACTTTCCTTCCTCCCTCCCTTCCCTCCTTCCTCCCTCCCTTCCTCCCTCCCTTCCTTCCTTCTCTTCCCTTCCTTCCTTCCTTTCTTCCTTCCTTCTCTTCCCTTCCTTC